>VXAZ01003465.1:0-139365 GCA_013399875.1 Gymnorhina tibicen
CGCCCCCCGCAGCCCCCCACGTGCCGCCCCCTCCCCAGCAGAAAGAGCAGGGAACTTCCAAAAACACACCCATCCCTCCGCTGGGAATGGAACAGTCCGAGCACCCCAGTACCCTGCGGGAGCCGGCTCCCGCCACTTCCACCTCCCCGGCCCCGCGGGGGGTACGCGCCCCCCCCTGGGGGGAGGATGGTACCGCCCGCCTCCCCTCAGCCCGGAGGAACCCGCCCGCTTCAATGGAGAGTCCGGCACGGCACCTCCACACACACACACGCGGCCCCCCTCGCACCCCCGCAATGGACGGGTCCAGCCGGCCACCCCGGGGCCGCACAATGGCCGGAGCAAAGTCCCGGCTTGTCCCTACCTTTGCTCGGCTTCCTCCTCTTCCCGGGGCCTCCCTCCGCCGCCTTCCCCAGCGGCGCGTCCCTGCTCGCTGCCCCGGGACCGGCGGCCTGCGACCAGGAAGTGCCCCGATGTGACACCGCCGCTATGGAAACCCTCCCCGCCCCCGCCCCTCCCACAGTGCTGACCCGCCGCGGCCGCCATCTTGGGTCCGGGGCGTGGCGTGTGCCCGGAGCAGGGAGTTGGTGTGGGGAGACTGCGGGCAAGAACCCAAAACAGGCCTCGTGCCGCTGAGAAACTCCTTGGTGTGCTGCATGAGCTACCAAGGCCCTCACTGTGGACACCCGTTCTCCTGTGTCCAGTTCTGGGCTCCGCCGTATAACACCAAAAACATCGGGATAAATCAAACTCCCAAACTCTCATTTTATAGCACTGGGGAGTAGGCATTACTTTATTCCCAGCTGGGGTGCACAGCAGATTACTCCAGCTACATGCACTCCATTTCCGAAACTTTCCGCTCACACATTTTTAGCAAACATTAACATCTGTTGGTTCTAAATTGCATAATTCTCTTCATTAGTTACTCTTCTATTAGTTATTGGTTTCTTGCTTCTAGTGCTCATTAGTCCACATTTGTCAGCCCTTTTATCAATTTTTCCCCAACAGAGTCTACAGTGCTCAGGCTGTAATGTCTTTGTTAGTGTCTTCTGGTTACTCCAGTACGTCCTTGGAGGGCCATAAATTTTGGATCCTTGGTGTCCAGCTTTCCTTTGTTCATTTGAAGCTTACCAGGGTTGGTTTAGCAAAACTTAAAGTTTTGGTGATCTAACAGTAAGTCTGTCAAAAGAAACTTAGCGACGTGCTGACTAAAGTGGAAAATTACATTGCTTAAGACTAATACGCTGCTTTTGATTAATTAAAACAACTACTTAGAAAAAATTAATTAGGAAAGTGATATAATTTTCAACAATTCCTCCCTATGGAAGTGATTTTAATTATTTCTTTCAAGATTATTTCCACTTAAATCATTGAGTATTTGGCAAGACTTAGCGTGACCGACGGTGCGGCACTGGATGGTAATGAAGGCAAGCAACCGGGATCCCTGTCCTGGGATGCAGGTATTGGCCAGAGGATCAGGAAAAGACCAGGAACACTCAGCCTCTGGAGGCAACTCTTGTCAAGTATGAGGGAAAGACATCTTTGCAAGGAAGACTTTTCAGTGCACCAAGACAAGTGGAACACCATGGAGGAAGGTACCCGGTGCCTGAGAGAATTAGCTGTGCTGGAGATAATCTTCTCAGATGATGAGTGATTTCCTAATAATCCAGACAGCATCCAATGTAGACAAAACATGTGGTCATGTGCCAAGTCATTGGGAGTGTTGGCATGGAAGAAGGGCAAAGAAGAAGTGCGCATTCTGGTTTGGCAGACTCCAGACATATGAAGAAACTATCTCCGCCCCATTATGGGCCTACATCTCATCCATGGAAAGACTGACAGAGGATTTCTGGAATTTAAAAGAGGAAATTAAAAAGAGGGCCACCAGAAACTTTTAGAGGAGCTTAAAGAGGAACTTTTCCATGCCCTACCAGTACAGACCAGAGTCTCTGCTATTAGGAGCAGGCTCCTGCTCGAGAGAGAGAGGACAATCCATGAGGTAACCTGTGGTTTTACCTGCATGGAGAAGACATGAGGAGCTGGGACAGAAAAGCCACCTCTGTCCTAGCAGCACGGGTATGTGAGTTGAGAGGAGGAATGACTACCACAGGAAGCGCTTAGAGGATAAATGCCACTCCAGTTTCCTATGGGCAAGCCCCTAGGCACAACAGAAGGGATGATGTTATGTCCAAACCTCTCCAGGCCAGGAGGGACAGGGATCACTCACGTAGCCGACAGATTGAGTACAGCTCCCACTCCTCGATGTACGACACATAGCCATTGTCTAAGAACATCAGGAACCTGGAAAACAGGCAGGATTTAGAAATGGAGTTGGATAGAACACAGCTTCACATCATAGAATGGAAATGGAAAACTTGTCCTGTTTCTTCTGGAGTAGGGGACATCCCAGTCCTGGATGAGGACAGGATGATGATCCCAAACTCTCTCTGTGCTCCCCAAGGCAAGAGAGAGGTTGCCCAAATGCTTCCCAGCAGCACAGTTCCCAGACAGGCCCTTTCCCTATGCTCCAAATTCCCTCCATGCCCCAGCCAAGGGAAGTAAAGGAAAACATTTAATTGTTCCTTCTTTCTGCAAGAAAAGTTATTTTTGGAGTCTTTGGGACAATGCAGCAGGAGAACATCATGACTTGAACATGAAGAGCTGGGCACAACTCCAGGGCTACACCTGCAGCCAAGTGAGAGGAGGAGAGTCCCTGGTGCCTGTGGGGAACAGAGAGCTCCGAGAGGTACCAGGAGCCCTGAGGTGGCATCCCACAAGCTGGATAAGGCACCCACTTAGTGCCACGTGCCTCTGAGTAACAACTCCAGGCCCTGGAGCTGTACAAAAGGTGCAGAACAAGGGATCAATGTTACAACCAGGAGGAAATTTGCAATATGAGTAGCAAATTCATCTCATTTTCATTTATTAGGCACAGATCAGATAGCACAATTTACAGCAGATCCAGAGTGATTAAATCCTTTATCAATCTCTTCAGGAAGACCACATGCCTTTATTTTAATAGACCAGAGCAGCTCTGCCCCTTCTTTATTCCCAGAAAAGCTGCTCCAAAACGTCAGTATTTTATAAGCTTAAATGCACTCAGCTGCTATACCACCTGCTGGGTTTGCTTTTGTTTATTTTCCCCAAAATGAAAGTGGTGGGTTTCAGGTGTTACTTCCAGCCCATCCCTTGCCTGATCATGTCATTGACATTTCCAGGAGCTTTGCAGAACTGATGATTTAGGCAGAGGTTTGCCTGTACACACGTGAGAGCATCAGCCCCCATGGAGACACTGCATTACATAGGAAGGGCTGTGTTAAAAGCAGGAGTCGGGTGCGATTTGGAGCAGGAGGGTTAGTCCTTTGCTTCACTATTTCTGGCTGCCTAAAGGACTGTTTTCCTTTTGGTTGGGATTGTTCGCTTGCCCTCAGCCAGTCCCATTGTCCACAGGCTCTGTTGGTTTGTTGAGGTTCAGGTTTCACCCATTCAGACCTCTCTTCCTGCTTTTGGTGGCTCCTGCCATGGGAATCTGACTTGAATGCGTGCAGTGCTTGCTGCCTGATGAAAGGGGCTATTTCTGTCCCCTCTGTCCGTCAAGACAGATTTTGTTAGTTCTCCTTCCTTTTTCCCCAAATTTTCTGTCTCCTCTAGCATTTTCTTGCCTTTTCCCATTCACCTCCTTCTGTCTTATTCTGTTACTTCAATATTCTCTCATTTCTTTCTCTCTCTCTCTTCTTTTATATGTTGATTTAGCTCTCAATATTATCTATGATAACTACACACAGAACATTTAATACACTTAGTACAAAAACCCTTTTTTTACAAGTCTCCTTAATACCAGTTCGTTTTTCAGTGAACTGAAAAATACCACAACACCAAAAATGTGTCACTTACCTGTATATCCCATGTCATGGAAGTTCCCAGATATCCTTTTCTACATTGAGTACACAGACAATGCACAATTGGCTGTGCACAGCAAATACAAAACCCAGAAAGCCTGGCTGAAGAAGGCACGTGTGGCTGTATCTAAACTGAAGCACAGGATGGGCTTTAAAACATGAATCAGGATACTTTCCTGAACCTGAGTTTTAGATTCTTGTTAAAAGGATTTCATCCTGCTCTCACAGCAGAAGGCAATGGGATTTGGTGAAAGAGAATGATGCCTTAGGTTTTAACTTTTGTATTTCTCAAATATGGATACCTTAGTGTGTAACTCTGAAGTTTCTTGTAGCTTGTTAGCTGCTCTCCTAGGCTAGATAGACACAACAAAGCTTCTCTGAGCTTGCTGTTCAAGGACACTCAGACTGTTCCAGGCTCAAAGGTGTAAACTAGGACCGCACAAGAGGTGGAGGAGTTGAAGAAATTACATCATTAGCTAAAGTTTTAATTGGTGAATTTATGCTGATATGCAAATGGACCAAACCCATAAAAGTGTGAAAAACTCATGACCTGTCGTCCATCTTGGGGTCCCTTTTGGAAATAGCCTCTGGCTCCCCAGGGAGGAGAGTACCTTCAAAGGTACCTTTGAAGGCCCTTCAAATAAATACCTACCTTTATTCCCTTACTCTTTGTCTAGTCTCTGTTTTTTAGGTAGCCAACTCAAGGCATCAAGAGGGAAGAGCTATAATCAAATCATACAGCTTTCAAATCAAGGAAAAGTAGAACATAAAACAGAAGAAGGAAAAGAAGAGATAAGACAGGAGATTAGGTCTTATTGGCAATGATGCTCAACAAAACAAAACATCAGCTTCATCTTTTGTGTGCCGTATTGTGATTTTCCAGGAGAGTAGCTGAAAGATACATTTTTGTAAAGTGCAGATCTGATGTAGAGTTACAGTAAGAGAAGGAACCAGGAATCTCATGACAGTATTTATAGAGTCAGCGTTCAGAGCACAGTCACTATTAAGGTTTATTATCACTCACTCATAACCACCAGAATGTCAAAAGCAACTGAAAGTTAACAGAATCATTTCTTAGACACCAACAAATCTAAAAGCCTCAAAGGGAATCATTTTCATGATGTTACAAGCGAATGAAAATGGGAGCCTGTAATAAAATGTGTCGATGCTGTCTGCTGTGATAGTGCATCCTGCAAAAGGTGTAATTACTTGTCTAATGTGGTGCAAAAGTTAAATCTTTATGACCTTTTCCATTTGCTGCTGAAACCAGCAGAAAGAGAAGTGTGAATGACTGATGAAGCAGACATATATTGTTTGTTCAGATAAAGCTCCTTGTGAAAGAACAAAATAATTTTTTTCCAGCAATGTGATATTTAGAGTCTTTTCCCAGCTCCGCTTCATGTAGAATTTATGTAGCACAACATGAAGTGGGGGATGCAAGTTGGGCTTTGCATTTAAGCACGTTCTTCCCCCTCTGCCTTGAGCCATCTGTGTTCGGTCAGCCTCCTGTTCAGGGTAAGGCAGCATGAAGGTTTCCTACTAAGTCTTAACTGCAGGAATAGCTTGCCAGGGAAGTGGAAGTCCTATTGCGCCTATCTTTTCCCTAACCAAGCCCATATGGCAACCGTAGAGTGAAACAAGCCAACGAGAGGGTGTCCAGGCTCTCTCAAGCTGTTTCACACCCATAAGGAACGGAGCTCGTTTCCCAGGGAAGGGCCATTGCTGCGTTTCCCAGGGTCAGGCTCCCCAAAGACAGGGACACAAGGTTACTCACATTCCTGGCCAGTGAAGAAGGTGTGCTCATAGATCCTGCTGAGGCTGGTGTTTATACCCGGTACCCCATTTCATCCTGTAGGGAAGCCAAGGTCCCTGCATACAGCCACCAGCACTAATAAAGGCATCCCTCAGCTTTGGCAAAGAAAACCAGCTTGAGGCTGTAAAGCAGGATGAAGCTTCCCAAACTTTCAGCAAATACCTTTGAAGTGTAAACATGCTTTATCCTCTTTATGCAAGGAAGAGCTTTCTGAAA
Organism: Gymnorhina tibicen; assembly: GCA_013399875.1. Classification (NCBI taxonomy): domain Eukaryota; kingdom Metazoa; phylum Chordata; class Aves; order Passeriformes; family Artamidae; genus Gymnorhina; species Gymnorhina tibicen. The sequence goes on from VXAZ01003465.1 coordinate 5,926, forward strand.
GGTGAGGTACCAGCTACCAATTAACAGGCTGTTTTCCTCAAAGTTTCCTTACAATCCAGTAATTTACTATCGCATCCGGAGATATTTCTCCTTTTGTAACCTCAAGATAATAAGCAGGATTCAATCTGACCACACTTCAGATCAATCAACATCATGAAAGGTGGATTTTCTTAAATACTGGGTTGAGGGGAAAGTGAATTTGTGCAAGGACACACATACCTTGAGATATATGAGCCAATCGGCTTTAAATGTTGTTTTGCCCTGACCTGACAAGACTTGCTGTCTGGCAACACATAATCTCTTTTAATGTACTCCCGGGAAGGTGATGGCTGTTTGAAAACCCTTCTGAACTGCAGTTTATCTCGATGGCTGACACCTGAATAGAAACTACACAGCTCTGTGGAAGCCCTGGGACAAGCAGGTATTAATAGGAGTCTGTGTTGATTCAGGAGACAAATGGATAAGGAAAGACTCTGAATCAACTTGTTATAGTTTTGTGCAGAAGTTTAAAAAATTGTGTGTCAAGGATTTTGAAGCGAACACTGGCAGTGGAGACACCTATTTCACTGAATAAAGCCACGAGGCTTTGTCCTGCACATCAGGATGTTTTCCTAAGAGCATGCTGCTCTTATTCATCTCCGTCAGAGTGATTTCAAGTTGTGCATTTAAGACTCAAGTAAGCTCCTTTGCAAACACTCTTGAGAATAGGATCAAAATGGGAAGAGATTACATGTAATCTAATTATGTTAGGTTCCATTTGAAATCCTTCAGTGTAAAAATTAAAAGAATACGACACAGCTTTGCAGTATGCTGTAGTTCACATGGAAGTGACATGAGCATGTGGAACTGAGGCAACATGTGAGAAAATATCATGTGTTGGCTATACAGCAGTGTTTGCTTTAAATAATCTAAACCTCAGGACTAGAATGGTTTGGTGAACTAAAAATAAATTCTAAGAACTTTATGCCCTCTGTCATTAATGTGACACTGGCCTTTGCCTTTTATTGTCTGGACACAGCTTATATGAGAAAGCTGGTAATCAAGAGATCTATATCAAAAAATTAACATCAAACGTGATGCTGGTCAGCAAGGTTGTGCCTGGGGCAGTACTGACCCTGAGGATTGGCACCTGCTCATGGGACAGACAGTGAATCTCTGTTGCTGAGTGCTCTGTACATTTACACCGTAACATTCACCTTCCGGTAAGGGCTGTAAAAACATTCATAGTCACTAGAGATTTCTTTGAGTAATTCTTCATTTTCACAGTCTTTCAAAATCACACAAGTGAATTAAATGAACAGCTGTAGGATAAGAAGCAGTAGTTTCACTGAAATTGCACCACCTTGTGATCCACACTGAATCAGGCCTTAAATTATATATTGAAAGTCTCATACTCACCAGTGCTCAAAACATGTTTGGAGGGAGGACCTAGAAACCCTGAGGTCTCACTCCACTCATGCACTGAGTGCTGCAGGTGATGTGGGAGGAGGCTCAGGTGTGGTACTTCCCCTCTGTATCACCACTAATGCTCCCAATCCATGTGTGATCAAATTTAGAGCTGGAATATGTTTGGTTTGTCAGTTAGGTTTTGGGATGGAGGCTGTCCTTCCTAGACTTGAACTTGAGCACTACTCAACATCATGAACTGTTCTGTGAGATTTCCCAAAACGGAGATTGTAGAAAGTTCTTCAAAGTGTCTTGTCCAGTTCTGTTTCCATTATTCTGAGTTATGTCAAAACTGGATTCAGAAAACAGGTTCCTTTCTCCTTTTGAATTCAATCTATGAGCTTAAGAAGTTTCCACAAAATCCCCCTAAGAAGGAGAAGGTCAGATTTCTCTTCAGATTTTCCTCTGATTTTAGAAAATGGATCAAGCTGGAAAATTCAGACGTGCGTTTTGCCCTCCACCACAGGATTCACGTTCTAATTCCTTGTAAGTCTACAGATTACTTGCCAAGGCTATTTCTAGCCCAATTCCAGGCATTTGGGCACATCTTGATCTTGTGTTATACCCTGGGTCTGATCACAGAACAGCATCAGGGGAATCCTCGTGTTACGGGCTCTACAACCAAAAGAAACAAATACAGTTAAAACAATGAAATAAGTTCTGTACCAGTTGCTGGCCAGATGGTATTGTGAATTGTTATAATCCATCAGCAAAACAGAGGAAGGAAGTGTTTTAAAGCAAGATTATATTATTTTCCTTAAGTTCTTATTATGAAATCTTCCTGAGGTGAACTTTCAAAACTTGAAAACCCTTCCAGAGGGAATGAATGGAACAGGGCAAACCGGAGACTTGCTGGGGAGTAGTTAAATACATGGGAAAAGAATAGTATGTCAGTGAACTAAAGGAAGAATTCATTACCAAGCTTTCAGTTTGGGAAGACGAATGAAGACAAATACAAGTAACAGAAAAAAATGTTTTTAAAGTATAAAAATATATGGTGTTTCTGTCCTCTTAATAATTCTAGATTGGAAAGCACCCAGGGTCTTCCCTCCCACTGGAGGGAAATAAGCCTGAAAGCTGAGAAAGCAGATAAGGCCAGCAGTGACATATTCACTATATAGGAAGGCTGCAATATGTAGCAACTTACTGCCAGCAAAGTGCCTTGAGATCCTTAAGAAAAAATGCTGGGAAAAATGCATTTTATTCTTGCTGTCATTTAAGAAACAAAATACATTTGAAAACCATGAGAAAAAATGTGTCTTAAATGAAAACAACCCCTGACCATTAAGTCCACTCTAGTCAAATAAAACACATCCTGTTTTTGTAACTTTTTTATACACAGCAGATCCTGGTCTGTATAGACTCTTTCCAGCCAAGGATTTGACCCATAGCTGAATTCTTATTAGAAGCAGGGGAGGAGGTAATGGAAAATATACAGTGCTGCTGCTGCCTCAGTTAAGATAAAGGGTGAAATCTGAATTTGGGAAAATGCAGAAAATGGAGTAAGTCCATTGTACTGTCTCTCAACTAAAATGAGTTGGTACAGAGAGTTTAGAAATCCTCCGGCAGGGCAAACATAGCTACAGTATCAGTTAATTAAATGATACAAAATGCATCACCTAAAATACATCCTGGACTTTCCATACGGTCAAGAAAATGTGTCACACCAGCTGCATCAGCCTTTTCTTGATAATTTTGTTCTGAAACATCTGCAACGAGATAGAGAAGCACAGTCATGTTCTGTGCTGCATCAATCACCCCCAGATCTTTTCCACGGGAAGAAGCAATTGTTGGTCACCCCCCCAAACCCTTATTGTCCATAAAGAAATCTTTTTTACTTCTTGTCTAGATTTTGTGGGAGAGCTGGGAAAAGCCTGGTATGTGCAGAGGCTCCAGGCAAGCTGTAGATGAATGGGGCCACAGGCGTAATCTAACTACTGGTTTTGTGAGACTGCTTATCCAGAGTTCTGAGCTCTATTCTACAGCCCGCTTCCTGCAAGAAGTCAGCAGAGAGGATCCCTTCCTCTGGTACCCCCTTTGGGTGGGATGGATCTCACTTACCTTAGGTTAAGGTCCCTATGTCGACAGTGTATGTGCCCGTGTGTAAACCAGGTGTCAGGGCTCCCATTCCGGGGGCTGGAGGGCACTCAAAGGGCTGGAGGGCACAAGGCAGCTCATTATACTACACTTACAGATGACTGGATTGATGCCACCCTAAGCCTCCCTGTCCAGACTTTCATTGATTACACTGGAAAATTGCTCCATAAGTCCTTGCTCAGATCTGATCACCAGCGAGTGAGTCTTGAGCTCTCTCAGGCTAACGAGCCCCAGTGCCTCCTGGCCGCGCCAGAGCTTCCGCAGCCACCTCGCAGGTCAGCACCTACATGCAGACACCTAAATTTAGGTGCCTTAATCTGCGTGCTGAGTCTAACCTTTACATTAGGTAAATGAATCTGCTTCCAGACAACTTGGTAGAAACACAGGTTTAAAATCCAGATTTGAATGACTTTGATGAAGTAAATGGAGAGAAGTGTTTGGAAAATATAATCTGAAGTGCAGTGAGAACTGAATATAAACCAGTACAAGAACCAAACAGGAATCTGCTCTGTCTGTGTGGTATCGAGTCTTTAAATATACACTTACCTCCTACTCAGCTGTTCAGGTGCCAGAACAGGATCTGCATTTGTAGAAAAAGATCAGGCTTATTAGTCCTTTTCAGAATTATAAGGTTGTTATCTATTTTTGAGTAGAAAAAACACTTTGTCATTGTTCATCCGTACTGATAAGAAAGTGTTTACATTAAAGATTCTTCAAGAATCTTTAAACTGAAAGATTCTTGGTATTTCTGTTGCAAATAAGAATCAAGGATTTACAGATTTTAGTGTTTTCAGGTGGTAGCATTGTCCATGTGTTAAACACTTGGCATTTCAGGTGGAGTGTCCATGTGTTAAACACTTGGCATTTATACAGAGCACCAAGCATCAGACAGTCTATTTTTGCCAGAGATGGTCCATGTAACTGAATGTTTTCAATGCTTATTAAAGCATTCTCATGCAACGACAACGAATGTCAGACAAATACCTTGCAATCAGGCAGCACTCCAAATCTGCTCCTGTGTTCACACTGGATATTGCCGAAGATTATCCTCTTCCCAATCATATTATCATAGAAAACATAACTGGAAGGGACACTGAGATGGACTCATCCACTCCTGCCTATGCATTCTCCTACCCCCAGCTGGATCAGCTACACCTAAAGTTTTTAAGTAAGTACACTTTGCAAAATTGTATTAAAATAATACCTTGTTCTTTATGGTTTTTGTTGCAGGATTGGACATTGCTTGATTTCCTTTTGGGGGACGGGAACTGGGTCAAAGAAATAGGTCAAAAAAAACTCCACATTTTTTGGTATATTTGTAATCTTGGACAGAATGCAGCTACGAATTACCTGCACATACAAAGAAAGGAGACTGGCTTTTTTGTTCCAGCTGTCACTTTTGGACATAACTGGAAAGGGAACAGTAGAACTTGAGGATACAGAGAGGAGAATTATTCTTCATCTAAAGCCTGCCTCTTCCTACAAAGAGTAATAAAGTCTTCTAATGATATTAACAGATGTCCAAAAGCCAGAAACTATTTCTGAGTAATATCAAGTCATGCAGGTCTAATAACAGGAACAGAACCAATTACCCTCTTGGATGCATGTTAGTCTTTTTTTACAAATGAGTGGAAGCTGTAGGTGTGCAGCTGAGCAGGATGTAGTTCAGAGCCTGCAACATTCCTCATAACTGAATCCCTTCCCATGGTGAATCAGTGTGAAGCTATGAAAAGAAAATGGGGATTCCTTGAGACAAATTCTAATCCTTGCTCGAGCAGATGGTAGAAACTGACAAAGAGCTCAGTGTGTTACAGGAGAACTCCCTCAGCACAGGTCAGATCCTGAGATGGCCTAGAGCTGATATAGTGAACAAATGAGGGGGCATCAAAACATCTCATCAATGAGGCTGTGAGCAGCCAGATCTCATTTAAAACCAGCATTAGAGTTGCTCCAGTTTAGCATGTGAATAGCTACCTTTAGTTCCTAAACTTGAGATCTGGGGCAATATTTTCAACATAATATTGCAAATGTCCCTCTGTGTACTCTGTGTGTTTCACTCCTTAAATCTGCTTTAAAAGGAAGTTCAGAAAAAGGAAATTAACTACAGATGCTCTGGCTCACACCTATATTAAGAGCAATCCCCATTTCTCAGGGAACGAAGTCTCACATGGGGAAGAAGCAAGCCATGAGAGCAGCTGCTGAGACAGGAGTGACAGCCACCCCCAGAGCCACTCTGCAGTGCTGGCTCAACATTCAGCCATGTTCACTGGTTGTCTGTTCCAGCCCCTGTGCTCAAACTCTCTTGCTTCCTTCCACTCCTGGGACTGTTACTCCAACAATCCTCTTTTCATTGTCTCTTCTCCTTTCTCTCTTCTTTCTGTTTTTATTCTCAAACTGACTGTTACATCACCAAGGTACTACATCATCTACGTGCTTGCTCTCAAATTACAACCTGCACTTCACAAACACATTCAGCTGCTTTTCTCCAGCTCTGAGCCTTTTTGGAGCAGGGAGTACAGTGTCATCTGGGGAGAGCCTTGTACTTTCTCAGCCTTAGGCACTGGTGTAATAAACATGATTTACCTTCCTAATGTCTCTGTAATTTCACTTCTATAGATTGGTGCAGATCTAGACAACTGATTAGTACTAGTGTGCACTGAAGAAAAGTAGTTGGTCTTCCAGTATCAAAAAGCTATGCAATTATGTACCTCTGTAATTTTGGGAGCATTGGGGATCCAAGGTGCTGTCTGAATTCCTTTTTGTACTTCTGTGACTCTGAGACTGCACAAATGATATTATCACAGAATCAAAGAATAATGGGTTGGTTGGAAAGGACCTTAAAGATCATCTAGTTCCAACCCAGTTTGGATGGCACTGCATATCCCAAAGCTGAAAGTAGGTCTTCATGAACTGTCATGAGTTGCCACTAGCGTCAATGCTTGAGAATTGCTGTGCCAGGTCCAGCAAACTGGCAGATGGAAACCTGATGACAGTGAAATCCGTAAGAACCCAGCCACCAGCTTCAAACAGACCTGGGATTCAGCTGCCTTGCAAAGTCAGAAACCCTTCCATCCTCAGCAATTCAAATGAAACATTGTGCCACTGTCAACAACCAGATCTGTACGTTCATGAAAAACGTGAAGAACTTGAAAAACTTCACAGCCACAATTAATTCATATAATCATATTTCATTTGTCTCAGATGTCCACAGATGTGCTGTTCATCTCCCTGAAGGTTTCCTGCTGGGAATAGTAGTGTCAGCTGAGGCGCCCAGGTTCCTAGAGCTGAACATGCCAAGCACGAAAGGTACTCCTGAAACAAGAAGAAATAAAAAAAAAATCATAGAATCATAGAATATCCTGAGTTCAAAGGGACTCACAAGGATCACTGAAGTCCAAATTTCAATAAATTTACCACTTAGGAATGGTCTTCTTTTGCCTCCTACAGAACTATACATATAAACACTGACATGCAGGTGGCCATGTTTAAAAATAAGTGATAAATTAAACTACATTATTTCAAAGAGACCTAACCAAACCCTTGTATTTTGCATACTGTACAGATCTAATTGAACAAATCATGTACCCAGATTTAAGTAAATTAATGTCGGAGGGATTAAGCAGGATGTAAATCGAGGAAGCATTTGATTTCCTTGCATCTGATGAGATGAGGGGGGAATCAGCATGCACGTCTCTCCTGCTGTCTTGTGAAGCCTAAGCCCAAATTTCTCATACAAGTGGAATGAAAAATTGAAAATAAAAACAAAGAAATCTAGTCAGTCAGCAGTTTAAAATAAATGAAACTCTAAAATTCACTAATGGGATTAGTTCCTTAAAATGTTCATTGATAATTGGTAAGTCCGTTGCCATATTAAGAACCTTTCCAGTACTAATTGGTTCAGCTCTCAATAAAACAGATGGATAATGATGAAAATCTCTAGTTCACTGTAGTGTTGCTGTTGTGCAGGAGGCTGTTCATGAAAACAACAGTGTAATTTTAAATGTAGGAGTTTAACGTGATCGTGAAGGTTATTTTAGCCTGGTTTCCTGTGGAAATATGATCAGACTGTCTGTCTCCTGCTACATTTAAGAGCAGGCTGAGGTTCTCGGTGATCTTAAGTATCCACCTCTCGTAAGAACACCGATGGCCGGACAGAGAGTGGAGACCCAAATTACCACCTCAAATTAGAGAAGAGCCACAGAGTTCACTGGGCACTGCTGTGTTTGTGCCAAGACTGCCAAAAGCCTGCACTCTTCCCACCCATGTGCTCAGGGAATGGTCAGGATGACTGAAGGAATGGAGATGAAGCGGGAGGGCAGGTGACATAGAGTGTTAGGGATTTTTAGCCAATCAACTCAGGTTCTTTCTTCAACTACAGCACTAGTAAACACTGTTTACAGCTAATTTTAATTCTGTCATGCGCTGTCACAGTAACCTGAAGTTCCCCACATATGTAAATCCTCTCTCTGAGTGTGTCTGTGTGGTACAAACACAAACACCCTGTGTCTCAGCTCCCTTCCACAGCCCGTAGCTCCTGGCTGGGTGAGAGCAGGGCTGGCTCTGAGCGCCGTGTATCAATCGGCACACACGTGCCCATGGATTGGTCAGGAGGTCACACCAGAGAGAGCATCACTGAGCCTGTGCTGCAGCCTCTTCCTCAGGGCAAGCACTCATTTCTGTCTTTTTGTTCTGCTCAGCAATAATTTTCCTGCAACTTTTAACATCTCTTCCAATCTCCTCGACGGATCTAGGGGACTGGCAGACATAATTTCCTGAAGCTTTTTCTTTTTCCTTCAAAACTAAAATAATTCTTTATTATAAAAATGCCCCTTTCAATTTGTGCGTTAGCATTTCCTAAACACAGAATAATTTTCTTTGCTCATTATGTATTACTGCTTCCTCTGCTTGGAAACAGGAACCATGAGCACTTTGACACAGAGAGTTACAGGATGTTTCTCCACGATATCAGACAGCTGTGTTGGATCAGGCCATCCTTTGTGCCAACACACTGTGAATTTAACATGTTTGGCCTTGATAAGATGAAAGTGTGTGGTGGGAGTATCAGGGCCAGCTGGATGGTCTGAGCCCAACCTGCTGCCTGGCATTTCCTTCCATAAAGAAAACGCACACGAGCAGTTGGCAGCTTTCCTGGTGACTCCTTGTCCTGCCTCCTGGCTGCCACGTCTGACACAGCACAGGGGAGACAAGATGTAAGATAAGGTACACGTTAAGATATGTAAGTCACCACCAGCCCGGTAATGAGCAGCGTTCTGTGCCAAGCCCCTTGCAAGAAATGTTGCAAGGACACATAAAAACCTCCTCCTCCTCTTCCTCCTCCTCCTCTTCGTTCTCCTCCTCTTCCTCCTGCTCCAGTCTGGTGTGGACATGACTGGCTTCAGCTTCTGACTGAACTAATTTTTTCTGGGACTTTGTAAACTTTTCTACCCAAGGTGGATGTTATTGTCTGTGTCCTCCCTGTGCACCTCTGATGTTGGTGGTGCCAAGGAACAACTATTAGGATTCTGTCATTCTCATGCTCATTTGTAAGATTCTGGTTTTCTTATTGGATAAAAATCCAATTTAATTGGCAAATGAGCATTTTCCCTGATTCTAATATGATGGTTGTAATGAGATGAAAAGGACTGAAAGAAAATGAAATGAGCTGAAAATTGGCCAAGGGGCAGGAAACAAGTGAACCAGAAGAGTCCAGAAAATTCCACGTATTTTGCTACAATAAAGTAGTAACTGGCAGAGGCAGGGACAAGCTGGGTGGATGGTGCAATTTTGTGGTAAGAACTGTCATTTGCAGAAGGAGCTTGGAACAAAGCCAGGCCACAATAGTGGCTGTTCCCAAGTATGGACAACTTTAGGCAAACTTTTGCTGTTGGCCCCAAACAGTAGCTACAAGTTACCTCACCATTCACAGCAATGATTTTGTCTGTAACCACAGCAGACACACAGTGACATGTGGAAGTGAATCCTAAGATACAGTTAGAGAATGATCAAGCTGAGAGGATTCTGGTACTCTCTTCTTCCAGTGAGGTCCCTGGGCTGAGGTCAGTATTTGTACCTTTCACGTGGGTGAGGGGAAAGGTCACATCCCCTGCGAGAGGCATCAGACCAGTTTGCCTTGGTTCCCTACAGTGCTGATTTGGGCTGGGACAGAGTTGGTTTTCTTCACAGTACCCTGTATGGGGCTGGTTTGTATTTGTGGTGGAATCAGTGTTGATAGATCAGGGATGTTTTTGTTATTGCTGGGCAGGGCTTACACACAGTCAAGGCCTTTCGTGCTCCTTGCCCCACCCCACCAGTGAAGAGGCTGGGGGTGCACAAGGAGTTGGGAGGGGACACAGCCAGGACAGCTGACCCCAACTGACCCCAGAGATATCCCAGACCATACAGGGTCATGATCAGCACATAAATCTGGGGGAAAGAAGGGAGGGACATTTTGAGTGATGGCGTTTGCCTTTCCAAGTCACTGTTACATTTGACAGAGCCCCGCTGCCCTGGGGATGGCTGAACACTGCCTGCCCACAGAAAGTGGGCAATGAATTCCTTCTTTTGCTTTGTCTGTGTGCACCATTTTGGCTTTACCCATTGAACTGTCTTTATGTCAACCCATGAGTTTCACTTTTACTCTTCTGACTATCTCCCTGATGCTGTTGGGGGAAGTGAGTGAGCAGCTGCACGGGGCTGAGTCACCAGCTGGGGTTAAACTCCAACATTGGTGCAATGGATGGAGAGCAGGGGGAGCCTGGAGAGACACTGGGAGCAGGCAGCTAATTTAGACACTGACCAGCCCTGTGGGGGAGACAGCATCTCTATTGATTGTGTAGGGAGCCTTGCAGGATTAATTATCTAAATTGAGAACCTAAGGTTCGATCCTCTGTGGGAAGGAATTAATATCACCTTTTTTCCAAGCCTGTTATAGCCTCACATATTTTATAATTCTGGTCATTGTTCACATCTTAAGAACCTCACATACAAAAAAATCTAATGTTAACGCCGGGGAAATATAAATCACTTTAAAAGTGAGGACAATGCAAGATAAAAGATGAGTGTGGGGAGGATAAGAGAAAGACAGCAAATGAAGAGGAGCAGGAATGGGTGTAGTGGCAAAAAGGCTTTGGTCCATCACCTGGTTCACAAGCAGAAAATAAATAGCACCCATTACACGGAGCAGTGCTGCCACACAGTGTCTGGGAAACAGCTCTGAGCAGTAACTGCAAAACATTGTAGCAGAAGTGACACTGGGAGCTTTATGTTTAATGTCAAGAGCAAACAGGACACTGGATTGTTTGCTGAAGGAATGCTAAATGTAAAGGCAGGAGGCAGCAGTACTGCCAGGTAAGGACCTGATCTGGGCCTGACTGGCAAGTGATTAGCCTGGTTCACAGACTGCTGCAAATTCTCAGTAGCAGTCACAGAGTTAAAACTGGATTCAAACCCTTTCTCTTAGCAGAATAGTCAATTTTTTTCTTAAAATGTAACTTTCTCTTAAAGTACATGCTAAAAATTCTGATAGTCTCCTATACATTAATCCTGTAACTGATTTTTAATTACTACTTCAAGTAATTAGAGCCTCTATAAAGAGAAGGCTTATATATATATATGTATATATGTGTTTGTGGTTTGTTTTTTTTTTTAACTTACCCTTCTCTGACTTTTCAAAGAAAAAAACCCCAGGGCTAGGACTTAAAGGAGGTTTGGTAGCAAAGTCATGGGAATTCCAGGTGTGGACAGAGTAGAGATGCTTCTTGCCCTTAGAAAATCCCAGCACAGTTATGTACTGTCCTGAAGTCTTTTTGCTATTTCTATCTTAATAGCAATATAGAAAACATAAATTGTCTAAGGACACAGAAAAAATGTTACACAGACAGCACCCATCCTGTGGTGCTGGAACTCAGCTCAGAATCCCGGCTAAATGGGAACAAAAATGCAAAATCTTTTTTCATCTTTTCTTTAGTCAGTCCTGGAGGGTTCCACATCAGAGAAACCATGATGCACTAGGCTATCTCTTTGCTAGCAGAATTTACAAAGCAGGGAAATAAATTATTTTCCTTGGCCAGGGTGCAAGAACAGGACCCTGTTCTCCCTGTTATCCTGGAACTACTACACACCTGACCAGAATTAAGTAGTCTTTGCGTTCTAAAGGTGCCAAACCCCTTTGGCTCCCTGTGGGATTTGAATGCCTTCAGGTGTGTTGAAAATCAGGTCACAAGATCCTCTGGGAATGCCAGCGTTTGACAAGAGATAATTTGCATGAAATTCTGCTAAAGATGTGTCTGCCTCGTGTTCCATAAAATAGTCCCAAGCATTCCAATTAATAGAAATGTCTTTATGGATACATTTACTAATTTACATACATGTATGTGGATGCGTTTTCCATTTCAGCTGCATCCCAACAAGGTCTGCCTTTGCCCTGGGTGGACCTGCAAGATGCATATCCCATCTGGACTTGCTGAAAGCCAAGGCAATAAAGACCCAAATAAATGCCTGTGCTTCATAAAGGAAGGGATCCTGTATCTTTATTGTCCGTGCATGCTATCTAGCAGCATTATAATGGAGAGCACAGAGGGCTTTACAGCACCTAAGCACACCTGAATCTCAAAACATGGTTTCCTGCCCGGTGTGATACCCTGATAGTTTCTGGAATGATCTACGGATGAAGTTGTGTCATGTTCTTTGTCATTTCCCTTTTTATTTTTCATGAGGATCAAGCATAAGGGTTACAGCTAAAGGTTAGAAAAGCCCTGTCTGGTACTTGCAGTCCTGGCTTCTGGCTGTCTCCAGTTGAAAGTGTGAGCTCAGCCATAACCACAATGCTTCTGGCAAATGCTATAAAAAGGAAATCTGCCTGAAATCAGAAAGTTTTTTCAGTACTTTCTCAGGGAAGGCAGCAGCGGGTCTGCTAAATGCATTGGGGAAGCTGCAGCCAAAAAACAATCTGTAATGGGGGTGGGTGTGAAAGGAAACATGAGGTTGTCAATCAAAGTTAAAAAGAACTGAATTTCCAGGAAGCTGGAAACACTATATAAAAAATAAGCTTTTTGGAGAAGACCATAAAAAAATTCTTTCCTTGGAGATGGACAGAAAAAGGACAAGCAGATGGAGAAAGAGAAGGAACTGGAAGAAAAATAATCAGGTTGTATTCACAAGTTTGAAAGAGGTCAGTGGCCAGAGTTTCAGAGGATTGGGAACTCCTCCCAGAGCAAGCACACAACTTGTGTTCTTGGTGTGCTGGCCTTTGCCACACCAAGCAGGGGCTTTGAAAACTGCTGAGATCTATATAAGATGATCTCATTTGCTTCTAAATTTTTCTTTTTTTCTTGCTACAGATTCCTACCGCTTATTAAAAGTAAATTTTTGAAGAACTTTTCAGTGAATTGACTATGAGGTACAAACGACTATGAGAAAAAGAAAATGGTCAAGTGGAGAAAGCCCAGAGCAGAATTAGTTCTCAGGTCTGACGATGACCCTCAACACTGAAAAATGTACATAAGTGTACATAAATCCACTGTTGCTCTTACTGCAGAGCCACAAAGCCCAGGGATCTGAGGGCTCATGTTAGGCAACATAAAATCTGTGTAAGTAAATACATTACTAATCACAAGATTCAAGTGGTTCTTCTATGAGGCTGATGATCACAACTGAGAAGTTGACAATTGTAGTGACAATTGTCACTACAGTCAAAAAAGCTGCAGGGGTTCAACAGACACTGATGAAAACTGGAGACACATCTGGGAACCTACAAGTACTTTGCAAGAACTCACAAGAACAGGGAGATCAGGAGGCAGGAGCATATGCTAGACATAAATCTATTCCCTTTTAGGGTACCTTTATCTTCTGGAACAAGGCTGTTTGGTCTTTTGGCCTGTCAGTATCCCCTGGCAGATGAGACTATTCACCAACTGCCTCATCCACATGGCTGCCCCTCTTGTAGCTTGACTTCTGGAACACAGGTGACCAGAAGAATAATAATCAAGATGGGCTGTGAATGTACCTGTATGTCCCTAAAATACTCTGAATTTTAAAATCACGTTTGAACTTTGAAATCACCAAATCACCTCTTAAAATCACATTTGCCTTTTTTTTTCTTCTTGAATGAATCATATGGACTACAGACTCTCTGTAGAACCAATTAGAACACACAAGGCCTTTCCCATGACAATTTCCAGATTATGAGCTCCCATTGAATACATTATGATCTTATTATTTCCCAAGTAGCCCTGCAGAAGTGAATTTCATCTCATGCCAGTTACTCTGTCTCAAAGCGGTCATTTTCTCTACATGACACCGCTGTCTGTCATGATACACCCCACCCCAGTACCACTGACAAGTTCACTCAGCACAGTCCTCATCTCCATCCCATGGCCACAGATGCAAATGTTCAGTGGAATCTGAAGAAATCACAAAAGTCAACATTTCCAAGTGCTTTCCAACACCCCAGCTACTCATTAATGATACCACTGCCCATCCAGGCCTTCCAGCACAGGAGTCAGGTCTGAGAGTGGGACCGAGAGAGGCTCTGTGTGGAATGTCTGTACCAGGAATAGCGCGTCCAGCAGCACCAGGGAAATGATTCTTCCCCTGTACCGGGCACTGGTGAGGCCACACCTCGAGTGCTGTGTCCAGTTCTGGCCCCTCAGTTCAGGAAGGACACCGAGGTGCTGGAGTGTGTCCAGAGAAGGGCAGCAGAGCTGGTGAAGGGTCTGGAGCGCAAGTCCTGTGAGGAGCAGCTGAGGGAGCTGGAGGGACTCAGCCTGGAGAAAAGGAGGCACAAGGGGGACCTTGTCACTCTCTACAACTCCCGGACACGAGGGTGCAGACCGGTGGGGGTCGGGCTCCTCTCCCTGGCAACCAGCGACAGGACGAGAGGACACAGTCTTAAGCTGTGACAGGAGAGGCTCGGGTTGGACATTGGGAAGAATTTATTCATACAAAGAGTGACTGGACACTGGAACGGGCTGCCCGGGGAGGTGTTGACGGAAAGGCTGGACGTGGCACCCAGTGCCATGGCCTGGTTGACGAGGTGGTGTTCGGTCATAGGTTAGACTCCATGATCTCAGGAGTCTTTTCCAACCTAACCGAGTCTGTGATTCTGTGTCCCACCAGCACCGCCGGGCCGGGGTGAGGCCCGGGCCGCGCTGCCAACTCCGGTGCCGCGGAGCTCCGCCCGCCCGGCCCGCTCCGCCCCTGCCGGGCACGGTCCGACCCCGCAGCGATGGCGGCCCGGCTGTGCCGGCTGCGGAGGCCCCTCACGGCCGCCTTCAGCAGCGCCGCGGCCGCGGGAGCCGGACAGGCCCCGCCGGCGGAGCCGCTGACGGAGCTGCGGCAGGCGGGGGGCGTGCGGTGAGCAGGGGCGCCGGGGGCCCCGGGACGCGGCCGCGTTCGGAGCTCGGTGACCGTAACCCCTGTGTGTTTGACGGGTTTTGCAGCACCATCGTTCTGAACAACCCACGGCGGCGGAACGCGCTGTCGCTGCCCATGCTGCAGAGCCTGCGGCGGGACCTGCTGCACGACGTCAAGAGCCGGGAACTCCGCGTCATCGTCATCGCGGGTACCGCGGCACCCGGCCGGGCGGGCAAGGGGCGCTCACCAGGGAACGCGGAGCTGAAACCCCACCCTCGCTCGGGATTACGGGAAACGGGGCGGAAAGGGACCTGCGTGTTTCCCTAATGCTCCCGTGGTCTCCTGGGGCTGCCTGCACCCGGCGGACCTCCCCGTCACGCTGTTCCCGTATACTCACCCCAGCTTCCCCTCTCCTGCACTTAATTCCTCCTTCCTAACTCAGCGTTAACGACTGACCTGGGGTTTGGTACGCTTTTGGTTTTAGCCAACATGTCTAAGCATTAACACGCTTCAAAGTGTCAGCATTTCAGTCGGGCCATGAGGGTGTTTACACTTGGTGAGTTGCTTCCTTCTGTAAAAACAGTCGGCAGTTTAAGGTTAGGGTTAACTGGTTTTAAGATTGTATGTAAAGAATACTTTAAGCAGAACAGAAGCCAAACAAAATAAAAGTTCTAAGACTTATCAAAGTAAAGCATTAGCGTTCCCGGAAAGAGTTTTGTGCAGGAACAGGCAGAGCTAGGATGACATGTGTTGCCTTCGTTGACAAGTATAGACTGTAGTAAAAAACAGTGTCTGCAAATCGAGTGCTCTGTTTGCCTGCTCTGAGCCAGGATCAGCCTCATTGTTGTTGCCAGCGGTTTGTCAGAACTATTTTTAAAACACTCCAGTGAAGGAGAGACCGCAATATCAATACCACAGACACACATAACCCAGAGATGTAAAACAGCCTTTCTCAGAGCCTGTTAGTTTCCTTCCGTTTACGTATTAACCTGTAGAGTTCTTAAAGACAATGAAACTTGAGCCGTACTTAAGCCATCTTTTTTTCCTCTGCTATTTTAAGTAACCTTCCTCTGCCTCCCTCCCAAACATCTCAGAGAAATTGGTTTATTAATTTAGGATGGTGCTGTTTCCTATACATAGGGGAAAATTCTGTGTGTTAGGGCACACACACGAGAGTGGAAGTGAACTGATTTCACAGGGGTGACTTTAAATGTACATATTCCTCATTTCAAACAGCAGTGACAAATTTTGGGAAACGCTGAAGGTTCTTCTTTGGGAAGACAGTGCTCTGGGAGTTTGTGAGCACAGTTGTGTTTGGTGTTTTAGAAATTACGTGTTCTTGTTTATTTCTAATTGCCCTGCTGAATAAAGTGCAAAAGAAGAAATTTCAAGAAAATAAAAGATTCTTCAGAGAGTGCTTTGGGCCTTTAACACAGACTTTGCTCTGGATTCTTCAGTGAGGTTCAAATGCAGATGTAATTAATCTCCAGATATACATTGCCAACCCCATGATCTGACTGATGTTAATTGTGTGGTTATTTCTGGATAGATTGTGTCTCAATAATCTGATCCATAAGAAATAAATCCATAGGTAAGGTTTGGTCTGCATAGGTATAGCTGGAAATGTCACATCCATACAAATATCTGGGAAGTTCTGAAGGACTGTAAAGCATCACATTGGTTCATTCTAATGGCAGCTATTCTCATGACAAAGGAAAACTGTTGTAAAGATTGTGTACCTGTATAGAGTGTTTTGATCTTAGCAAATCCAAAGCTTTGTTCCACAGAAACCTCCTGTTTTGCTGCCCAAACCCTGGACATGCTTTTGGGGCTTCTCTAGATGGCAGTTTAGCAGTGGAGTAAACACCCCAACAACCCTTCTGCTTCTCCTGTAGCAGAATAACCTTTTTTCTTTCTTTTTCCATTGTGACCTTCAACACCATGACAGAAAAAGTACTGATGCTTATTTAGCAAAAGTTAATAATTAATTCTGGGTACAATAAATAGGGACTAAGTGTATTTATCAGTCTGAGAGCAGAGCCCTTCAACCTTGTTCCAGCTGACAATTTTGCATTGTAGCAAGGAGCTGTTTTGAGCATCCTTACACAAAACTGGGCTCAGAGGTGTGAAGTGCATTATTTCTAACTGAGTTAAGTGGAATGGAAGTAAAATGAGACCTTGAAAAGTGATAATGGGTATTACTGTGTTTAAATGTTGCATTGCAGCAATTTAAAGTTACCACAAAACCCAGAAGGCAATCTTTCTGAATTCTGTTCGAAACTCCCTCCCCAAACTCCTTTTTGAACATTGACATATCATTGACATCCGTTTGGCTGGGACGTTGATATGCTGCTACCCCTGGTTTCTTTATTAATTCAGACTGACTTTTCCTGAAATTCTTTGCAGCTGAAGGACCTGTATTTTGTTCTGGCCATGATTTAAAGGAACTGTCAAGTGAAGATGATGTGAAGCATCATTCCCAAGTATTTGAATTATGTGCAGAGGTAAGCAGTTCTTCTTGAGTGCCTCTACCTATGCCTGGTGTTAAGAGCAAGCATTGGTTTAAGGAGGGACAGCATTGGTCATGTGCTTGCTAAAGCACAGATTGTTCCTACAGATTCCTTCACATTCCTTGATTTTTGCTGCTCTGCTATTTTAGTGCCTGATCCTGGTGAAATTTATGTTTTCCCTGGATTTCTTTACATGTAGATAGAAGGGCTAGAATGCAAATGTGCATATCTCCAACAATGTGCACAGTCAGGGTGTGTTCCTTAGTTTAGTCAGTGTTCCTTGCAGCTGAGAATTTGGGCAATGTCTTTCCTAGAAGTCTAGGGATAGCCACGTTCAAATCAGTTGAGATCAAATGTTCCTTCCCAGCATTTAGTTAGAAGCTCAGGATCAGCTATACATCAAGTAGACAATGTGAAAGTAAGATCTGATTCACTGGTTGTCCAAGTTCTTGTTAAAGACCCAGATCAGGGAGGTGGGGAAGTTAAAGTGAACTCTGGAGCCTTTGGGGAGAATGGCGAAATCCCCTTTGATTGTGGTGGTGCTAGAATTTGACCCCCGATCCTGCTCAGTGTGATAACAGAAAGGCCTTTGAAACCTTTTGTTCTAGTTCCTCCAGTACTAATGATCTCTAAGACATTGCCAAACCCATATTTAAGGAATGCTGTAAAAGCCATGTGTGAAAGCTACAGCTGAAGGGCCCTTCATCATCTTTTCATCAGAAAGGAGCCAAGATCCAACAGTTTGGGAGTTTTTTGATAAATAGAGAGGAAGGTACTTTTGATGGCTTCCAAAACAGGATCGTGTCTTCCTGAATTTCCATACTGACCACTGTCTTTTGTGCATGCAGGTTATGACTTTAATCCAGAAACTTCCAGTGCCAGTGATTGCCAAAGTAAATGGCTTGGCTACAGCAGCCGGCTGCCAACTCGTGGCAAGCTGTGACATTGCGGTGGCAAGTGAGAAATCTCAGTTTGCTACTCCTGGAGTAAACATTGGGCTGTTCTGCTCCACACCAGCTGTGGCCTTGGGCAGATCTCTTCCAAGAAAGGTAGGCTTCCTTCCCGGATACCTGTGTAATTTTGCAAGAAGTTACAAAGTTTCGCAAGAAGTTACAACAACTAAAACTTGTTGGAAGTTTTAGTTTCATTGCCTGAACTTTATTTTCCTGTGGTACAACATGCAAAATACTTTATTTCAAAAGGCATCTCCATAACTCTTTGGACTGGGAAAAATAATAAAGGGTGAACTCTGTTTAGGAAAGGCAGCTTCCTACTGATGTGATTCCAAGCAGCACGAGCTCGTCCCAGCTGCCCACCAGCTCAGCAATCCCTTTCCTTTCCAACAGACAGCTCAGGGCTTTAGCCAATGATGTTCTCCCCTGAGGAGGAAACCCCTGCAAGTTCAGGATAACAATCCCACCGAGGCATCAATTCTTGCCAGGCAATGACATTTCACTGTCAGCAGGATCTGCCTGGCTGTAGATCAAGATGCTTTAAATAGCATCTAAAACCCTCCTATACTGTCTTCCTGTTTTATGTCTGACTGATCGTGGCTGCACATCTCTCTGTACATAAAAAATAGTACAATCTGTAAAGCTTCCATAACTGAGAACAGAAATTCTAAGTTCTGATCCAATTGGATTCATGCAGACAGACGGTCCAAGCCCAGCAGGGCTCTGCTGAGATGCAGTGACTGAACTGCCCACATCCCATTGCTGGATTAGAGCTTCAGCTTGAAATTTCCCATCTGCAGGGACATCCTGTTCAAGTAGAGCCCATGGGGGATTTTTCCAAGTCTGCTCTTGTGTGCAGTTGTAGCTGCTTCTGAATTAATATTTCTGGGCTGTAGGATTACCTTTTTAAAATGTGTGGGATATACTTTTCTCTGTGCCACTTTTCAAAGCAGTAAGAACATTCCCTACAGTTCCCAGGATTTATGATTTTTACCTTTTAACAAAAGAAGTGTTGCCATTGTTTGTAGCTACCAGAGCAAAGATGCTAATGAGGATAATCAGCTCTTATGATTCAGGCACTGGTCAATTGCATCATGAGTCTTGGAAAACCATCTTTATTGATACATAACATTGAATAGTCACTGAGTATTTGGGGGATTTTTTAGTTTCAAACCTCAAGCACCAGATGCTGAAAGCAGCAGGAGATCAAAATAATGTGGCTATAAAAAGTCCATATTTAAAACCACTCATACTAAACTTAAAACTAGGACAGGTGTTTTCAAAAACTGCACATATGCTCAGCTTAAAATACCAAGATCAGTCATTTGACATTGTAGATGATCCACCTCTCTCTTAATTCGTACAGCAATCACTAGAGATTGTGGGCGTTTGAAGAGGAACCCGGAGGTGTCAGCCTAGGACAGCTGGAATCAGCGGGCAGGCTTGAAGAGACCAGCTTTAGACCCAGTCCTTCTCTTTGCTGAGACTTCTTAACAGGTCCTTGGCAGTTTAAAAGGCCAGAAGACCTAAATCATTTGTGAAAAGAGTAACTTGTACTTGAAGGAGGAGGCTGAAATTCCTCAAACAAAAACAAAGCACTAAGGCAGTTGGGTTGACTTAATACAGTATTTTTCCTTGTTCAGGTGGCACTGGAGATGCTTTTCACGGGTGAACCTCTCTCTGCCCAAGAAGCGTTAATGCACGGGCTCGTCAGCAAGGTGGTACCAGAAGACAAGCTGGAAGAGGAGACCATGAAAATCTCTCAGAAGATATGTGAAAGCAGCAAATCCATCCTGGCCTTGGGGAAAGCCACCTTTTACAGACAGATAACCCAGGACCTCGACACTGCCTACAAAATGACTACTAAGGTCATGGTAGATAATTTGACTTTGAGAGATGGGCAGGAAGGTATCGAAGCCTTTGTTCAGAAGCGTAAGCCTGTCTGGTCACATTCTCAGGAGAAGAAATGAGCCCTGTCTCTAAACAAACCTTAGCTGTGCTTTATGATTCTTCACGCAGTTGCCTTTGGGAACTATATTTTTGTTCTTACTGAAAGTTAAATTTCTCTTCTTACATATGCCAGACACAATAAATTCACTCTAAGTATGTAATAAATGTTAAGAAAAATCAAAGACAATGGGTTTTCTGAGCAGTGAATTTAATCTGTGGTTTTAGAAGTAACTGCTGCAAAAATCAGTTTAAGGTGTCTCAGGTTACATAGGGAGTCACAGGGACTGAGAGAGAGCTCAGATCACCCTGTTCAGAACCTCCCCCCATAGTTCTGGATGAGAATTGCTATTTATTGTTATTAATAGAGAATTGAAGGGCTTGGACGCATTCCAGAGATGATGGTAGTAGGTATCATAATGGATTCCAGGACTGTTTGGGTGTTACAGACAGAAGTCTGTAACATAGCTGTCCATTGCTCCTTATATCTTCTGTGAACTGTATGTGTCAGCAGTTTGTTCCCCACAACAAATCATGATTTTCCACCATCAGTTCAAGCACTTGTCCCAGCTCTAGGGAGTTTTGCTGTTGATTCCAGGGAGGATGAGAATGGTTTGGAGCGAAAGGCACTCTGTGGGCCTCAGCAGAGATTCTCACCTGGCAGTGTCTTGCCCCAGCTGTAATTTTCAGGCTGGATGTCTTCAGTTTATCACAAAATCTTGGATGTGTTAGTTGGGAAGTCCATCCTTGTGCTCAAAGCTGGCCTTTTTACCAGCACTGGAGCAGTTCAGCCACGGATTTATGGACTTGACAACCTCCAGCAAAGGGAAAGGGATTCAGCTGCTCCCCTGGGTAATCAGTTACAACTCTCTAGGTGAATTTTTTATTAATGTCCAATCTGAGCCTTGAAGCAGCATTTTCTGGCCATTACCCCTTGTTACATTATTTGGCATTATTGAGAAAGTTTAGCTCCATTATCTTTGTAACTCTCTTCGAGCAGTCACAGGCTACACTTAGACCATACTTAGATTCCTCTGTGCCAGGCTGAACAAGCCCTGCTTCCTCTACCCTCCCTATAGGTCACGTCCTCTGGGTAACCAGTTTGGTATCCCTCCAGTGGACCAGTTCCAGTTTGTCCACATCCTTTTTGTACTGGTTGTGCCAAAACTGGACTGCATTCTTAATATGGCCTCACCAGAGCTGAGCAGAGAGGAGCAAAATAGGCCCTCCATGTGCTGGTCTGTGAGTAGTGCTCAGTGTGTGTTTGGTCTGCTCAGTGATGAGAGTGCTCTGCTGGCTGGGATTCAGCCAGGCATCCCCTGTGAGCCCGTTTCCAGCAGGACCGTGCCCTGCCAGTCCACTCCTCACTTGTACTGGTATCCTGTACTGGTTATTCTTCCCAGGTGAAGAAACTTGCATTTCTCCTTAGATCGTGGTTGGTTTGGATTGAAGCCAGGCCATTTGGGGTGTCAGCCATTGCCCCAGTTTTGCAGAATCTGCAGAGTTGCTGAGGATGTGTTATTGATGACAGTACTGGATGAAAGGAGCCCTGGTATCATCAATCCATGGTGATCAACAGGGGATGACCTCCCAGCAAACACATTTTTTCTGAAGTTCCACAGAGCCAAATCATGAGGGCTCATCCTTCTCGTCCTTAAATAGACATCTAAGCAAGACCACATGAATCACAGTATGGATGCACCTTTTTTCTTTGTTGACAGTAGAAGCAGCCTAAAGTGCTTGATGCAGACTCGGATGTGTTAAGTTAGATCAAATTAATCATACCTATGGCTACTAAAACTCCAAATGTGGAAGTACCATTTATACATATGATACATATACATACATATACATATATATGGCTCCACAAAGCAAGTTCCTTTTCCATCTACAGGTTCAAAAGAATGAAATTTTCATTTCTGCTGCAACTTTTAATTTTAAGAATGGAAACTTAAACTTTAATTCACCATTAAACTGTTTCCATAGAAATGTGAAAAATGTGCATCCTTACCACTAGTTGTTTTAAAAATAAACTTTTATTGTCACCACCAGGAAAGATGGGTACGTTTTTTTACAAACTCACATAGTTTATATAGGTTAGAAACTGTTCTGAGCAATTAAGACATGGAAGAGTTAAATCTGGTGCCCAGTAACCTTCATCATGTCCTTTCCAATGCAGTAAGATGCTGCACTCAGACTCTGTTCCCACACGCTGTTCTAAAAGCATTAGGAAGGAGTAAATTGTTTTTAAAAATATTTATATTTAATGGCTATCTTGCAACTACTCAGCAAATCTCAACTGGCTCTTTTGTTCCAGGCTTTCAGAAATAAGTACATTATCTGATTTTTGCAGAACAGTGCCCTTTCCAGCTAACTGCAGTAATAAAATGGTTTCACTGGCCATCTAAAAGCATGAGTGACAGTTTAGATGAGCACACTCTTTCAGGTATTTAGAAATTCTTCTGAAGTTGACTGCCATCTACACAAGATAGGGTTTGGCATTATTATTAATTCCATTCGGATCTTGAAGAGAAAAAATATTTTTGTTTTAACTCAGTTTTCACAGTATTTGTACTATTTCATGCAATAAAATAATTATGTAATTATACAATCATAGGATCATCCTAGAATGGTTTGGGTTGGAAGGGACCTTAAAGACCATCTAATTCCAACCCCATGGCAGAGACACCTTCCACTGTCCCAGGTTGCTCAGAGCCCAATCCAGCCTGGCCTTGAACACTTCCAGGGATGTGGCGGCCACAGCTTCTCTGGGCAACCTGTGCCAGGGCCTCACCACCCTCAAATTAAACAATTTCTTCCTAATATCCAATCTAAACCGACCCTCTTTCAGTTTCAAACCACTCTGCCTTGTCCTGTCACTAGTGCTTTTGTAATTAGCAATCATCAGTTCTAAAAATGTGGGCATCCATGGGAACATTTCCCTCTTGCTTGAACACTAGACAGAAAAGGTTCAGACGGTTTTATAATATTCCCGCACTGGCCCCTAAAGACTGACAAAACAACTTAATTTTTCATTTCTGACTTGCATGGGCTTTTTATTTTTGCCCACATCTGCCCTTATTGTTTAATTTAATGGATTTATGGGCTATTCCTGGGAAACAGAGCAGTTCCAGAACTGTTCATTAAGTACTACAGCCAAGAAACAGCAAACCAAATGATAGATTGGGAGCCTTACCACCATGGTTATCTGCTGCCTGAGGGAAGAGTTTGTCCCAAAATAGCAAGGAGCCTATCCCTTGTCACCCCCTCCATTTTTATTAAAGAATCTCTCTGCAGTGAAGTCTGCCAGGTAATTAGCCTAGTTTCAAGTCACCCTAACAGCATGTGGCTCTGGAAACTAAGTACAACTCCATCTGCCTACAGCCTCTAGGATGCAGCTTATCCTTGGAAATGACCAACAGGGACACATTTTCTATCCACATATACAGGAACAGCTGGAATGGAAACCATGATATGATATGCATGCAAGCAAGGAATTGCCAGTATGAATGGAATGAACCACCTCAGAGTTCATGGAGGCCTTAGAGGAATGGCTTTGAGCCTTTACCTGGAAATTGTAGAAAAGATCCATGGGGGAAATCTAGAGGACATGATCATATCACTTGTGATGTAGCTTCAGGCTCCCCTCATGAACAAGGCAAATGAACAGCCAGGGAGCAGTGACGAATAACACATAGCACAAGGTTATTCCTAATTCATGGACCAGGCAATGACCTGCCTCACCACATCACTAGGGGAATATGTACGGAAGGTAGAGTTAAACACGGGACTTGGGTAATGGGCAAGGTATTTATACCCTCCGTGCTCCACAGAGCCCAAGAACAGTTCATGTAAGCTTTTATATAAACTTCATGCAGTTTCCTTGAGGCCATCCCACCCAGAATTCAGCAGCCTGGGTAAGAATTAGCTTTGGGTTGGTTTGAAGTAATCTCCTGTATCTGTGGAGGAGAGAGCTTGAAAATACATCCTACAAAGGCCCAAAAAGCTGGACGTAGTTAACATTAAAAATACATGACTACCTCATTGGCAGGAGTCAGCACCAGAGCTTTTATCGTCTAACTCATGATTTCTGACCATTTGGATGGCAGCACCGTGTCCTTCACAGAACTGCCTCTGGGTAATTTGTGTATTGTCATTCCTGTATTGCAGATGGGGAAATTGAGGCCAAATGTGCTGGGCCTGAGGTCTCACGGTGAGCCCGTGGCACTGTAGCAGTGGCACTCGGAATGCTGACACCTGCTCCTTGTATCTCTTCAGCAACAAAGTTTTTGCTAAAATCAGCAGAAATGCGGGATGACGGCGTGCCCTGAAGTGACTGCAAAGGCTTCTGAACAGGAATTATGAGCTACTGCATCAAAGGCCTCTTGCTTGACATTTATTGGCTTTTTGATGAATGTTGGGGTAATTCTACTGTCAACAGTTTCTCATTAGGAGCCTGGCAATGTACTTTCTGACCATTATCTTTCTCAATATCACACTGGGTTACGACAAAGAGCAGGGATTTTATGTAAAACCCATCTATCTCTGTAGCTGCAAACTTTTCTAATAATTCTACATTTAAATAATCTCATGGAAATGCTGGCTGCCTTATCTGAGCAATAAGGAGACTAGACAAATGGTTAAATTTCCATGAAGACCTGAAGCTATAGGACAAATCTCATACTGCAACGAGTAGGATTCATTTGTCTTGATTCCACTGGCATTGCACCTCAGTTATACTAATTCTGAATTCCACTGCTGAATAATGCATTCCTATCCTGCTTCACAGTTACAAAGCAAGGAAGAAACCATCAGAGCTGTACCTTACAGTCTGTACAGTATGATGTACCATCTCCTGGCTGCTTATGGTCAATATTAGGAATTATTTTTGTCAAAACCATAGATTTTCTAAAAAGAAAATAGTAGAAATATACCACTAATACCACTGTGTCTTTGGAAAGGGGAAAAGAGTTCATTCAACTTTGATGTGCTCAAGTGTAGTAATTTTCATGCAATGAGTTTTAAAAAATTAATACTTATTTTAAATATTTGTATCCTGGAGTCGTGATAGTGGGAACATCACAGGGCTATTGTATATTTTATTGATTATGGTTGTTATAGACAAAGAAATTAAAACAGAACCAGATGTTAAAATAACTAACAGGATTTGTACTACTAAAATGGGTTTGGTTCATTACTAATGTTCATAGCTACTTAATATGCGAGACTTTAACTTTCCCTCCTAGAGGTAGGATGGTGTTTTCAGCCAGCCAAAACCAAGATTTGTAATGCTCTGGAGTTAACTGAAAATAAACTTTCCCACCAACTCTTCAACCTCACTTTCATGGCAGTGCAGATTAACCTGTTGGATTGAAGACAGATTTAGGTCTCAATCTCATCCACCAGTTCTGCTGAGGGAACGTACCCTCCTGGGAAGGCAGCACAGGTATGGATGGCAGTGTCTGAGTCTGTCACTCGGCTCGTTGGAGCCCTGTCAGGAGCTCTGATGTAATGGGCCATGTCTGAGGGAGCAGAAGCAGCTCTGCTTCCTGAAGGAGTTTTTAAGGACACATTCCCTGCAATAAGGGAATGTTGACATTCAGGCTGCCTCAGCTGCTGATGACAGAGAAGGTGTGAGGTCTTCCAAAGTGGCACTCAGGTTTTATTCCAGACCTGTCCTCCTATAAACAATTACAGTGGATGAAATCATGTTTGGAAAGATGAGTGATGTTTTCCCTGTCAACTCTGCCGTGTCAGCATCAAGGATAATGTGATTTATATACCTGCTTTGGTCTTCTCCACTTCCTGGCCCAAAATCATTCTCAGTGTAGACAGTGAGTGATGCTTCTGGAAAGAAACAATAAAGAATTAGTAAATCATATATAGAACACAGGGGGAAGGAAAAAGGAAATGAACACTTGAAGTCATTCTCCTAATGTGGTCTTCAGTCTATGTATGAATATTTTGTTTCTTGTACCTGTTTAATGATACACCCTTCATGCCAATAAAACTTTATCATCTATTGTTTAAGGGAGGTAATCCTGTAACAAAAACTCCTATTGTGAGGGTTGCAATATTGTACAAATATAGACATGCTGAATAATTCTGAGTTAATCTCCCTTCTCTTTCAAGACCTCACTAGTGTGTTTTTTGTTTGTTTGTTGGTTTGGTTTTGAGACCTCAGTGTGAAGTCAGAACTCCTATTCTGGTTTTTTCTCTCCCTCACTGGGGGTTAATTTTGTTTTAATGAATGGTGAGATTCTTCCATGACTAAAGTACTCATTCATACATGGGTCCACAAATCTGAGACATAACAGATGAAAGAGCAGGTAATGAAAGAATTTAGCTCTTTGAAAGAAGGCCCTGCAGGAGAAACACTGAGGTGCTCTCCAGAGCACCCACACAGAGGACTGGAAAACTGACCTAATTTACCCCTGTTTCTTTGGAAACATGCAAGGATGATCAGCCTCTTATTCATTAGCCTGAGATTATTATTAATTATCAATACTATTACTTATTTTTATAGTTGCTATAATTCATGTTATAATCTATTTAATAAAATTACAGCACTAATGTTCAAGAATTTAGATTTCAGTATCTCCTCCCCACAAATGGGCTTGGAAACTAGTCCAAATCACTGTAATCAGAAGCCTTTGCTGCTTGAAATGGGGAATAGCATTTGTCTGGCAGCAAGAGAAGACTTTATTCTTTTACGGAGCCTATGAAAAAACACTTAGTCCTTACCATGTACTCATCACAGTAAAATGGAAGTTGTCAAAGATAAAAGTCCTTTTTCTTTGCTGTCTCTGGATGTTCCTGTAAGCTTTTAGTCTTTTTCCACATGAGCATTTATTCAGAGCAAGCAGCCCAAGAATATTTCCATTGACAGCCTACAATCTTTATGAGGTTCTGGATGGTTGAAATGCAACACCAATTTATTCGGCACTCATAACGAACCCAAAGAGTGAATTTACCACAGGAAAAGTTGGTAAAGAGCTCAGTGGCAGTTCATAGGCTAAAAAAAACCTGTTAAGATGTCCTAGACCTTTCTGTCCTGTTCACTATAATATTTAAATATATTTCTCTAAGTAATTTTTTGGATAATTCTGAAACATAAATAAAAGGGAAAAAAGATTTTAAAGCCCTGGACAAGAAAAAAAAAAAAACACCACCAACAAAGCAGACAAAACAAAACCAAAACAAATAAAAAACCCTGATTCACTTCCTGGCTTTCTCACAAAATTCCAATATGACCTTGGGCAAACTGACAGAGGCACAAATGTGACTGTCCAGTCCAACCTTCTCTTTATCACAGGTCATTGCTTCTGCCTGCTTTACCCCCACACAACATTTGAATTGCAGCTTGGGTTGAGTTAAGGAGTTATCTAACCTTGTGATGACAAAAAGTTTTTTTTTTAAAAAAAAAGAAGATGCCAACATTGTGATCCATTCTCCTTGCAGTCAGGACTTGTGGTTTATTTCTGTTTTGAATTAACCTGACTTCCAGGCTGCATCTTGCGGGCTCAGCTAAACCTTTCAGTATCTCAGTGACTTACAGGTAAAATGGGGCTGATCACTGCGGTTTTTCACTATGTTTTATTTGAGTTGTCCCTGTACACCACAAGCTCTACAGGGGAAATTTGGCTCTCGCTCCCCATACACTCCACGCCTTGCACAACAGCTTACACTGGGCTTGGCTTTGATGCAGGATGATTACTATTTGATTGATTGATTGATTGATTGATTGATTGACTGACTAACTGATGTGTAGCATCTAAGTTACGACAGTGAGAAAAGACAAAAAAAATCAAGCAATAAACCCCAAAAATCTCTGTCTGAGGGAGGATCCTTCAGTTTTCTGCAGATCCCCAGAACTCCTTGTTTGCCGTAGAACAGGGAACACTCACTTTGCAGTGAGGGCACCGTACACCGGGCTGTCGGCAGAGGGCAATGGCAGCTCACAGCTTGAAGCGGCTCCCGGGACCTGCGCCAGGCCGGTGCTGTCAGCTTTGTTTTCCTACTGGATTGCTCCCGGGGAATGAGCCCCTGGTTTATTCCGAACAGCACGTGTGAGGAAGGACCCCCGGGAGCCCCGAAAGTCAGGGGTCTAAGCTTTCTTCTCCCACTTTCCCTGCCTTTGCATCTTCACTGATTACAGTGGAGGACCAGTTGCAGTCTGATTCAAGACAGACAACTTGGTACCAAATTCCGGGGAGATCTTTAGAAGCAAGAGACCCTGTTCTGCTTTAAGGAATACACCTGTGAGCAATACAGCTGTGTCTGGGGAGCTGGACCATTCAGCTGAGCACAGTTTGGGAAAGCCTGGCTGTTCTGGCTTTCCTGGGGAGTCTTAATTTTAGATCCAAATGGGTCTGTGTATATTGGTGAGAAGTTCTGGAGGGAACGCGTGATTCAGAAAGGCCTCCCAAGGAGGCTGCATCATCAAGCCAGGTAGAAGAGCTGAGTGAACTGTGACAATCATGCCTTCATGCCTCAGGTTTTCAGGCACAGGATCCAGAGGATAGGCCTCCCATCCAGAGCTCAGCCAGCCAGAATTTCAGTGCTGCCTCCTTCATCCACCTTAACAGGTGAACTAAGTGGCACCATCTCTTCTCACCATGACTCAGTTTCCCCAGCTGTAAAGGAAGTTCTAAAGTCCTGTATGACACACTAAAAGCAGTGAATGATAAGAATTAATCAACTGTGCTATTCACAGCTTGGTGATGAATTAATATGCTTGTCACTGCTGGCCCAGAGTCTGCTGGGCACAGAAGAAACTGCTGAAGGTGTTAGTCCAGATGGACTCTAAATGCCAAGGCACAGCAGGAGCTGTTGAAAAATAAAAATATTTTCTCAAGTCCTCTCTCAGCAGGAACAATATTCCAATTGTAATGCAGATATCCGACTGAGTCGTTCCATCCCTTAGGCCAGGTGAGCACTCTGCAAGAGTCTGTGAAGGTAATCGTTACACTGTTGTAAATATGAACAAATACAAATGCCAGGTGTCTCTATCTGAGCCTCAGTTTTACTCCTGGCTTCACGAAAAGTAAGAGAGCATGACCACCTATCATGATACTTTTAGTAACTGGAATTTCAGAGAACGCTGGTTATCAGCTGATTCTCCCCAAATTCCCATACTGTAGAATAAGGATGGGGAGCACATGCACTGTTCAAAGCCACCACAGTGAGGGAAATCTACGACTTCAAACACCAAAAGAGCCGGTACAGTGGGCTGTGCTGGAGCAGCAGAGGAATTCAAACAAACAACATTGAACGACCAGCTCTGGAATGCAGTGAACCCAGCCAGCTCAACAAGAACACTGATAAGGTGGCAAGTGGGGTCCAGCCCAGGCCAAACCTGCAGGAGCCCATGGCAGTGGGGTACAGGTTATGCCAGTTTTGTGCCCAGCAGCTTCTGGACAACTCTCGCCAGTGGACTGAGTGGAAGATGTAATTTAACTGCTTTGCCAGTTTTCACTACGAAGGCTCCACTCAGACCAGTGAGTCATGATTCAACACCTTTTCCACCAGACAGCCTCAGCCCTGCTGTGCAGGTGTGCTCCCAGAGAGCGGGGACAGGGCCTGTGTTCTTGGCTTTGTTTTCCTCTCTGCCACTTTTGAGCTTTCCCTGACTGAGAGCAGCTGTTTCAGGCTGGAGCCATTTCAGACTATGGCCATCTGTAGCCACAGATAATGAGCCACCACCAGTAACATCCCTAAAAACAAACAACTGAAACTTTGGAATAAAAAGCAAATGTTACCTCAGAGTGATAAGTAGCAATAATAACAGACCTGGCAAGACAGTATTTTAAGCCAAAAATGTGCTAAATAAATACTTTTGCAGCCTGTTTTGAATCTTTTCTTCAAAAAAGTTGAAGGGTTTGTTTTAGGAAAAAATGTACAAAACATCAGTTTTAAGCAAAGTTTTTTTTTTTCTTAATTACAAACAAATTTTAACAGGCTTAAATGAAAGTTTATGCAAGCATTTCCATCTAAATTAAAAAAAAAACCCCAAACAAAACACTCTTTCATGTGGACAGAGAGTTCCTGTTAAGGCGGTGGAGGATACAAAAATAGCTGGTAATGTAAGTGTATATGGGATGCCATTAAGAAATCAAGTGCTAATGAGTCTGCTTGGGACTGAATCACGACTGCCTATGGCTATTCCATGACAGCTCTTCCAGGAGGTGTCTCCAGCAGCCATGAGTCAGATCCCTGCCTCTGCAGGAAACTCCCTATGGAGAAGCTGCCAGGTATGTCCTTAAAGGCAAACGAACCAGGGTTTTCCCAGGCTTTAGCTCTTCCAACTGCAAGAACAGATCACAGAGGCAGCTTGGAGTGAGCCTGGATAACAGCAGCCTGAGAAGTCTCTGTGCACTGGCATGAGCAGGAACCAGCAGCATTGTAAAGGTACAAGAGATGGCTGTGAGCCAGGTGTGTTCCTGTTGGTCCCTGAATTGATGTTGGCTCTGACACCCTTGTGATCTTGAACACAGGCCTAGAGGACAGACTCTCACTGCCTGAATTAAAATCTTGCCCTCAGTTACCCTAGGCAAAGTTAATGACTATAATTTATTGAAAGGTCTATAATGACTTGTTAAATGATGTTGAAAATGGTATTTGCATGCAAACAAGTTACAAAATGTTCTGACAAACAAAATATTTGCACTGTACTTGCTTTCAAATGGAACATAGCAGTTAAAAGTCATCAATTTGCCACTTTTGGGGGGCCAAGAACAATGTATTAACTATATAGATTTGCATCTACCATACACATCCAGATGCCCTATGCTGTTCTGTTTCTTGGTACCTCAAATGCAACTGTGTGGTGGTTTCCTTCCCATCATCTGGATTCCATGAACCTCACAAAAACAGCACCTACAGCGGAGTCTGCATGGTAAGCACCAAGTGAACCCACTGTGAACAACCTCTCTCATGGCTGTGTCCCTCTATCAATGCGCTCTCAGTGAAGCAGCACCCTTCCTTGTGAGAACCAGGAAAGTATCCATAGGCAGCACCTCCCAAGAGGCAGGGCTGGCAAGAGAGGAAGGGATTAATGCACAGGTGACCTCACCTCTTCTGTCTGTACTGATATTATTCATAAAACACTTTCATAGCTATTAAAGAAAAACTTGGTATTACAGACTGGCAATGTTTCTTTGGTGTTTAGCATTTGCAAGGGACCCTGCATGGCTGGAACTCAAAAAAAGCCTCCGACCTTTGAATTATTTTCTCCTGTTCCCAGGGTCATTCTCTCTAACTACCCTGTTGCAAATCTCCTGATATCCTGTGTCTGAAGCTCAGGTCGCCAGCCAAAAATGATATCCAAGCCCAGAGCTAATTGTCTAAGCTCCTTCTAAAGAGGAAGAAAAGCTTCAAAAGATCAAAACACCTGAAATGCTGGGGAGTACAGAGCTGCCTACCCGCAGCTGGTAGGGAATGGATGTCTCAGAGCCCTTGACCTTCATCAGGGAACTACTCAGGAGCTGGAGCCTGACACGTTGTCCTGAGCACAGGAATATTTTCAAGAGTAGAACAGGGAGACTATTGAAATCCGCAGAAGTTTTTAGAATGATTTTTTTTTCATGTTATTTACACTTATATGTAGTGACTTTGCACTCACTTAAGGGCCTGAATATTGCTCTTATCTTGATATAAAGCTTACCTGGATACTTTTTTTTCCTAGGTTGGGAAGGCCTGTCCCATTCCAGTTTGAGAGGTGCACATGGTAGCAGTGTCCTGACCTCAGAACAGACCTGTTAGTACAAGATCTGGTGCTGGTTGTCCCACTGCCTCTTCCATCTGTCTTTGCACAGCATAAAGGAAGAAAAGGGAAAAAAAACCAGCAGTAACAAATGTGTCTTCATTCCTCACTTTCAAGGGTGAGACTTCCTTTTTATGGAGAGATCTCTCAAATTATTTACTATTGGAGCCTGATATTTTTACTGGTACCTTCTTCCACCAAAAGAACAAGTTCTTCTGTAAAAAAGCCAGTTCTTTGCCTCTGCCAGGTGCATGCAAGTACAAAATTACAAAGCACTCACTTAGATGAAGTGAATACTTCATTAAACAATTAAGCAATAAGGCAGAACAAAGGCTGTGGTTTCCAGGCCTTGTTCTGTAATTGTATCCTGGAGCATTAGGAGAACCAGTGCTCAAACACAGGGTTGCAATTTAGGTTAGGATTATCCTCTAATAGCCTTGTCCTATGGGATTAGGGGATTGCCATGATGGGGAATTATTTTATCCATCAATGGCAATATAAAATAAGTGATTTGTCCCTGAAGATCTGGAGGTGAGGATTTCCATCCCTCTTTCCTCCTTTCATCTTCTTGTTGTAACACCTAGAGCAGAAGCTTTCATCTCTGCCTTCACTTTCTGAACCTTGAATGGTATCCCCCAGTCCAGTTTTTGTGGAGGTACAGTCACAGAACCCAAGTTCACAAGTAAATATCCCTGAGTGTCCCCAAACACATTGTGGACACTCTGAGTTTGAGGGACGCTGAGGATGGAAAATGTGTGAGCCACTCTGTTGGACAAGGTTAAGTTTGTACTGAAGTTTTCTGTTCACCTCATGCAGCACGTGCAGCCACTGGACTTCCATGGAAAACTGAGAGGTTCCTGAAGAGATAAGGCAGAAGCGGGTTTCGATGGCTGATAAGCAGAGACTGTTTGGACTGCAGATGAAATTTAAATGTCTAAAGTCCATCTACATTCTGCTACAGAAGTCTAAACCTCTTTCCTGATCTAGTAAAGGCCTGATTCAGCTCCTAATGAAATTACTGGGATTTGTTCCACTGACTTGAAGTTGACCCTGGGCAGAGCCCACAGCCCCACCAGAATTCCTTTCCAGAATATCCTGGATGACAGTGGCAAGTCCTTCCCTCAAACATGATCTAAAGGGAATCCCTACATCCTGCTCTTCTCCTCCATAAACCATTCAGTCCTGCTGAAAGAGAAAATACAGCTGAAATGCAAAATACAACTTGCTGTATCACAGGACACCCTGTCCTTGGGAAGTGGAATTAAGATCATCCAGGCACATATCATGGGCCAATGGAATACCATTAGAAGAATTAACTTTCAGTTCTAAGAGAAATCAAACCAGAAATTAAAAAAAAAAAAAAAAAAAGGGAAAATAAAAGAAAAGGAAGAAAGCACAAACCACAAAACCCCACAGCAATTTAAAAAGACAGGTTTATTTCCAATTATATGTATTTTATGCTCTCTTGGAATAAATAATTTTCTATACTCCTTTGATTCTAGCTGCACTTCTCCCCTTTGGAAATAATATGATTAATATTTAGTTCAATTCAGTGGCATATGTCTCCATTCCCCACCGGAAAGTAAGCTGCATTAATTGCAAACTCACTGACACTGGAAAATAACCAGTTGTTTATACTTGTTGGGATGTATGGGAGAATAAACTTATCATTAAATGTCAAAAAACATGTTTTAAATAGCAGAAGCCAAGGAACAGCTATTAAAATCAGACCACTTTTAACCAGATACTGCAACACCAGTAGAAAGCTGTCCCACCCCCCTCTAAACAAAACACAGGGAAAGGGAAGTATTTGCTCTCAGAGTAGGATCTGCTGAAGGAAGAGATGAAAGATTAGATCTGATAGAGGATTTAGGAGCCGAAACTAGAATTTAAATGAAAGTGAGGTACTAAGTGCCAAAAATACACCCCAGCTTCCGTTTCTCTCCCCCAAGGTGAACTGCAGATAATGCCTGAAGGCAGCACAACTCATTAGGGAACTACTACTTCCTCTGCAGCCTTCTCCTCATACCTGCAAATCTTGTCTCACCAGTGAGGTGCACTAATACCAGAAGTAAGGAGAGGAGAGAAACTAGGTCTGACTTCCTAGACAACTCTCCAGTATGCCTCTGAGATCAGGCAAGGAAGAGGGACATGGCTTCATGGAGAGAGAGAAGGCAGTAGGAAACCACAAAGGCAATAGAGAGAGTTCTGGGGAACAAGAGTAGGTCCCGAGGCATGGGTGGGGTGGGGGTGATGGCGGGGGAGGCAGAAGGGATTGGGGACAGTGAGCTGGCCTCTGCACTGCGGGGAGGAGATAAGGGACCAGAGAGGGAAGGGGCAGCAGGGAATCTGGGTATCCAGAGGGCAGAAGGAAGACTCTGAAGGTTGGCTGGAGAGATGTTAATAGCCACAGCTTGTGATGCCTCCAGCTCTGCTTCTGTACAGGGAAAGAACCACACTGCCCACAGCAGCCTCAGGGCCATCTCTCAATTAAATTATAACATAACCTGGAAATTAGATATTCTTCTGGCTTAATCACAAACAGGGCTAATCTCTAAAAGCGTTCCTAAAGAGTACCAAATAAATACTGACTATCTCTGCCCTCCACAGATCCTATCTCAACTGTTTTTTACAGCAGGTGATGGTATTTCAAGTGCTTGTCTAGGAAGTGCTCATCTGGAAGACTCCATTGTCTCTGAACCACCAGACTGTTCAAACTCATCTCTCACTCTCCACACATGTACTCTGATCACCCAGGAGAGGGATGGAAGTTGCTCTCTGCAGCTCAGAGATATTCCTGTCCCTACAGCAATGGATCTGGTTTCAAATCTGTCTCCCTCAACCTAAAGTTTTTGTCTCACAGCAGTCCAAAACAAATGTAAAACATCTGGTTAAAAAAGAAAGATATGAGCACCTCCCCAAAATGATCACTGAATCATAGAACAGCCCAGGCTGGAAGTGACCTCAAAACATCATCAACTCCAGTCTCTCATGGAGAAGGGAGCCTTGATGAGATTATGTAGCACCCTGTCCAGCCACACCTTGAAAACCTCCAGCTCTACCTGGTTCCTTGGGGAGTTTGTTCCAGTGAGTGACTGTTCTCACCATAGAAAAAGTTTTTTATATAAAGATGAAACCTCTCCTTGAGCAATTTGTACTCATTGCCACTTGT
Organism: Gymnorhina tibicen; assembly: GCA_013399875.1. Lineage (NCBI taxonomy): Eukaryota > Metazoa > Chordata > Aves > Passeriformes > Artamidae > Gymnorhina > Gymnorhina tibicen. Next base: position 41,167 of record VXAZ01003465.1, read on the forward strand.
CTTCTCCATGTGGCTCCTTGAGAAGAGAGCCACCACTCCTCTTGTAGTAACCCTTTAAGTGCTGGAATACTGTGATAAGAACCCCTAAAGTCTTCTCCAAGGCACAAAGACTTAACTCGCTCTGTCTTTTTTCACAGGGCATGCTCTGCAGCCTGTTGATCATCTTGGTGGCCCTTCTTTGGACCCTCTCCAGTCTGACTGTGCCTTGAATTGCACAGACCAGGACCAGAGTACTCCAGGTGTGGCCTGGCCTCTAATGGGTTCTTGGGTTATGTTGTCCCAGGTGCAGGACCTTGCCTCTTGTCTTGTTAAATAAACCTCATACAGTTCTTGCTAGTCCACTCTTCAAGCTCATCCAGGTATCTCTGCAAGATCACTGTCACTTCTCACGTCCACCTCACCACCCAGTTTAGTGTCATCAGCAAACTTGGGGAGGGAGCTTTCAGTCTTGCCTTGTTTGTTTTAAGCTGTTTCACTATGCAAACCTGTCTGACCACAAAAAAGCCACAGAGTTGGCAGGAGGGAGGCAGCAGTGACATCTGGGCTGGGATATCTGACTGCTACTGAGTCACAGGCAAAGCCCCAAGTTTTGGTTACTATAAGTTTATCTCATTGCTTGGAAATGCATTCTGCCAGCTGGGCACTGAAAAGCAGGAGTGCTGTGACACTGAAGCCTTCCTTTGGCTCTGGCTGAAAGTGCCCTGCCAAAAGAAGGAAGTGGTCAATCACAGGGAAAAGTTGTGTGACTCAGTCCTGGAACACATTTCGTGAGGGATTACTGATTGTAAACAATAATAGTGACCTGCTGTTGGTGCAATACTTTGTACAACAAGCCATGCTCTTGTCTGGAGGTTTCCTATGGCCACTCTTATGCAAATAACAAGTCATGATAATACCATGTTTATCACAACACTAAGTCAACCATAATGACTGTAAATGTAACCTGACCTTCACTTTGGCTAAACCCTATTTCTTTCATGGTTATCTCATATCTCAGTGCATATTTATTTCCCTATTTTGTCTTTCTGTTGCCTGTTCTTTTACTTTACACACACTGCCTCGCACAAGAGGCTCTGAGCTTTAACTGTAGAGATTTCTAAGCCTACTGAAATTCAAGTAAATTACAGATACCTTCCCATCAGTCTATGTTTTCATTCTCACTGCTCAGTTCTACCAATTCTTATCAAATCCAGGCCACATACAGAGAAAAAGAAAAGACAGAGTCAAAAATGAAAACTATTTGTGAAAAAAGTCCAAAACAGGTGAATAAGATCCTCTTTGATCACAGTTGCTTAGTTCAGTGTGTCTACTCTCAGCTATTTGCTGTAGCAAATACAATAAGCACATTCTGTGAGAAGAAACATGAATTTTGGCCTGTAACACAAGGCAAAGAAGTCAGATTGGCAAGAGGAGTTTTATAAACATGGGCTTGTTCTCGTGGCTCTGTTTTGGGCAGCATTACCAGTGTACTGACACTGACAGCTGGATGTGTCACCCTCCACTGATGCTGGAGTATGATAGAAGAAATTAGAAATGCGCATAAAATACTGTTTTGCTACATTAAGTAGCAACCAGAAATGTCAGTATCACATGTTAATTAATGATTAATGCTGGAGGAAGGAGATGCGTACCTCTCATATTTTTAAACTGGTATAACAAGTTTTCACCGAGTAGAGGAGGGAAGTTCTCTATAATACACAGTAATGGGTTGTGTACTTGGAACTGTGCTCCATAAATTTCCCCACCTTCAGGACAGAATGTGTCAACACATAGTTGGTCTCTTAGAATAAACTCAGTGCCAGGATTACCAATCAGTAATGCTGAAGAACAAGAAAAGAGGGAAAAAAACATACAAATGATGATCAAAAGGGCAAAAAACTCTTTTGGACACACCTGGGGTAGAAAAATGTTGACAGGGCACATTTTTAATGTGAGACTACATCTGATATTACAAGGTGATGAGAGTAAATCAAGAAATAAAGAAAATAACAGTGTGGAGCTGATAAAGTCCTGGAACTGTAAAATCTTCCTCAGTGTGATGTCCTACTTAGTAAGAAGAAATTTAGCTCAGGCAGGTTGAATTAGCATATAATACATTGTAAAAATAATACATTGAAGTTATTTAACATTGCACCTTGATGAATCTCAAAGCACTGTCCATCTGTGTATTGATGTTCCCACACTGGAAATCATGCTTGCCTTCAAGTATATTCTTGAATTAAATGTTCCCAGAAGAGAGATGCTCTCCTTAGCTGGGGTGTCCATGCTATATGCAGTAGACACCACTCCCACTTTTCTCCTTGATGAAATAAGGAACTTTCGTCTCCCATGCTGTTGTGTAATAGTTGTTACACAGGACAGGCATATAATCCTGTACCAAGTTGTTACCAGAGCCAAGAATAAAAGAGAAAGGTGGGATTCATCTAGCCTAACATCAGCAAGCTCTAAACTGGGCCCCCAGTCAAGACAGACACATAGGACTCTGGTCAGTCTTCATCACTACAACCACTAGAGACATGTTTCCTCACAATGTGATTTGTCCAACCTGTCCTAAGCTGGTGGAAACTCCCCCTCTCTCTTGGCTGTAGAATGACCAAACAGTTTAGATTAGGCAGCAGCTTTAACATAACCAAAAATTACATAAGGTAAATACCATCTTGGAGTCTCGATCATTTGCTTTCCTCCTGGACACTGCTCCTGTAGCTTTGGAGAACACTTGGAGAAAAAGTTATAGACTGGGAATGGTTTTACCTTGTTGACCCTCACTGACCCACCTTGCACAGCTCCCCCTTCCCTGTTCTATTACACCATTTATTTGGGTAGGGTCACATCTTCTTGAAACATTTCCGTCTTCCATACTTTGAGATACTTCTTGCTTTAGGAATATTCCAGCCACCACAGCATGGGTGAAAAATAATGATTTCTGAGAGCAGCTTGAAATTTTTCCAGCGTAATATAAGTCAAACTGTTAATTTGCTGGCTGCTGTGGCCTTGCACAATGAAGGAGGAAGAGGACACGATCACCTGATAAATACTTGTGAGTATGACGATATATTAGTAATAAATAGGAATACAAATAGGCAATATTTGTTATTGAGCTGTTAAATATATGGGTGGCACAGATTAACAAGGCATGCAAACCTTTTCCCCACTGAGGAAGCAGACTCAGGCAGTTGTGACAGTCATTTTTTCTCTTCTTTTACTTTTGCCATTTCCCAGTAGTCTAGTGGAGGGACAAGCCGCTCAGATCCAGATCCAACACAATTTATGCCCAATAGAACCATAGAACGGTTTGGGTTGGAAGGAGACCTTGAAGACCATCCGGTTCCAACCCCCTGCAATGGGCAAGGGCACCTTCAACTAGACCAGGTTGCTCAGAGCCCCATCCAGCCTGGCCTTGAACACTTCCAGGGATGGGGCATCCACAGCTTCCCTGGGCATGATCAGGGCAGGTTTTACCTCCAGATTCTCTGAGGCATTCGAAGGTATTACTGTCGCCTCTCCCACTGTGCCCACCATGGCACCCAGCCCTCTGCCCTCACAGGGTGGCTGTGGAGACCCATGTCCCCCACACGGTGGAGGGACACAGAATCACAGAATCAGTCAGGTTGGAAGGGACAACAGTGGTCAAGCAGGGCCACACCAGAGCACACAGCTCAGGATTTTGTCCAGACAGTTCCGGAATATCTCCAGTGAAGGAGACTCCACACTCTCTCTGGGCAACCTATTTCAGTGCTTGGTCACTGCACAAGACAGAAATTCTTCCTCATGTTCAGGTGGAAGTTCCTGGGCATCAGTTTCTGCCCTTTGCCTCTTGTCCTACAGGGTGGCACCACCGAGCAGAGCCTGGTCCATCCTCTGACACCCTCCCTTTAGATACTGATAGACATTGATGAGGTCCCCTCTCAGTCACCCCTTCCCAAGGCTGATCAGGCCCATCTCCCTCTTTCCTCACAAGTGAGATTCTCCAGACCCTTGACGAACTTCGTAGCTCCAACACGAAGGGGTATGCTCCTGGGGCAGCGCAGCCCCTCAGCCGCGACCAGACCACAGCCGCCCCTTGGACGGGAGCACTCCCTCCCTCACGCCCTGCCCCAAGCGCCGCGACAAAGGCGGCGGTCCCGCCCGGGCGAGGCGGAGCCGGGCCGGGCTGAGCCACCGCCCGGCCGCTTTATCCGCCCGCCGTGGGTGGCGGCCGGCGCAGTGCGCATGAGTTTGGGGCGGCTGCTCGGCGGAGCCCGCGGCGCTGCTCCGGCCACCTGCCCGCCCTTCACCCGGGCTCGTTCCGCCCTCGGCTGGGAGAAGCGCGGACCCCAAAGCCGGTGAGTGCCGCTATCTCCTCGGGGGCTCCCCTCACCCTGCGCGGGCTCCTGGCTGAGAGGGTCTTCGCTCCCCCCGGCTCCCGGGCTCGTCTCCGCCGGGGGTCGGGTCCGCTGGCGTGAGGGGGCGAGTTCGCGCCGCTCCGCCTGCCCCGGCTCGGTCTCGCTGCGGGGAGAGGCCGCGGAGCTGCGCGTCCCTGTCAGCCCGCCACGGGAATGGTTCGGCGTTGCTCTTATTACTCACTAATGGATTTTTAATTATCCTTCCCTCCTGTTCCAAGAGCAGCGGCGGCCGGGACGGCGGGTGCTCCGTGCGCTGCGCGGGCTCTGGGCGCCGGGCGGGACCGGGCACAGGGACCGGCACAGCCCCGCAGAGCAGCTGTGGGCTTGGGTTAGTTTTGGTACACAGGCGGGGAGGAGAAAAACTATCAGCAAACTGCTGCCCTGCCGTGTGTGAGGCTTGGCTTCCCACTGTTGAGCTGTTAAGAATTTCTTTCCCGCTGTGGATTTTTTTTGTTCTTCCCTATCATAACCTAAAACTTGCCTCTGCTAATCCGCAACTTTAAGAAAATATATTGAAGTAAAGGTTTCAGACACGTAAAACTTTGATGTATGCTTTTCTTGCCTGACTAAGGGTGATGGGGAACAGCTGCCTTGTGCCTCCTCTTTGCTTTCCGACTCTCTGCAATTTAAGGTTCCATTGAAAAACTGTTGGTGTGAACAGTAGCAGATTCTAGTTCAGGATACTTTGTTCCCCTTCCCCCTGTCAGGTGCCTTTTCCATCTGGAGGCGGTAAGCATGAGATGGCTGGTGCTTCTTAAGATCTTAATCTTAGGTGGTTCGGGGGAGGTTTAGTGCGTGTAAAGAGAAAGCACAGCCTTAAAAACACTCTCGGGACTTTCAGTAATCCGGGATCTCAAGGGCATGTTTCCTGAATAGTTCTTCTTTTAGTGTGGCAGCGAGAGGCGGTTGCTGGAAGTGGAGCTCTGTAGTGCTTGGTCCTGTGCGTGGGTGTAGCAAGAGATGATTCCTGTGGTAACAAGCATGCAGATGAAATAGGAAGGACATAAGACAGGCTCCTCCGAATCTTTCTAAACATTTTGCAACGATTTTAAACTATAACAAGTATCAGAAATGTAACAGTTATTTCGTTTCCCCTCCCTTTTATGAAGGGCACACAGGGAAAGACTTCTTTCCAAACCCTAAAGCATTAAGTCTTAGCTTTAAAAGCTTTTACAATTTCTGGCTTATGCTAATAAAAAGGTATTATTTTAAGACTTTGCCAGTGATCCTTGACTAATGCAGCATTGCAGATGGCCTCCCTTGTACAGGTACTACTTTAAAGAATTATGATTGTGGCTTTTTTCCTGCCTTTGCAGGAATTACTGTTGTATAAGGGGGGAGCTGATGTTTAAACAATAAAAGGGGGGGAAAGAAAGTTGCTTGCTTGGGTCTCCAAAGAAATGAAGATATTACTTATTTCTCAGAAATTTAATAGATTTTCCCAGCAGTGTCTTTCTTATCAAGGATTTATTTGGGGGTTTTACTATAGAGAGTGAATGAGTAAAACAAAGTTTTGTGACTAGAAGTGCAAGTAATGCCTGGCATTAGAAAGGAACAGGGAGATTTTATATTGCATCTCTGTTTTGTCAGTAGTAAAACTCTTCTCCTGTTAGACATAGCTGCTTTTTCTCTGCATGCCTCTGAGAGAAATATTAACCAAGAATGTTGGCAGACAGATTGCTGGTTGGATATAGTAACTGGAACAACTTAACTCCTGAGCAGTTGACAAGTCTCAGGCTGACTGACCTTCTGAAATACTGGAGCATGAAAATAAATGAGCATATGAATGTGGCTTTCAAAGCCAGACAGACAGGCTGTTACTGTTACCAAGTCCTCCCTCCTCCTTTTTATAAATTAAAAAATAAAAGCAAGTAATTTTAGTTTCCAGTATAACTAACTGCTTAAAAATATTTTTTTCAGTTGAGTGTGTATGGATTATCCCTGTACCAAGTAAAGTCCAGGGCCAAGACTCTATTGCTCTGTTTTGCCAGTGCTGTTTTCAGCTTTGTTTACCTTGGGCAGGCAGACCTTTATGTACTTACATAGGAATGAAATGTCCATAAATAAGTTAATTTTTAAAGTAAACACCCCTGCTTCGTGCTTCAGATGTCCTCTGCTTTCTTTCCTACACCAGCACAGCAGTCACAAAAAGAAACATAGGAAAGCAGCCTAAAATCCAGTTTTGAGACTGTGACACCGCTGTACTGGGGCTGAAAATTGTCTTGCTATCCTAAATACTCTGTAAAACAGGATTTGGCTCACCATTGCTATGACTGTAGCAGTAGTTACGTAATAAAACCCTAAACCCCAGCAATGCTGCACCTGTAACAAGACAGAAGTTGACTAATTACAGAGGCGTCTGTGCCTGAAATTGTTTATGTACACTTCATGGTTCTAAAGTGTTGGCTGTCACAGATAGCACCACCCTGATGTTAACAGGGGAGATTTAAAAAGAGTAACTTGAAAAGAATGGGACGCTTTCCTTGTTGAAATTTGCACAAGGACATTTGAAGTCGGAGGAGAGCTCAGCCATCACCTGGATGTGTTTAAAGCCCCACACAGGACTGGACTAAGCAGCTCTGGGTATCACACATAGTTCTCCCACTGAGTAGGTACTGGTCATCAAATCTCAACTGGAGAGTCCCAGTGAGAGCCTATCATTATCCTTAGGTATGACCTTAATCTAAAGAAAAGTAACTACTTGTCACTGGCTGTAGTTTTATTTTTAGTTGGGGCAGGAAGGGATTCTGTCACTGTAAATGTGTGGGAAATACGAGCATTTCAGGGATCTTTGGTGGTTTAATTCATGATGTTGTATAGGAGCCTTTGCTATTGGCGTTCATTTCAGGCAACAAGATTCAGCTGATGCTGTTGCTGATGTAGCACACTGGGAACAGAGTTTATTTGCAAGGGAAAAGGCAAAGATGTGTGGGCACATGCCTTTTTCTACCCCAATAAATTCTGTCTTGAGGGTGGATCAATGTGCTTAGCATCATCAAAACTTGTGTTGGTATTCCACTGCCTTAAAAGAAGGATCATTTCCCAAACATGGCAGAGAGCAGTATGAGGTACTGATGAGCTATGCTCTTGTGTTGGCTTGGTTGTAGGTAACAAAGTTTCTAAAGTATAGGGTCTCAAAACAGTAAAAAGGCTGTTATTGAAAATCTAGAAAGACCAGTTAAGAATGAAGCACAGTATGGAATCCTCATTTTCTGGTATCTTCAGGCTTGGATTAACATGGTGTGACCTTAGGCATTGTTTTTGAGCAAAGCCTGATTTGGAGAATTCAGTGTAGTAATTGAATTATTATTTAGGTGATGAAAATGTTGGTTTGTGATTGTTTCCTTTCTTCTTAAGTGGTTGCTACATTTAATTTGAGATCCAGTTCACCGAACCATTTAAGCGTGTGTTGGAATGTCCTAGTGAAGTCAGACAGATTTAAGTTTTACTGAATTGGTGCCTTGCCCATCTAGTTCTTTCAAAAAAGTAGGTACACAGGATTAGTTATTTCACTGTTGGCAGCTCTCACAAATTCTAGTGCAAGTTGTATGAATGACATTCAGTGTGTTTCTTGAAGCTCCAGCTTCCAGATTTAGAGGACTGAGAGAATCTTTGTTTTTAACTTTAAAACTAACGGATTTTGTAGCTCCCCAGCCTCTAGAAGAAAGTTTGAATTGTCACAAGTGTGCCACAGAAACCAGAAAGTTTAAAACAAAATATCGGGGTACATACATTGAATGCTGGGAGTCTTGTGTGACTGTTGTCACTCTATAATACTTCGATGTAGTTGCATATCTGTCATGGGCTGCCATGAGAGCCCCCTGAGTTCACACTTGGCTAAACATTGTTCAGTCCTACTTGTAACCTTCTGCAAATCAGTATTGATGTCCAAGGAAGCGTCTATAAAAATGTTGTTGGCCTGGCTCTCATTTAGCAGACCTTACTGTCATGGATTCTGTGTCTGTGTATTTTTTTTGTTCTTTTTCTGTTAATGGCCAGCATTTCTGTTTGTCTGGCCATACTGTGGTGACAGCCCCTCTCTAAACAAGGGCAGGAATATTTCCAGGTTGCTGGATGTTGAATAGCCATGACTGTTTTGAACACACAGGATTTTTCAGGAGTAGATAAAGACTATGAATCATACTAAATGTTATCATAAGCTTCTATACTTACGATGTGGAGAAGAAAAGTCAGAATTTAACCATGTTGGCCAGTTTTGGTTCCTAAACATCAGCTGTTGTCTGTTGTTACTTCAGTTTTGTTTTGTTTCTTTCTGTAAGAATAGCTTATAAATTTACTGTCTGGTTCTGTGGGGGTTTTATGTGTTCAGTAAAACCTCATCAGCTTATCCTGGGTACTCCTAGAATTAGTCAAATTGCCTGTGAGGTTTGGCCTCTGTAGGCAGTACTGTTACTTAGTCTGTTCTTCTACCAGAAAGCTTCAATCTTACTGTATATCACTAGAGTAGGGTTGCCCCTAAAGCCCAAGGATTTACTCAGTATTTCAGATACTGAGGGAGGTAGAAGAATTCAGTTGCTGATAGCCCTGTTCAGAAGGAGGGAATGTGTCCACCATAACTAACCATCAGTTAGTTTTGAGGAGTTTGGAAAAGCAGTGCCTCAGTAAAGACATGTCATGGGCCAGCTGGTTTTGTTCAGCTCTGGTCTTGTACAGCTGGTTCAAAGGTATGTTGCAGGAGCACTTAATACAAGGAAAAATTCATGAGGTTATTAGACACGAATACCTGGCCTGTTTTGGGAAGCCATGTGGTCTCCTGACCACAGCACACAGGAATCTGAATTAATTCGTACTCTCCTTTGCCTTGTTTTACTGCTCTGCTGCCAGCTGACAGAGGCTGATAGAGATACCGGTCTCCAGTCTGCCCCTGTACCATCATTTTTATAAAACCCATCCCATGGGAACACTTCTAATGACTGCAGTGTCTTTCCAGATGTTTTTTTCCAGATGCTTAATTCTCCAAACTCAACCACCACCATGGAGTGCAAGGTGACTGACAGTGTGTGCAGAGCTGAGTGTGTGCGTTGCTGTGTCTGTACACAGCTGACACTGACAGATTAAACCAACCTTGAAGTTCACTGGCCACTTCTTCTGTTTCAATTGAATCACTGAGAGAGAGCTGGTTAAGAACAAAGGCAGTGTGTGTGATGCTCAGTACACTCAAGGCTTAGAAATCTATCTTGAGAAATGTTTCCTGCAAAGAGTGTTCTAGAAATTGCATGTATAGTGAAAGGGACAGACTGATCTTGTGCCCTTTTAAAAATGTATGATAATTTTCTGAAAATTGTCAACTCACCTTAAGTATATTGTGCAGTTAATGGCCTGGTGCTGTCTGCTGACTTTTGGCTCCTGGCTTACGAAGCAGTTGATTTTTAGCATTCAAATGTCTTGCACTTTTGTGGGATTGATCTTTTTGCCTATTAAGCTAGTCTTCAAACAGGATTGTTAATAAAAAATTCTTTCAATCTCCTGCTACTATAGAAACAGTCCCTTGTAAATGCTAACATTGAGCTTCAGTGAAGAAGTAACCTTAGTCAGCAAAACTATAAAAATATCCTTTCTGAAAGGACAGACAGCACCTTATCTTTGATGGGAACTTAATACAATCTCTGTGAAATATTTGCCTCTGTCAAAGCAAAATTAAATCTTGGAGGTGAAATTCAGTGCTAACTTCAGAATCTTTCCATTTCTTCCTTCTACCGTCTGAAAAACATGCATGGTATGTGACTTGTATTGTTTTAAATATCTCATGAAGGCTATCTCTGGTGTAACCAAGCGATCACTTCAGATGATAGAATCATATCTGCCCTAGGATGCCCTTCTGGTTTAATATCTGGGATCCTCTCTCCAAATAGTAGTGTTCCTGTCACACTTCTGCGCTCCTGTGTCATGGTCTGATATTTTTTTATTATTAATCCCTAATGGTACAGGCACACATCTCTTAAACCAAGCTAAAAAATACCCAGCTACAATGACTGAACAACAAATCCCATTGTGAGCAACTTTCATATTTAATGCATCTCTGAAGGTCAGGAGGAACAGCTGCCTGTCGTCCTGCTGTTCCTGCTCTCTCTGAGCTAGGTTACCTTATTTTTGAACCCTGCTTGTTACCTTGGCAATCCTACTGAAACAGACAGTGGGGTCTGGAAATTCATTAGATTCTTGACTATTTCTATTTTAAATCCATAAAGTCTTTCACTTAATAGTGATGACATAAAAAGGGTGAAGGGACTTCAGTGTTAACCATGGTTAGGAGGGGAATTTGTAAAACATGCTGTACGTATTGCAGCAGTGCCAGGCAGCCTCATGTCAGCTCTAGCTGCTCTAGACACTGTACAAAGGTGTAGGAGTTTCTCAAAGCATAAAAAACACAGTGAAGGGAGGAAGAAATAATGTATATGACTGGATTATGATTTTATTGACATGTACCTTTGATGTGTTAAAGATGATGTAAAAGATAGAAGGGGAAAAAAAATCTTCCCCCTGCCTTTTCTGCAGGCTCACAGGCTATTGCACAGCTCTCAAGCTTTTCTGAAATGAGTAAAACTCCCAAAGAAGCCACAGCTTCCAACACAAAAGCAGGACCAGTGCTGTAATATTTGATACTGGCTCTTGTGTGGGTGGCTCTCTGAACCAGTTGCACTCACTGCCTTTAGTCATTGTTCAGGAGCTTTGTGAAACATATGAACTGCTCCAGAATGAGTAATGGGAGCTTGCTGGGAGCAGAGTTACTGCAGATGATTTAGAATTCATGGCTTTAATGTTTATTGCTGCTGAATCTGGGTGTTCCTGCTGTCCTGAATGCAGATAGCCCACCATGTAACCTAGTCCTGGTTAAACTAAGGTATTGCTGTTGGACAAAGCAGAACAATACTCTTAAATACTTCTCTCTCAAAATTTGGGCCTCTTGATTGGTTTCTTGGTGACTTGGATTAATATCTTCTCCTGGTTAGTCTTTAAATCTTATTTAAAGATTTATCTCTGTGGGTCTTCATATATGATATCTATTGTAATCTGCAGCTGTGACCTCTCATAATATAGTCCATAAAATGTTCATAGTTTTGAGTGTAATTCTAGAAATCTCTTAAATATAGTTGTCTATGGCATCACTGAGGGACTGAACAAACATGGTATGTTCAGTTGATATTTAGGACACCTGGATAAAAATTTGATGCTGCAACTTAAAAAGTGCTGATGAGAAATAGTATTTGCCTTGTGTTGGATTAGTAATAGTACTCATCTCTTGCTGGTCTCTCTTTTCCATCTGAACATCACCTTGACAGTCATAGGATGAAATCTGAAGTCAGTGGGAGTTTTCTGTGAATTTCAGAGGTGTCAAGACTTTCTCTGATAGTCTTGCCTTCTAAAAATTATATATTTATATATATTTGTGTGTGTTTATTCATGTGTAGGATTTCAGAGGTGTCAAGATTTTCACTGATAATGTTGGCTTCCAAAAATTGCATAGATTTTCTTGTGTGGGTGTGTTTGTGTGAGGCTTTTCAGCACCACAGGTTCTGTTGTAGATGGAGCTGCTGTTGCAGGATATGTTCCATGCTTGGGCTGCTCTTTTTCTGTTTAGCTTTCTGCAGAAGCCAGAGGTACAGCAGCTGCCTCAGTGCACCCATGTCTGCCTGTCCTGTGAGTCTGAAAACCAGGACCATGACCATGTTTCTACCTCTGGGCATCACTTAAAGCCCATTATCCTGAGGATGCATTGTATCACTGATAGCTAAAGTTATTAACAGAAAAAAGGAACTATGTTCTTTTTGTGTAAAAGCAAGGCTAAATTTGATCGTTAGACCTAATGTTCATAAGAAGGGCTATGAGATGTTTCTGTTGTGGCAACCCAGTGCTCTGGATTGTGGGTGTGCTTCCAAGACTTGCTGGACTGCAGCCTAGCTACATTGTGTGGGAGCTTTCCCACAGGACACGTTGGTGCTGTGGCACAGGCGACGCACCTCTGGTAATGTCACATCCCTCTCCTGGGAGCAGGGATCAGCGGGATGGAATTGTTGCTCAGTATTGGCAGATGTTATCTCACTGCTGTGAAACACTAATCAGCTTACCAGAAGGCTCTGGTTTCTCAGCCCTCAACCCACAGCCGTGGAGAGCAAGGAGAAGTAATCCGATTGAATTGGAAATGCAGGCTTGACTTTGCTTCTCGTGTCGCCTCTTGAACCATAATAAAGGGAGAAGCACTTGGGAAGCAGGACCATCTCATTTAATTTGTGCAGTGTCAGGGGAATGGTGTCCAGTTCCCAGCTGGTTGCATATAATGTGGTACCTCAGAACCAGCTGTTTTGAGGAACGTGTCACTGCTGTTCACGGGTCACAGGCAGGGTGGGTGAAAAGATGGGCTGTTAGCAAGCAAGGCAGTTTCTCATTGCAAAGGGTGGTTTAGTGTATTGGAGCGAGAAATGCGCTAGGTTCTACTTTTTGCCTACCCCCTGATCATGCTGTTAGTGCACTGAGATGACTTTTGTGTTTGTGTCCTTGAGAATAAAAGTTCTGCCAGAGTGTTTTGGGAGACGACGACAATTCAGAGAGGTTTTACAGAACTAGGCACTGGGAAAGCTTAAAAAACTGGGGGTTTTTGCTACAGTGAGTGCTGGTGCATATGTCTGTTTCAGTAAGTGTCTTCCAAACGTACAAGTACTGTTTCTTCATGGCTGAGTGAAATAAAAGCTCTTGAAGCTTTAAAATGAAATTTGTGCTGATGCAAAAACAGCACCAAGTTCTGCTCATGGATCTTTTACCAGAAGCAGGTGGCATAGAGCTGCTTCAGTAACACAAGTTAACTGCATCAGTGTTAGGAAATGAATGGGGTTCTGTTTCCCTCATGTGATCCTATAAATAGAATTTTTGTTAAAACCAAAAAAAGATGAAGGTACTTGAGCTGGGCCAGTTGGTATCTCAGCCAGTGGGATTTTATTACTGTTAATGATGTGTCATAATGGAAAACACAAACTGAATCTGTAGGACAAGGACATATGCAGGGTCCTTGCTTCTAACTGACCGTAGACATCTGGTTTGGAAGCATGAGAGATAGGGTACAGAACCTTTCTGTGTTGGATTTTTAGTCATCTTTTTGAATAAAATCAGTTTTTTAAGCGGTGCCCATAAAGTGGTAGATACGTTCCAGGGCATAAAGATATGCCCTTTATTAACTTGTGTGGGATCTTTTTCTGCCATTTATTTTCCATTCCTTTTCAAGTGTTTTAACAAGCAGATTTAACCATGCCATGTTGTTCTCTGTTTCCAGACATGAATAAAGCAAGCAGCTCCAGGTAACACACTGATGGCATTCTGTGCTGCATCGGGATCAATCAGTCAAGAAGGTGTGATGCCTAGGAATCTCCTGGCGGATTCTCATGAAATGGCATCCGAAATCTCTCCAGAGCACGTGCATGGGAGCATGGAGAGGGCTGGCAGCGTGGAGAATCGTGGCAGCCAAGCTAGGTGCAGAAATCTTGCCTTGGTAAGTGTTTAATGAGCCTTGTGCTTAGTGATACAGATTACATTAATAGCTCTGTCCACATCACGCAATTTTTGTTTTATTAAGATTGATTTTTGCCATTTCTAATCCTAAGCAGTTGCTGGTGTTGTCTCGGTTGTTAAACTCAAAGGCCAGAAATAACTTCTTAGCTTTGGTACAATAGCTTGTTATTCTGGTCTGATTGTCTGTGAGAGCTTGGAGAGTGCTGCTCTCCAGCCCTTCCTCCCAGAGAACCAGGCATGGCAGTAAGGGCTGCTCTGCCCTTGCTTTTTCAAATAACTCATGAAGGAATTTAAGGATAGTGGTTGTTCTATACACTGCTTTTTGCTTAATCTCTTTGTTGACACTCCTGAATAAAGGTCTCAGCTTATTCCGCCTTAATTAGATGAGTAACAAATATGTCACCATAAACAAAGCCATCCTCGCATTAGTGAGTATGAGTGTGTGGCCATTTAAATTGTGAGTGAGTAACTAAGGGAGTAGGATGCACTTCTGCATTTTTCCCAATTAGCAGGGTGAATCAGGCAGTGAACTCAACAGTACGCTTTGTACTGTGACAGACTAAGCCTAGAAAGCAGGTATGGTTCCTTCTATATGTTTTTTATCATCACGACCATTTGAAAAGCATCCGTTTTTAACTGAGGAAAGAGCACTCTGGTAAACCTGCTTGCCCTAAGTGGAAATCTAAATCTCTGTCCTGCCTTAAAGATGGAATTAGGCTTTCTGTCTCTTTCCCTCTGCCCTCCCTGATCGTTTCCTTTTTAATGTGGTAGTTTTCTGTGAAAGAGTAAGTGGCAAAACCTGTATTTATCTGTATACCTCAGACACACTCATGCTTTTGTGCTACTTTCTGAGCTTTCTGGCACCTGGAGGCAATTCTAAAGCTGTTCCCTTTTTTTTTTATTTCTACTGAAAATACTTACTGTTAATATGACGCTGTATCCTTCAGCTTGTGTTGCTAGTTAAAACACAAAACAAGTATTATGAAATTCAGTTCCTTAACTATTTCTGATCTGTTCTAGAAAAAAGGTGTGAAGGATCGGGGTGGGGGAGGTTAAGTACACCATTTGGTGTACATCAAGAAGTTAGCACATATTGTTTATTTTATGGAAGCTGGTTGAATTTTAGAGAATTATGGTGGAAGTAGTACTTCTAGAGAATTACAACTTAATTTTAAACAGAATTGCAAGTTAATTTTGCTCATTACCACTAGTTTCCCAGGTTATCACAGTAGCAGTCAATCATGTTCCCTTGGGTTTTATTCTTAGCTGCAGTAGCAGGCATGAGACTAGACATTTGAAAAAATCAGTATTGAATAACAAAGCTATGTATAAATCAGTTGGTTTGTACAGTCTCATCCTGGGTCTGCTGTGTCAGAAAATGATGTAGATTCCCTTAGTCCAGCTAGATCCTGCCATGTGATAACCCATATGATGATGCATCAGCTAGAATTGGAATCCTTTCCTACTCTGTAATGCAGTAATTGATAGATGAAATAGAAGTTGGCTGCAGGCTTAGGCAATTCCCATCAGACCTGTGAATCAGCAGTTCACAGAGCCTTTAGTTTGTCTTGTTTGAGTTTGTGCATGAAGACAGCGAAGTGTGTACCAACAAGTTTAATTATGATGCCACAGATCCCCTTCCATGATTTTTCTTCCAGCAGTGTAGTAGGTGGCATGTCCAATAAGGCTGACAACTCGCATTTGTGGAGTAACAGGTTGGACAAT
This sequence comes from Gymnorhina tibicen, assembly GCA_013399875.1. Lineage (NCBI taxonomy): Eukaryota > Metazoa > Chordata > Aves > Passeriformes > Artamidae > Gymnorhina > Gymnorhina tibicen. The sequence goes on from VXAZ01003465.1 coordinate 56,793, forward strand.
ATAAACTCTTCTCAATAGAGGCATAATTTCTGTTTCTGAATTTGGGAAGGGATCTGTGTTAAAATGAACATGAAGGAAATTTTGCCTATTCTGTCTAATTGCTGGAACATGCTCCTAGAGACATTATCTTTCTGCTTCAGTAGTTTTAAAAGTTCAGAAGTTGCAGGAGCTTTGATTGCCTAATGAGAAGAAAGGGATAGACAACTTTGTGTAGACAAAGAATTTCTTACTACACCAATTCTGAGAAAGGAGGGGATGTATTTTCAGGCACACTGAACCTTCACTGGACTGTGAAACAAAAGCAACTAAAGACTTAACTGCCTCTTCATTTATCACTTTCCTGGGTCTGTTCACCTAGAGACATGGCAAGGAAGGTCAGGGTTGGCTTTGACTTTTTTGGGGTTTTGTAATGGCATTGCAAAGGAAAGAAGTGTAACAGTGCTTCTCATGACAGGCCCTACTGCTGCAGGTTTCTTACTACTTGATTGTAAAAAAGCAGGCTCTTAAGCTTCTCAGTGTCAAACTGCATTAGTCACTAAATATAACCTTTGTATTGCATCTGTGGAATTCAAACAAAACCAGGCTTGTGATAATAGGGACAAACACTTGGACTGGCTTTAGCCTTGGCTGACTGCTCACAGCTGGTTTGGCTGACTCCTGGCTGGTCCTGCATCCTGTGTGTCTGTGCTGGCATCACTTGCAGGGGAACTGGTTGTCAGTTTAGGAATGACTAGGAGATGGACATCAATTGCCACGTGCTGTAGGTGGGATCCTTCCCAGTCAGCTGTTGTCACTTCAGTTTAATTTTGCTAGATTCCTCAGCTTCTCTTACCTACACAATGATGCTTTCAGTTTAATCTTTGACAACTGCAGGCCTTCAAGTCAGATTTTTTTTTTTTAATGGAAAGCAAGGTGCTGCCTTGATTTTCTAGGATAATTTCCATAGTAATGATAGATATTCAGGTCTGGACTTATGATGCCAAATCTATCACAGCAGGTTGAGTTGGGATGGGAGGAATGTATGCCTTGATATCTTCATCTCACACGAATGTTTGTAACCATAAAAGCTGTTATATATGAGGACATGAATTTGCACATATATTTTGGTTTCTGTGTTAAAAAGAGGTATCCACACACCTACTTGAGAAAAGTGTATTTTCTTGGTGCATGGAATCAGTTGCACTTACCCAAGGGTGAGGGCAAACAAAAACACTCTGTTCTTGGCAATTCTAGCTTCCAAAACCCAGTCTGGAACGACACTCCCTGACATGTGGTATAAGAATTAACTTGCCATGAAATACAGTTGCAGCAATTTAAGGACACTTAACTCGAAGATAAAACTAGGTCTTGGGGTTTTTTTGAAGCAATTTGTCTTGTTCCACTGACTGAATAGGCACAGAGCAGCTTCTTAAAGCCCATCCTTCTTTCAGTGCTTGTCTCTGGTAATTGGACTGAGTATCTATTCTCAGCCATGAGTAACTGCTTTAGTTTCTGTGTGTGAATAATGTGCTAGGACAATCGTGCTACCTGTGAAAACCATGGCAGAGGTGCTGGTTGTACCTGAAGTGAGCTGTGCTAATTGGAACTGCTCTGATAATAAACTATGTCAGTGCCTTGGATCTGTTGCTATAACTTCAGGACTTTACCTTCTGTATCTGAACATGTCTTACTGAGTGATAGCTTTGAGGGATAGTGAGTTCTTGTTATTCTTGGTGGATCACACTGTGGTTTTTATTTTATTTTTGCCTTTGGATCAGACAAATCCTTGGTTAATACCACAGTTCACCATCACTCTTTTTGGGGCAGCGGTGACCTCCAGAATTTGTTCAAGTGACTGTTTCATTTGATCACTGATCAGATGGCTTAAATTGGGAGAGGCCATGACTCTAAAAAAGAGATTTTGCTTGTTCTGATTGTTGTTTTTTCAAACAAGCTTTCTCTCTGGCTCTAACAAGACTTGATAGCCAATCACTGAAAATGATCTGTCACTCCTGGATCCCTTTATATAGTACAGGTGACATTCTGAACGTTGGTTACATAGACATGAGGAGCAAGTATGTTGTTAGTAGTCTGAGCTGGCTCAGTGTTTTGTTTCACACATTCAGCCATTTAACTCAGGGGTGACCTGGTTGTTTTGTAGTTCTGGTGTCTCTCGTAGCCTAAAAATTCATTATTATGATCTTTATCCATTTTGGATCAGTACAGATAATTCAGGTGCAACAGACCTGGCATTCTAAGTGCACCATGCTAGTATCTCCTTACCCCAACCTTTCTGCTCAGAATCAACTGGGAATCCAGTGTAGATTTAGGGGTTCTGGAAAAGGACAGATCATGTGTCTGTTAGCTGCCACCTTTTGTCCTCACAGTTTGAATGAGTCTTGTAATGCTGAGTTGCATTTCAGGTATATTCAAGGGAAAGTCCTGACAAAGACTCCTTTCATAAAATTAATGTGTTTTTCCCCCTTGACCCTGATACTCCACAGGCTTTACCGTACTACAAGACCTTTCACCGTGTCCAAGGACTTTGCCAAATAACAATACACAAAAAATGAGAAGAATTCTTGCCTGTTTGCTTTGTATGGATACAGCTGCCTTGGGGCAGGTGGAAGCCATTCCGTAGAGGGTGTGGAGGGAGCCAAGCTATGCTTCATCCACTTTAAACTGATGTTAGCATGACCTGGAAGCAGTATGCCTTGGAAAAATACGAGCCTGACTCCTAGCAAGGAAGATCTTGCTGTAAAATGTGCTAGTGAGAATATAGATCCTGAAGGCAGTTTGGGCTCTATGCACAAACTGCATCATTCTGCATCAAAGCAGGATCTGGAAAATAGATTATTCCAGCAGGTGGGCAAGCCTGCTCTTTAAACCACACTGATAAGCATTCCTGAACTTCCAGAGTGTTTTCTTTGTGTACTCCATTACTTTTCACGGAATACTTGCATTAGAGTTTCTGTAATGTGAAAGCCAACTTCTGTCTCACCTTCAGTGCACGTAGAGAAGATTTGTTGTGATTATATGGGTGGTCAACTTTTTATATATTAAAATACACACAGGGCTGCATCTGCCCACCACCCTTTCATTCCCTCCTGTTTTAAATATAACATGTTCCATTATTTGAGCCTTCCTGTGCAGCTAAACTCACAGCACTCCGTGCTTTGTGCTGGACCCTGTCCAGCTTGGCTGTATCCTTTCCAAAGTTCAGCAACTGAATCTGAACTCTGTGTTCCGAATGAGGATGTGCTGTCATGTCATCACCCTGGTTAATATATCCCAGAATGAGATCTGCATCCCTGAACAGCAGATTTTTTTTCCCTCTTTATGGCACTTAAACTGACAGAATCACAGATAGTGCAGGTACCTTGCAGTAACTTCATCTCAGCATGATATTTTAGTTCATCTGGGAGTGCATTTTTGGGGCCATGTCATAAAGGCTTCAAGTCAAGGTATGTGACATCTTGTGCTTCCACCTATTGGTCAAGTCAGTGACCCTCTCATGAGAAATGAACTTGGTGTTAAATTACTTGGTTTTTTGTGAAAACTATTTAGTGGCTTTTGCCTGAAATGTCTCCCCAATTTTCTCAATGTTGTTCTAACACAATTGCTTTTTTCCTTTAATTTCTATCAGCTGATCAGCCTCATTTTGTTTATCACAGAGATGTCTTCAGGGTTTAGGTAGATGTTCAGCTTGCTTTCCTTAAAAGTAGGTTAGTAGTAATTTAGTCACTTTGACCTTAGCGCATCTAGTTTATCTTTTAAGTACTTGTAGATAATTTGTTTCCTCACTTAGGACCTATTGATTATATGCTTTGCTACCTATTATGAAGCACACGGGTACAATTATGCTCGTAAACTGAAGAAAACAACACTCAATATTATAGTCTTCTTCACCAAATGAAATGGTATTATCAAAACCATCAGATAGTGGGTTGTAGAGGAAGCACTTTTTGACACAGCACACAATTACACTCTGGAACTCCCTGCCACAGAATGCTGTGAATGCCAGTCATTTCCACGGCTCAAACAATAAGATGAATTCATGCTAGAAAAGTTCATTAGGGGCTATTAAATACGCAGATGCATCTGGGAAATCCTTAAGCTATGTATTGCTGGGAACTGGAAGGATTTAGGGAGGAAAAAGATACATCCATCCAATACACAGCAACACCCCTTCCAACCTCTCTCTCTTGTCCTGTGTGTTCATAGTTGCTGAAGGCTACTGAGCTAAATGGGCTTTTTGGTCTGATCCTGTGTAGTAGTTCCTGTTCTTAGCTGTTATTCACTTGCTTCCAGCTTCAGTAACACAGCAGTACAATCCATTCCGTTTCCCTTTTCTATAAATCCAGTCAAAAGTACTTGACTTCTTCTTCTGTGCTAAAGCTTTTATACCTGTTCTGATACAGTTCCTGCATGCAGGGCTTTCCTTTTCACCCTTCTAACAAGTAGAACTGCCTTGTTATTAACACACTGTGGCCCAAGTGGTGCTACACTGGCCTTTGTACTTCATATTAGAATAGTTTGCTCCCTTCATGGTTCTTTTGAGAAGCATCCAGTCACTTCTCTCCCATGGAATTGTGCCTATTAATTCTTTGGCGCTGTCAAGTGATTGATAAATCAGTTGAATCTGACGTTCTTCTGATATTTTGCTAATTGAGGTTTGGTTCCTTAGCAGTTTTTAGAAGATTTTTTTTTTTTTAAGCACTGCGGATGTCTTAGGATTTCCTGTGCTGGTCTGTTTCTGTCAAAGTTGTGCTGGTCTTAGGATTTTAGACCTGGATATGATGTTCAGAATTTCTTAAGATGTATATGAAAAACTGTGGGCCTCTGGATATTAAGTCATTGTTTTGAATAGGTAGGACAGGAATCAAGGAATCTTTTCTATGAAACAGATTCTATTCTTCTTTTCTTTCTCTTATTTCATTTTTTTTCCTCTTTTATACCAAACAGTGTTATAACAGACTCTTTCCTGTTTGGCGTAAGCAGGAAATGTTTGGCTGCACAGAGATCTAAAATATTAATGCCAGCTGAGCATACTCAGCTATTTCAGCTGTTTGCATCCCAAATTTCTTCTGTCCAAGCAGCCTTTTTAATCCTCCTAATTTAATGTAATTTTAAGCTGAGGCACAATTATCAAGTTTCAAATTCAGGCCGTCTTTTGACAGTAGTTTTAAGGTTTGCAGTGTTAGGTGTATGTGAGATTTAGTTTAGGGAGGTGTTTGTGTATCAAGAGTAGGGAGTAGATGGAAACTATGAGGTGAATAACTCAAGTAGCTGAAAAGACTTTTCTTTGACTACTAAAAAGCACAAATTCATCAAAAAGAAAGGAGGCTTGGAGAACCAGCCTGGAAATAATACGAACTGTTCCAGTACTTGGAATATACGGAAAATGAACTAATCGCAAATAGACTTGGTAACCTTAGTTAAAACTGGTACCTGTTAAGTTACAAAAATTCCTCACATCTTTCTGAAGGCTTTACTATAATACAAGAAATACAGGTGGGAATAAAGCAAGTCACTGCTTGCATTAGATCTCTGAGCTCCTTTGGTTTGACCAGCCTGAGTAGGTTTTCTTTCCACTGTGATTGTGTGTCTAAAATGGGATTGTTTCCTTGGCTGGCAAACTGAAACATGCCTTGCCTGAGGGAGTTTCTCTCCAGACTGGATGCCTTGCATCTCAGTACAGTGCCCTGACCTAACACTGCCTGCTCTCCAGAGCTGTTGGTTTTGGTTTGTTTTTTTTCTGATGAAATGTGACATTGATCATCTTGAAGGGAAACTGCATGAGGAAACAGATCGAAGTGCTAACAGAGATGAGGTTGGCCTTTCACATCTTGGTATGCTATTTATTACAAATGTGTTTACAAAGGGATGGTTACTCAATTTAGGTCCTTCACCTAAAGGGACACTGCTCATTTCAGCAAGATCCGTGAGGGATGGTTAAATCTGGCAAAGCTCTCCTGCAAATCTTACCTGGCATGGAAAAACGCTCAGTCTTACAGCACAGAAAAGGATGGAAGGAAGTGCTTCTGGAAGTTTTTGCTTCCTTGCTTTATTCTTTGCTCAGCTATTGATCAAACAAGTTAAGCTCATGTGGGAGCAGGTTTTTTAGGGGCATAGTGTGGTGCGGTAATTCCTGTACCACGTTCTGGATTTGTTGTCACTATGAACTTCTTAAACACAACCCCCTCTTCTTTTCTTCTGCCTGTGTAAGTCTGGCTCTTGCAATGAGCGCACCCTCAACAAAAGCTGCTTGGAGTCCTGTTCAGCTCCAGCTCAGGGCTACCTAACAAGGGCTCCTTTCCTGTCATTCTCTCGCCTGCTAGACATAGCAGCCCTATGAGTATTTGGGTGGGGAAGGAAGGAGATTGTTTTTATTTTTTTTTATTTTTTTTTTCCTTAATGGATGTTGCAACCAAAAAACAAAAAAGGAAGGCTTGTCTGTCTCTTGCTTTTCAAGTGCAGCTGTAAAACTTTCCTTGGCCTTTGAAAACTGTCATGGGTGAGAGCTGTGGAATACGTCAGCCTTTGAAGTTCATCTTTTAAATAGGCAGTGGCAAATGGCATCCAAATTTCAGCTTTTGTAGCAGTTTTTCTCCAAGCTGGAATAATTTACTTATTCTGACAGTACGCTATGGACAGTAAGACTAAGTTAGAAACAACCACACCTCTGTACATCTTTCCCACCCACCAAATGTTCTATTGGCCACACAGGAGAAGGCAGCTAAGAGCCCCAAAACATTTCTTTTCTCATCTGTAACGTTCTGAGTGCTTGGAGACCAACTGCCACTGGGTACAATGCAGCACATTATATTTCTTAATCTATAGGCATTACTTTTCTACAGAGCTACGTTGTTCTTATTTTTAATTCTGAGAATGGGGATAAAAGCTTTGTTTGTGCAAAGAGTTAACAGGTAGAGCTGCACACAGGTTTTTTTAGTCTAATCTAATGTAAGATGATCTGAACAGGCATGGTGAGTTTGAAGCAAGTTGTGCTGCCCTAGCAAGAACGTGGCTACCTCTTGGATATTTGGACTGCATACCATTATGTATTTACCTAAATTCTCCCAGCCCTCCACTGAGAAGTAGCCTTTTTACCCTGTCTGCACGTGCAGTGAAGTGTCCTTGGTGCTTCTTGATAAGTTACTGACAGCAAAGTTTCCAGTATATGCTTTGCAGGGGAGAAATTCAATCCAGAAAAAGGAAAACCTCTCTTGCTTTTCAACAATATACACTTACATTCCAGACCTTACGCAGTTCTCTTGGGAAATGTCTTTCCTGTATCCACTGTCTTAATGCAGTACCTTTCTTAATCATTCTTTGTCATCTCCAAGCTTCTGGAAAAGTGTTTCCCAGGGTGGAGGGAAAAGAGTTAGTGCATTGCTGCCCAGCTTCTCGTAGTGATAATGTGTTAATCAAGTTAACCAAGAGCAGTGACTCAGAGAAAATGAAGACTGGATAATCCAAGCAGTTATTTATCACTTCTGTGGTCTACAGGATTGTTTCCTGCTGAAGAAAATAGCCTAAGGCAGTATATTGCTAGGGAACACATCTTCATATTTATTCTTGGGTTTTCCTTTCTGTAACTCAAAGGTAAAATCTTTAGAAACCTGCTCCCTCCTTACTATTACTGCTTTGTAATCTGTCATGTAACTCTGGATAATTTATAGTTTGTGGTGGTAGAGACACTTCTCAGCTCCAGCTTTGCTTCTAGAAGCCAAGTTCTGCTTTGGACTAGACCAAAAAGGGAATCAACCTGTTTCTGGGACTGTCCTGAGTGCACCCTTTCCCTCCCATGTTGTTCCCCAAGCCTCGTCCCTGAATCTGACACAGAACACAGTTTACCCCACTTTGGAACCAGAAGAAGCCATCCTAACCCTTGCAAAGGCACTGGTGGGTGCAGGGCTTTTTTTTTGCCTTTTTGTTTCTTTAGTGGCTTTTATGGTCTTTTAGCAATTTGTTCCGTACAACTCAAATGAAGACTTCTTTGCTAAACTAAAGGATGTAGTACCAGTTGCTGCTCTTTTGGTTTTTTAAAATTTTTTTGTGCTCCAGCATTGTAATGTCTACATGTCCCTTTGGGAAGGTGTTAATCTTTCTGGTTTTTTTTCTTTTTTCCCCATAGGATGATGAAAGTTTGAAATACTTAACTCATGAAGAACAGGATGTTCTCATGTTCTTTGAGGAAACCATAGATGCCTTAGAAGATGACTTGGAGGAGATGGCCCTACGTGACAGTGGCATCCACTGTCAGTCCCCAAGGTCAACAGAAGAAAATGTGTCCAGTCATTCAGAGACTGAAGATATCATTGACTTAGTACAGTCAACACCTGAGAGCAGTGACCATGAAGGCCCTCCCAGCAGAGATACAGAACCAGGTAGTTGTTTCTTGCAAGTATGGCTTTTCCCTTTGATTGAGCCCTGACCTATTCCAGTTCCCCTTAGAAACAGCTAAAGAAATTCTGTACCTTCCTTACTACCTCAAGATAAATCTGTTACACATCAGGAGCTCTAAGGACTGTGATTTTAATTTGCCTTGGGGTTTTTGAAATTTTTGCTGCTACTGTAACTTTTTTCTAATTTGTCCTTGCCCCTCACGGAGGTCATGCACCTGACGAAGCTTTTGGTCTGCTCTCTCAGTCCTCTGCCTGGAGACTGAGTTGTCACTGTTGTGCACAGTCATTGCAACAAGGCAGACAGTATTCAGAAACCTGTTCACGCTCTGCTTTTCTCTAAGACTTCTTAAGATTTTCTCCAAGAGTTTTAAGATAGTGGTTGTTTTCAGTGTTACTTTGTGTGGGACTGAAAGGCACACAATCCTATCAGTGAGTTTGTGACAAGATAGCATATGGTATGTTGTTTTTGTCACCCTGTAGAGTGTGTTCTCTCTGTGTTTGGAGAGCTAGTACACACAGTGGGATGTAGTGTGTCCTCTCCTGGCTGTTTTAATAAAAAATAAGACCTGCAAAACTCTTATGAAAGAGCAGCCATTGAAGCACAGTGAAGCAACATGCAGACTGTGAATGAGAGGCAGAGAGAGGGCTGTGGTAGTGACACACTGAAAACGTGGCGATTTGAGCTGTAGCATTGCTTATGAGATGCCATTGCTGGGGAATTCAATTACAGTTTCTTCTGGCTGTGTGGGCTGAGTCTGAGTTGGAAAGGTAGGGAGAAGGGGGAAATGATGCTAGAAGAAGGTTGTGCATTCTTCTCTGTGTGAAGACTTAATGACATCTCTGCTGCTTTGCCTTTTAGTGTTGGATGCCGCTCGGAGAGCTGAGAGCCCTCAGCCAGCTGTACCTGCTGACCTTCCCCCACACCCCCCTGCACCACCACCAGCAGTGTCAGAGACACTTCCTCTTCCTCCTCCACCCCCTCCTCCAGTGCAGCATCCAAAGTTGCTCCGTTCCATCCCCACTCCTCTCATTGTGGCCCAGAAGATCTCTGAGCAGCAGGCGGAGAGCCGGGCTCGATTCCCTAGCGCCCTCAAGGAAGGGAATTCCGACAGGAAGAAAGCCCCAGTAGCCAACGGTGATCATTCCATAGCACCCAAGCACCCCCCTGCCCCCGCCCCCAAACTGCACCGGTTCCCAAGCAACATCAACATAACAAATGTCAGTGGCAAGGAATTCAGCGAGACGATTTCCAAAGCAGCGGTTAATGTCCAGGAGCGGCGGGCTCAGGTGCTGGCCAACATCAATGGGGGAGCTCTTCTGGCCGCCGAACTGGAGGAGAAGCTGCACAAAAACGATTTCTTGTCACGTAACAGAAGTTCTTCCTTACGGGATCTCTCCTCTGAGCAAACACGCTATGAAGCCCTGACAAAACTCGGCCTAGTTAAGGGAAAGCCAGCTCAGGACCAAGTGGACCATGCCCCAAGCACTCAGCAGCTTGATGTGCAGCCCAAGCAGGCAGAGGCTGTTACCAATGGATATCAAAACATCCATGAGATTTTAAAAAGCGAGCCCAGCCCTTTCCTTCCTATGGGCAAAACTGTAACAATCAAACCAGAGGTGGCTCTTGCCACTAACAAAGTCAGCAGCGCACAGCAGAACACAGAAAAGAGTTGTAATGATTATAAACAACCTGGTGTAAGCCTGGACATGAGGAGGAGGTCGGGCTCGCTGCCTAGACCTTCAGGATTTCGATCCCAAGGGATAACGGTGAAGTTTTCTGGCCGTGGCTCAACTGAAGAAGCCAGGAGAGAGGCACTCCGGAAACTGGGACTGCTGAAAGAGACTGTGTAACTTGGGTGGGAATGTAATGGCAGTGGGGGGAAAGTCATAACATGGCTTTGTGCTAGAACAATCCCAGCAGGAGTGGGATCAAGTGGATTGGAAGAAAAAAGGGAAGGTTCTCTGCTTCAGGCAAGCCAGGGAGGTACTAGACACTGTGGAATGGCCACTTGTGTTTATCCCAGGAGGACTGGCACCACGTAGGGTCATGTACAGCAGTGGGTTTTGGCTCTCCTTCCTACAGAGATACTCATCTGTTGCTCTTTGTGACTAAGAGGAATTTTATTTAATTAATGCTGGACTGTAGCAGGCAGCATCTCGTTAATGAAGTGTACAGTGCAGTATTGTTGTACATAGCAAACTGAATGGCAGATCTTGCTTTTGCTCTTAAGCCAAAACGAAGAGCTCCGTCTGTCCTGCCCACATGTGTCTGTCTGTCTGTGCGAGCTCGAAATAATGTCACAGCTGAAATTTCTGACAGTGTGACACCCTTCTGTGACTTTTTGTTGTCTGTGTTATCTGGCTTGGCTTCTTTCCCTGCCAGTGGTGGGGTCTTCTGCTCCCTCACTTTGCACTTGACTCAGAACTGTGCACAGGGTGGCTTCTGCTTCGACCTTCTCCTGGACAGAGCAGCCCAGGCTTTGAATGGGTGACTGCCTCACTCTGCTGCTGCACCTGGAGTCTCCTCTCCCTTCCCAGCCACCTGCTTCTTGGTCACGCTTGAGCAACCCACATGTCCAGGGAAAGGCACCAGGAAAGCCTCAAGGATATGCATCGAGCACCAGATTTTGCACTGACAGCCAAAGAGTCTCCTGACAATCTGTGACCCCAACTGCTCTGTCCCAGGGAGGAGCTCACAGCAGAGAAGCCATAGGAGCAAGTTAACTTTGTACCAAAAGCGAGACCCGTATGTCACAAGTCTTGTCTTTTACGTTGGGGTTCCTGGGAAGGAGCTGTTACTTTTTGAACAGTAGCTGTACTACACAAATTATAAGTTCTGTTACTTCCAAAACTGTCGTTGTTCTTCCTGTAGTTTGACAGCCCTAATAATCTGTTCACAGCCTTATTTGATTCTGCCCTGCCACTGCATAACCGAAGTTACAGCCAAAATTCTTGCAGGCTAAGTGGAGTTTCAGGAGAGCTGCATATAAGAGCACATCATTCCTGAATGGTCCAAGTTGGTGGTATTTTGCCTGGTAAAGATGGTCCCAAAATATATTTGTGTGTTAGTATGGGGGGTTTTTTTATATGGCAAAGCTGCCCTTCCACATTGAAACTCCTTCCCTTTTTGTATTACCTGAAAACATCAAGAATAGCCACTTTAAAATCAAATGCCAAACTCCAAACTCTCAATTTTTTTGTTGTTATTCCTTCATGTTTGATTTGGATTTTTTTTTTTTAAAGGGAAAAACTGACTTATTCTCTGCACTTTCTAAAGCAATCGACCAATCCACTCCTTCTCCCAGGCAGCTAAGCAGTAAACCTTGGAGAAGAGGAGGGGTGGCTACAGCAGAAACTGACACACCCTTTGGCGAGGAGCTCTGACATAACTGTGATAAACAAGTTTGTAGTTCTTGTGATAAAGTATTTCAAACTTGCTGAGCTGTACCTGTAAACGAAGCTGTCGTGAAGGAAAAACCTTTGTGTCATTCTCAACCTGCCTCATAAGTTAAGGGTTTTGTTTTTTTTTTTTTTAATTATCTGCTTGCTGCTTAAATTTTTAATTGTGTTGTTACGGTATCTGGCTGGTTCTGTTATGTAGTTATTCTTTTCAGCCTTTTCACTGGGTAAGTGATCATGTTCCTCATTGTGACAGGCTTTCTAGACATAAGCAATCAGTAATTAAAATATGTGGCCATTCCTGGGCTTGCAGAGCACTTGGGCATGCATAATCAAACGTGAGAGGTGCTGCTGAAACAAAAAAGGCTGCTTGTGTGCTGCAAGTAAAGCACAGGCTTGTTCTGCTGGGCTCTGAGTCCGTAGTCCTAAATCAGAAAGACAAGGGATCACATAAAATACACCCAAGCACGTGCTGCAGTGCAGGCTGGAATGGAGGCCGACATGTGGATGATGCATCATAATTTATTAACATAATCTGATAAGTAAATTTAAATGTTTCATGGCCTTTGTGCTTTTAAATCCTGGTAAAGCAAATTCTTCATTATGAGTGTGAAGTGTGTACGAAGCAATCTCCACATCTAATCTTTCATTGCCAGCTCTTCTTTGAGTTGTTTACAGCTGAGAGTCCATGCTAAGCAAATGGGGGGGAAAAACCCTGACACTGTTTCATTGAAATTCAGTCCAGTTCAATAACTCTGTAATGTCACCTTACTTTAAAAAAACCCAGATGTTTAATATCTAAAGTTGCTGTATGCTGAATTAGCTGGATCATGTTCTCTCATCTTTTGTGCAGGGCTGTGTCCTCAACTGGTGGGAAGTGAGAGTTAGATCTCCATTAGGTAAAGCAGTTTCTGCCCAGGGAGGACTGGGAACGAGGTATTCATTGTGGCCCTTCATCATAGCAGATAAATTATTCTCTGTGCCTAAAACTGTAGTGAGTAAAGCCATGTACTAAATGAAGTTAAGTCTAGCTGCTAATAACCTGTATATAAATTTAGCTCTATTTTGTGTATCTTGTTTCGTGTGTATATGTTGCTGTGATTTTACTTTCTTCCCCTTTGTGCTAGAGCTAACTGTCTTGCACAAATCTGATAAATCATCTGTTAAACTAGAATAAACCCAATGAAATGATGGCTGATGGGAGGTGCCATTGTGTTCTTTGCCACCCAGTAGCATGACTCTTTCTTGGAGGAGGGAGGTGACTTTTTCTTAATGGCTAATATTGATTTAATAACCTTTCATTTTGCAACTGTGGATGTGTGTGAGCCAGAGCCCAACCCTGTCTTGCCAGGTGATGGAGGAGGGACAAAAAAAAAGGTTATGTCTGACAAGAGATGTGTATTCTCACTGCTGGGCTTCAGCAGCTATGTGATCAGGGTCCTTGCAGGAATGAAATTCATCCTGAACAGTGTTTGAATTAGACAAAAGCCCCTCTCTCACAATGTTTTGCATTATTAAAATGACCTTTCCAAGAGGACTATTTCATATGTGAAAGAAGAATAACATCTTTGTTTCCAAGGCTGTTACCATGAGTGAGTGTGGTCCTGCTGAGTGTGGAAGTCTTCCTTGTTGCACGGGTCAAAGTTCCCTATCAGAGAACATTCCTACCCATCCCTTCTGAGCATGTGCATCTGTTTGCTGCCTTTCTGTCTTTTGAAGAAGGATTTCTTTATAAGTATTCAGGTGTTGTTGAGCATTTGTCCAAACATCATGTGTCATAAAACAGAATAGAAATCACTGTAGCAAAAAGAAATATTTCCCATTTGCTTGAGCTACTTTTTTATCCCTGAGGCTGGATGGGGTGGTAGCCAAAAAGCATCAGCAGGTGCAGCAGCCTTGTCTCCAAGCTTTCCAGGGCTGCCTCAGGGCTCAGCTACATGTCTCAGCCAGGGCCAGGCAGGTGGCCTTTTGTAATTGTGTCCAGCTCCAGCCTGGGGCCAGAAGGAGAGAATTTAACTTGGCTCAGTCTGTAATGAAACTTAAACGAGGTTCCAGTGCCTCACCTGTGCTGGAGGTGAAGCCTCACAGCTGCCCAGCACCTGCAGCCTTTCAAGTGGCTGCAGCTTGGGGATGAAGCTTTTGATGTTTTGACTTCTGTTTCATACACACACACACGGAATTTGGTTTCTCCCTTTAGAACAGACAACTTCAGAAAGTGTTATCCATAGAGCGATCAGGGAAGGCTGGAGGCTGAAGGGAAGGTGGTAGCTTTAAGCCAGCAACTTGGGCAGGTTTTCAGTCCTGTTTGGGCCTGAGCAGAGAGAAACTTACAGCTCTGCTGAACAAGCTCAAAGTGCTGTGTAGGTCAACCCAAAAACATCACAGCCCTTCCTTAGCTGGCGGAGTGGGAGCCATGGAAGCACAGCTCAGGCACAGCAGCACCTGCTCCAGTGGCTCCAGTGCCATTGCTCTGGAGGCAGCTACAAACAAAGGGCCTTGAAGCAGGGAGGCAGAATGGGGACAGCTCAGCCCAGGGAGGGCAGAGTGGCCCATCCCAGGCTCCCCCAGCTCCCTTTCCACCGGCCAGTTTTCCAGCCACTCATCTCCCACCCTGGAGGGGATCCATGGGGTAGTTGTGATCCAAGGGCAGGACCTGGCACTTGGTGTTGTTGAATCTCATTCCCTTGGCCCATCGATCCAGCCTGTCCCAATCCCTCTGCAAAGCCTTCCTGCCCTCCTGCAGAACAGCACTCCCACCCAACTCCGTGGCACCAGCAAACTCCCTTGATGCCCCTGTCCAAGTCATCAATAATGATGTTAACCAGGGCTGGCCCCAGTACTGAGCCCTGGGGGCCACCACAGCGACCGGCTGCCACCTGGGTCCAGCACCATTCCCCACCGCTCCCTGGGCCTGGCCCTCCAGGCAGCATTAACCCAGCCACGAGAGCACCTGTCCAAGCCCTGGGCTGACGGCTTTTCCAGGAGAGGGCTGTGGGACATGGTGTCAAAAGCTTTGCTGAAGTCCAGGGAGCCACATCCCCAGCCTTCCCCTCATCCCCAGTAGTTCCATGGATTTTGCTTCCAGCCCGTCTTGTAGATGGGCATCACATTTGGCAATTTACAACCAGGATCTCCCCACTTAGCCAGGACTGCTGGTAAATGATGATGGAAAGTGGCTCCATGAGCACTTCACCAGCTCCCATGGCAACAATAGGTGGATCCCACCAGCCCCAGGGACTGGTGTGGGTCCAAGTGCTGGAGCAGCTCACTGACCATTTCCCCTTGGATGAGGCCTTCCTTCTGCTCCCCATCCCTGTCTCAGGAGATGGGTACGCAGAGAGCATCTGGTCTTGCCATTATAGACTGAGGCAAAGAGGGAGTAAATACCTCAGCCTTCTCATCCTTTGTCACTGTTTCCTCCTGCATCCAGTAACGGATGAAGATTCTTCTCAGCCCTCCTGTTGTGGCTGATGTATTTATAGAAACTTTTTTTTTGGCTTTTACAGCAGGAGCCAGATTAAGTTCCAGTTAAGCTTTAGCCCTGCATAACCCTGATACCCTTGTATTCCTTCTGAGTTACCTGCCCCTTCTTCCAGAGGTCATATGCTCCTTTTTCCCCTGAGTTCCAGCCAAAGCTCCCCGTTCAGCCAGGCTGGTCTCCTTCCCTGCTGGCACAATTTTTGGCATGTGGGATCATCTGCTCCTGTGCCTTTAAAATTTCCTTTTTAAAAACACACCCAGCCTTCCTGAACTCCTTTGCCTTCCAGTGCTGCCTCCCAGGGGACTCTGACAACCTTTTCAATGAGAGGAGGCCTTTAATTCATCGGCATTCCACCTGCTCTTACTTTCAGATAATTCCTGCATCCCATAGAGGCAAAGGGAGACAAGTCTTCATCCTGGCATTGACTCCCGAACTATAAATATCTTTTCCTCTGAGGTAAGGAGGGTCCTTAGACTGGATGGAGCCAAACCCTTCCAAGAGAACACACCCCTGTCTTGTGCATTTTGTTTTTGTCTGGTCTTTTTTCTTTCCCCAGAATGGGGCTTCTCTTCCCATGTGAGGCAACTCCTCCCAGAGGAGGAAATGCCTTCCCTGAGAAGTCCTCAGTGCATCCCTGACTACGTCACCAAGTGGTCAGATGTGTTCTTACCTCAAGGGAACTGCCAGGAAAGATTATTTTCCACTGGGCCATAACTACCTGCTGCTACTTCCAACTGGCCAAAAAAAGAACACCAGGAGAGGCTTCAGTAACTTTGGGATTAAACTGAGCAGGCACGAGGAGCGGTAGATAAACCAGCTGGCAGCCTTGAAGGTGCGACTCAGCTTCAATTTCTCTTTTGTTCATGGGTCTTTGCACCTGCCCCTGAGCTTTAATGAATGTTTCACAGAGCCCCAGGAATCACAAACTAATTCTGAGTGGTTCCCAAAGATGCTGAGGCACTCTTACCCAGGACCATTATTTTCTTCTCAGAGGGGTGTCTCTGTATCATAAAGAAATGCAGCTGCTATAGTATCCTCACCTGAAGGGCAAAGTTTTTTGGGTTTGGGCGTTTTTTCCCCATAATTTTTTTTAAAAAGAAAAGTTACGTTGAAGGTTTGAAGTTGAAAGAAAATAAATACATAAAATCCTTTCCTTGACCACTGAGTCACAGAGCAGCTCCAATTCCCAAAGCCTGTGCTACAGCCAGCCAGGGACTCTGCTGAGCTGCTGCTCGAGGTCTGTCAGAGATTTTGGCTTTAGTGCTCCCCTGGTGCTTGCTGCACCCAGTTCAGCGTCCGCACCGATCCCACAGCGGCATCACCCTGTTCACCCTCTAAACTCGCCCTTCCCACCAGCTCAGCCCCTGCCACGTGCCCCAGCAGCCGCCTGAGCACTGGAACGCTGCACTGGGCAGAAGGAAAGGGCTGTCTCACCTTGTCTATTGCGGAGTTCTCCTGATTTGTTTGCTATCAGCCCCGTGTGGATCTCGGAGGCACCTGGGGCAGGTGAGGAGTGCGGCTCAGTGGTGCCTTTCATCCCACTGACCAGTGACCTGCCTTCCCAGGGTGCTGCTGTAGCAGAGGAGCCAGGACATCCTTCCTCTCCCTTTCCTGCTTTGCAAATGGAAGGTCACAGGAGTTACTGGAAAAGCCTCTGACCGACAGACCAAGGTCCCAGGGCTGGGGCAGCCGAGGGATGTTTCACCCAGACACCAGCCAGAGCTGGGCATGACTGGTGCAGTGGTTACAGCTGAACATCACACTTCTCTTTGTGAGGTGATGCACAAAACCACATCCCTGCTCTCCAGTTAAGTGCACACTCCCCTCCCAGTGTCTCCATGCTCCTTGCCAAAGCCCCATGCAAAGCCCTCCCAAACCCCATGTCCTTGAGCCAGGCCTTGTTCAGCCCAGGAGGGGCTCAGCAGCTCAGTGCAGCTGTGTCAGCATCCTGTGAGCATCCTCCCTGAGCCTGGAGAGCCAGCACGGAACTGCACAGAGCCCTGGAGCCCCCAGCCCTTGCTGGGCACAGCCCAACCCGTGCCCAGGGCAGCTGTCACAGCATCCCCCTCTCCCTGCTGGCTGGGGCTTCCCGTGCAAGTCCCTTCCCTCTCTGATTCAGCCTTGGAGCTCTCTGTTAGGACGGGATTGCTCATTTCCTCACAGGGTTGGGGAGGTCAACTTCACCCTCAAATGTTCATGATGTATTTTTTCCCGTAATTTCAAAGGAAGCTCTTAACTCCCTGAGCTTCTGTTATTGTCAGCATCAGAAAATTGTGTAAATTTTTTTATCTGTTCTCTGCTTGCTTATCCATTCCCACAAGGAAGGGCAAGGACTGCGTTTTCCAGCTGAGAAACAAGGGCAATGATGTTAAGGCAAGGAAAAAGAGCAGAGATGAGCTTGACCTTCAGGTTTCCAGGCTTATGGAGTAATCCTGAATCACCCTTCCTCTCCCACCACCACACCTGCCCCTTTGGTATCATTCCTTTGCCAGCCCAGGAGAAACTGCAGCAGCCTGGAAGCTCAGACTCACGTGTGCCAGAAGTTGTTCATACTCTGATTAATGAAGATAAGCCACCCATTGTACTGATGCTCAGAGGGTGGAATGACACCAGAAGGAAAACAGTATTCCTACAAGCTGTTGTGGCAGGAGGGGAGATTATTTCTTCATACTTAAACATCTATTAGGAAACAGTTGTCAGCACATTTCTATTTCCAGTATCCAGCCCTGCACAAGAGGAGAGGATCCACAGGGTCTTCAGGCTTCACGACACAAACTTCATTACTGTGGAACATTTCCTGCCTCCTAAATGGATTTTAGTTTGCCTGATCAGGTTTAATTTTGATTTATGGCATGAGTTTTCCAGTGAGCTCGAGCCCAGGAAATGGGCACTGTGTGCCCAGCATGGCAATTCCTGGTGCATCCTGTAACAAACTCCTCAGCTCTGTGCCGGCCTCTGCAGTTTGTGACCCTGCAGCAACAGTGAGGCTTTCTCTGAACCCAAAAGCTGCTCTGATTTTACATTAGCTAAGACTCCCAGCCAGTAATAAACCCCCGGTTTCCATGGGTGTGGGATTTGGGACCAACCTGAATGATAAACTTCGTTTATGCCTCCCAAATGCCTCTTGGGCATTTCAGTAGGAGAGGGAGAATTAGACTGTAAGTCTTGCTGCTGTGTCCATCTTTCTACTGGAAAAGAAAGTCTGCCACAGGAGGGATGAGGAACCGGTGCCTGCCTGGAACAGTTCAGCTGAATTCCCGGAGAGAAGTAGATTGAAGCTGTGTCTTCCTCCCAGGAAAAGGCTCTTCCTGCCCTGAGCCCACAGAGGAAGCCAGAGCTCCCATGACCACTTGAAAAGCTGCTCAGAGCAGAGATAAGAACAGCCAAAGCTGCCTCTGAGCTCCCTCTCACTATTTGGTTATCTTCACTTCCATCACTCCAGGGAGGCAATTTCCAGCAACTTGTAGCAATTTAATTATGGGATTAATACAGCAGCGAGCCCACACCTCCCTCCAGGTGGGTTCTGAAAGAGTCACTGACACATTCAAATCTTGCTTCCCAGGAGGGAACTTCTGATTTTTAGCTCACCATGAACAGACAGATGTGTGTGCATATGTACATAATCTATATAAATAATTAAAAATTTGAAAAAAACACCCCCAAAACAATTAAGGGGTAAACACGGCAAAGCTTTCAACCTCTTGGGCTGTCAACTATGATTTGTTCCCAGCAGCAAACGTCACTCCACTTTATCCCCTGCACAACAGAAACTTCTTTCCTCCAGGTAAATGTCAAAGAACAAATAAACATTAGCAATAGCTAAATGTCTTCCTCCTTTTTGAGTGTCTCAACCTTTTTTTTATTTGCCTGACGGCTTGGATCCAGGTAGTGAAGGGAAGGAAGGAAGGAGGGAGAGAGACTTTTTACAGAACACTGTTTGCACTTCTAACAAGGATCATAAATACCACATATTTTAAGGGCACAATCACACCCTGACAATAATAACTTAAAAGCAAAGTTTATAGTTCAAACAATGCAAGTAAATATTTTGACATTTGCTCATTTGTTTGATTCCTGCTCAAATAGTTTCCTACTCTGAGCACACTGGGATTTCCTTAGGAGTAGCTGGAAAAAACCTTATTTATAGTGGAGTTCTGAGAAGAGACAGCAAAGTGTCACCTCAGAGGAGCACCTTCAGCAGGGCAGAACAGTGCATGGCCGAGGAAAACCTCAGCATGGAGCAAATTAGTGATGAAGCTTAAAAAAGTGAAAAAATGAGGAAAAAATTGTTGTATTTATCAAGGCAGCAACAGCAGGCTCCTGGCACCATAACTGATGGATTGATTTTGAAAATATTCACTCACCTGGCAAGGACATGCAGTCCTTATACTACAGCACCATTTTGGGGGACAATAGTAATTCATTTTTTAACGCACTTTTTCATTTATCCACCTTCGTTTATTCCTCCCGCCCTGCCGTGGTGCCAGCAGGCAACGTGGATGCCACACGGACCTGCCGGGCTGGGAACGCTCGCCCAGGGCCGTTCCCCACTGGTGCTCAGCTCTGCATTCGCTGGAGCCAAACGCGCTCCGTGTGAAGCAAAGAGGCAACAGCGGCGTCAGCAAAGCGCCCCGGGCCGGACACGGCAGCTCCTCACAGCTCATCCTGCTGCCCTGCCAAGCACAGGGACTGCTCTGCCGGAGCAGCCGAAGGGGAAATGCTGAGAGCTTGAGGAAAGCAGGCAGACTCCACAACAGAGGAAGTTGTCTAAGCCTGAACATACATAAAATTGTGTGTGCTGTGGCACACGTGCATCGATGTGCTTTATATTTGTATCTACATAACAGAAACAGCCCAAGAGATTTCTTAGGCTGAAGGCCTGGGAAGCTGAGATGACAGCAAGTCTGCAAACTCAGCAATTCAGGAGAAAGATTTATGCCTTGTTTTCTTTTATCACATTACAGCATTGCGGGCAGAGAAAGATGCCCGATAGTGCCAGCTGGAGTTCAAGGTGCTGCCTGTGAGTACTGATACTCCTGGGTCAAATTCCAATTTTGGAGCTTCCCAGCCACGCTGGCTCCATCCCAGAGCAAGGGCCTCAGCTCCTCACAGGAGCTGAGCTGACACAGCACCTCAGCTCAGCTTTCAAGTGATGCACCATTGATCATGGAATGGTTTGGGCTGGAAGGGACCCTAAAGCTCATCCAGTTCCACCCCCTGCCATGGGCAGGGACCTCTTCCACCAGACCAGGTTGCTCAGAGCCCCCTCACAGGAGTCTGGGATGGCCTCAGACCCGTCTTGTTGGGTTACAGGGACACAGGCACATTCAGGTTCCTCATGTGGTCACAAACCTGTCTCCTGTGATGGGAAGGACTTCATTCCCCCAAGTTCCTGCCTTAAGCTTTAGAGGCTTGAGAGATGTGGGAAGAGAAGTTACCATCAAAAACTGAGGCACAATCGTTGAGTACAAACCTACAGCACACTTTGTCTGTCAGCTCGAGGAGCCTCACGTCAGTAAAGACAACTCTGAATGCCAGGGCCTGACTTTGGCCCAAATTCTTTCCACAAAATGATAAGATAACAGAAATCTTTTATGTAGTCAAGGACATGAAACAGTTTCTCCTTCATCTACATATGTTCTCCTAGACTTAACTCCTTGCAGGCTCAGGAACACTGCTGCAGAAATGCTCTCTGCAAGGGCATCTTCAACAGCATCCTGTGAGAAAGGCTCCCCAGGGAGCATCCTCTGCCCCATGCAGCAGTGGCACAGGTTCAATTTGGGATGACTTCCCCAGTGACCTGACACACCCATGGATCACTGCACTGCAGTGAAAGAGAAGCAATGACATTAAACATAATTTCATTAATTAAAATAAACATCCTGTAATCTGGATAAAGCAGCAATATTCATAGGTAACAGACACTGACCAAAACAGAGGCTCTTCCTGCATTCCTGTATCAATCCCAGGCTGTGCACCCAACAAGTTCAATTAAATACCCTCTAAGGGGAGGCAAAGGATTCTAAAGACGTGAGAGGGAACCATGCAATCCCTGCAGCAAGAACCTGCACGTGGATCAGGTGGTGAAACTGAGGTGCAAGAAGCAGGACCAGCATCCAGCCACACCACGAGGTGTGGGGTCAGCACATGGGACAGCAAAGAATAAAGAGGATGCAAATTGGGGTTTTTTCTGTGTATCATGGAATGGTTTGGGTTGGAAGGGAAGTGACTGCTGAAAGTCACCCACTTCAACACCCCTGCAATGAGCAGGGACAGCTTCAAAAAGATCAGGTTGAAATCTTGCACGTTTCCAGGGATGGGGCATCCACCACCTCTCTGGGAAATCTGTGCCAGTGTCTCATCACCCTCACTGTAAAAATTTTCCTCCTTATATTTAATTTAAGTCAACCCTCTTTTAGTTTACAACCATCACCCCTTGTCCTACTGCAACAGGCCCTGCTAAAAAGTTTGTCCCTGTACATTCAGCCCTGATTATTTCACTCACAATGATCATTTGAGGTTTTTATTTGGCACAACATTAGAATAATTAATTTTAAAATTGAAATTCAAAAGGTTTCACTGAACTGTTTTTTGATTTCAGCCTGAAGTCAGGAAAATCCCCAGCTGACCCTAAACTATTTTTAGCAAATAATTTTATAAAGAATTTTCCATTGATCCCAATTCCATCCAAGGCATTGGATTGACACATACTAAACAGAGCTAATGTTTTATTTTTATGCAGTTACTCAATCTGGATAAATTAAATGCTTTTAATACTAAGCAGCATGTTGAGAAAAGGAAGCTGACTCTAGCCTGAACCACAATTAGATGCTTAATTTGCTATTAGGAATTGGTAGGCACTGTTCTTTGGGGATGTGGAAATTACATCTGACCAGTGGATATGGTCATATTGGTGTAGGAGCTCAGAGTTGCAAACGTGATTAATAAACGTACCCATGAATTTCATGTGGAAAGAAAACGATATTAAAAAAATCACATAAGACTTGAATCAAAGACCTGGGATTCCTGTCCAAACTACAGCCCACAATACACCACAAACCCTTCAAAACATCATTTCCAAAGAACAAACAATGTCAAGAGGCAGACACCGACTCTAAATTACAACACTTTATTGCAGCATTGGCAAAGGTCAGATTTCTGAAGCTGGTGAAGATCGGGCGGCATTTCTGTATGAAATGTTACAATTTTACAAGTCTCTCTTCCTACATGCAGAAACCAAAACCAGTGGTAAAAAGGATTTTAAAAGAGCTAGAAAAAAGAATTAGTAGTAACATACAGATGGGCTCCTTAACTCAATGAACTACCTCTACCTGAAAGCAAACAAAACCCTATGCTAATAAATAACAGATTGTCAGAAACAGACCAAGAAATCTCATTTCTACTTAGAAAAAAATAAAAATTCTACTTGTTTCCAGACTTAAATCTTTTTTTTTTTAAACTTTTTGTTTGTTTCAATAGACACAGAGGCTTATCAACCCATGAAGATCAACAGTATATTTGGATCCACTCCTTGACATCCTCCTGTTATGCTGACTGGCACGTTTTGGTTTTCAATGATACATACAATGGGCTCAACTATATCCCTGTCCTTAGGCTGGTGTCAGGCTGTTCCAAGCAGTACGAGTAAACACCCCGTGTTCATCAACTTCACTTTCTATTTTAAACCTTAACAGACATTTTACCTCCTTGGCTCTTCAGTTTTTCACCCCTTCCCACCCCCTTTCTGGCACATCTGGCAGCAAAAGGCTCTTCCTTAACCAAGAATGTCCTCGCTGAGGAGTGTTTGAGAAGTTATCCTACTTGGCAGGGTTTTCTTCTGGATTTTGCCGTTTGCTCTATGTTTTTCTACTGTAGATTTGCAGCCCCCAAAGAACATCCTTCCAACACCAAGTGCTCAAGTCGGAGACAACATAACTTGTGGCGAGTTCAGAGCTTTGTTTCCCTGCACGCTGCGCTGCCAAAGGCCTTTCCCGTTCCAGTGTCATCGTCTGCACTCCAGGCTGCTCCCGGCTCTCACCGAGCTGCTCGCAGGTCAAGTTCCCCATCTCGCTCGTTTGCTTCTGCTCCTATGAGAAGATTAACCCTCAACGTGGTTCCCATAACAAAAAACTTTTTTTTTGGGGGGGGGGGCAGGGAGGGAGAGGGGAGGCGGCTCTTCGTGCCCCACGGCCCCAGCCTGTCCCAGGTTTCGGTTCTGAACGCTCTAGACTGACATGCTGAGATGTGTCCACTGCTCTCGTTTAATCACTGGAGGACTCCACAACACCAGAGATACAGGACCTAATGAAATGACACTGGCGGCTGGATCAACGTCTCCTGCGGGAAGAGGGGAGAGAGGAATCAGTTCAGCCTGAGGTGCCCAGAACCCTGCGGGTGAGCGGCCCCCGGAAGCAGCTGCCACTCATTCTGCTGCTCTTTTACCCTCTAACAGAAAGCTACATATTTCTGTTTTCTGCACAAACATTTCAAAAGGCCACGCCAGGCAAAAGAAGGGGGATAATCTGCACCTTATCATCCCAGACGAGATGCTGAACTATTGAAGCACACAGCTGAGCTGTGAATTTGTTGAAAAAATGAGTTATTGTAAACAGTTTTCATTTTTCTGTGCAGTTTCTTAATGCTTAGAAGTTCTGCAGAAATGTTACAAAGGGCTTTCTACAGGTAAATTAAAAGGTTAGAACCTTTTTTAAAGAGTCAACAGGTGTATTAAAATCTTCCACCATCCTTTGTTCATGAAATGCATCCCTACCCACAAAAAGTCACATTTAATTCTCTTAAGAACATACAAATGCATTGAAGACTGACACCAGTTTGTAGGCAGGGGATTCAACAAGACCAGGGCAATGCAGCAGTAAGGCTACCCCAGCGTCACTAACTTCAGCACAACTGCTGTTACTGTATCTGGGCTCATTTTCAGCTGATTTTAGGCTGCAAACTAGAATTAATAATACACAGCAAAGTAAAATTTCAACATTTACAATTCCAAGAAAGCTCCAGCGCTGCACACCCAGGTTTTTCACCATGTAAACACAATAGTTCATGTTTCTTTACATCACTGCATAAACCTCCAGTGTTTGCTGAACAGTCATTTCATCTAAACCTGTTTTTTTTACTGAAGATCTTTCAAGAAAAATGTTACAGATATGTTAATTGGACATAGTAACTTCTGCATCTCTTGTACCAGATGAAGCTTTTTGTATTCGTACGTGTTGCTTTGTTCTGATATCCAGTATTTGTGTGTTTCATTAAAAACGCTGTGTATTTCTGCCAGAAGTCCGAGCCGATGCATCACTAGAACTCACTGCAGCACTGCTTCTGTTATTTGGTTTCAACCACCTTTTAGGGTCATATAATGTAATATTCCAATTCTCTGTGGCACACTCAATATCAGGAGCACTGGCTGTGTACTTTCAATAGAAAGGAACTTAAATTTCTATTTATTTAGTAGACTGACATCTCACTTGCAGAATGTTACAACTGAGGAGAGACATCACTGAATTGCAGAATCATGCTTTTACTTCTCCATCTCCCCTTAAAAAAAAATTCTACTGCTGACGGGGAGGGACGGAAAAAGGCTGGGACTGGCTGCATGTCTCCAACTTGGTCAAAATGACTCTCACTCAAACCAGCAGCTATGAGGGCATGCTGGTGGTAGATCCCTGTTTCAGGCAATTACAGCAACATGCTGCTGCCAAAAATAGTAGTAGTAGTTTTTCCCAAACCAGGTATTTCCCACTTGCATCCAAACTAGTAAACTTGATTCAAACCTGTATTTAGCAAGGTCAAACGCCGTACACAGATCAGATTAAAACCATTTTGAGCTCCACATGTAAAATGAATGAATTATTTGCAGTCTCCTCCCACACTCCCCTTCCTGCCACTGACACAGTTATTAATTTGTATGACATTCATAGTCAGCTTCTCACGCCACTGCTGAACACTAACACTGCCTGCCTGTGACTGGGAAATACACAGAACCTCTGCAACAAACCATAGCTAGAGTAGGAAACTGGAAGCCATGAAAACACACAAGCATCACACCACAGGCTATGAAATAATCACAGACCCATGGCATGGGTGAAGCTGGGAGAGCTCAGTCAGCAAGACAACATTACAGCTTAAACTGAGAAGTGCCCAGGAGAATATCAACCTTTCTGCGTGTTGCTGACATCACAAGATGACAAAAATCACTTTATTTCTTGACATGTGAGACCTTTGAATTTGGATTTCACACTTGTCCCTAATCCTCTCATGTCCTCCAATCCACAACAATCTACATTTCTGCAGTGCTGGATTTCTTCACAAATCTAACAAACTTTGGGCTCCAAACACCTCCTCTCCCAACTCACTCCCTGCTTTGCTTTTCTCAACTAATCTCAGTCTCGATGCTCTTTGTTCTCCCTCTCTCCCCTAATCACCCAAAACCACAAACAAGAAACAGAAAACACCAAAGTGCCCATTAAAAACCTATCAAATCTGATTTATCACATTCCATACTGTGAACATCACAAATTCAAATAAACCACAGAAGCTGGACTCACCTAAGTAAGAGAATCTTAACTTCTGCAAGTTATTTTATATTCTCATCTATCAATCAAAAATAAGATGCTCTGACAAAGCGAAATCAAAGTCAGTGTGCAGAGTGGGCTGGGAGCAGGGAGGTGTTTTGGGGATTGGTAGTTGGTTTCCAGAGGGCCACAAAGCTGCAGGGGTTTTTGGTAGGTAGTTGTTATTACTTATATTGAAAGAACTTTTTCAAACACAGGAGTCTTTCTAATTGAGCATGGCTAATAAATACAATTTTGCCTTCCATTCCCTCTTAAACTGAACTGTGATCAGGTGTCTCTCCAACTTTGCTGTCTGGGTTAGACTCACACCCAGCTTGCAGAGCTCAACAAACACCATCCTGCCAAGGCGAGCACCTGAGGCTTCTCTTACTCTTTTTGGTCAAGCTCCAGTGCAGTCCACCAGAAGAAGCAGCTGCAGGATTTGGAGCCCCCCTCCCATATTCCTCCCTTTGCTTTCCTCCCATGAAACAGCTGAAAAGGGAGGTTGGAATTTCTTAGCTGCGTTTGAAAGGCTCATCTCAGTAAGAAGTGAATTCAAAGCTTCATAAAACAGTATTGTCAATGCATCAGCTTCATGACAGGTCACGTATGAATTATGTTGGTCCAGTAGCTGAAACAGGAAATCATGTTAAATTCACATTTCTCCTTATTATCCAAACTCTGATTTTTCAGCATTAATGCAATACTCTTTATGATGAGAATATTTAGCTAATAAAATCCCAGCATCCTGTTATTACCGTTATGCTTCATTTTTCTTTATTAAATGGATTAAAGAGAAATAAGAATAAGATGTAAACAAGAGACCTAAAATCACCATTTAACTTGAATATTATTTGGTTTGCCAGCCTGTACCTGCATTGCCAGGGGAACTTTGGACACAGGCAGGCCCTTCTTTACTACACTTTCAAAACAGCAACAAATTTCGAGGTTACTGCTTTTAATAAGGAGAGGTTTAACAAGATAAAATCCCTGGTAAGGCCCCACTTCTCAACAGAAGAAATAATTACAGGGAGAAATTTGACTTTCTTGGTAATCAGTGTTCTTAAATAGATTTTATATAATGTGGTTATTTCCATTTCACTTTTAAAACCAAGCCATTTAATGGATCCCAATCCTCTTAAAGGAAAACCACTTTATTTTTTAAGAAGCTGTTCATAACTGTAAAAGTCTATTTTTATGATAATCCCATCACCCAAAAAAATTACTTTAGTAAATTTTGTGTTTCCTGAAGGTAGCAGTTTAATAGCCTGAGAGCCAAAGGCCTCTCTTAACACACAAATGCTACAGAACTGGAGGTAAGAGAGAAAATTGTTTTCTTCCCAGTTCTGCTGAAGCAAATCAAGGAACATTACTTTTAATGGAGTCACAGTAAATTATCTTTAAGGCCAGTCAGTCTTAAATGTATAAGTCCCAGAAAGAATCTCCTCCTTACAGGATTAGCAGGTCTCAAAACCTGAGGCAATACAAGCAGGCCATTCCAAACAAACAGGAATAAACTCCAATTTTTGATCCAGCATTTTGCACATGCTAAATAAATAAGAAATCTGACAAAGCCTGTAAATCTCACTGCATTTACTTTAGCACAGAACAAGGACATTAAGAGAGGAGAAATAAAGTAAAAACTGCAAAAGATTTCTCTTTTTAAAAAAATATAGAGGGTTAATTGCTTAGTGATCAAGGCCAAGAATATATGGAAGAGCCCAATGCTGCCTTCATTAATTTCTGAAATGAACTGTTACAACAGGTTGATTTGGATTTAGCTTCCTAAAAGCTGTTCGAAACACAGTGCTTAGGGCATGTTTAGCAATACAAAAGCAAAAGTAAAAACAACAAATCAATTTCTCTGCTCTTAACACTACCTGAAATGCAAGAAAGGCCTCATCCCTACCTCAGCTATCAGAACCTGTCACACTGTACATTAACAGTGCAATTAGCCAGAAGATTTATTTGCTCAGGTTATCCCTAACCACAAGAACTTTAAAATAAAAAGTTGCATACCTTAAAGAAAGCAGCAAACTATTATCTCCAGTAAGTTTGAGTTATTTTGCAAGAAAATAACATTTCAGTTGTGCTCACGTACAAAGCAGCAGCAACAACACAACACAGTGTACTTAAGGAAGCGATAACATCTGTGTTGCTCACGTTGGTTCTACGAGGTAGGAATGTGAAACCTTCTCTAAACAGGTATTAAAATCAACAGCTCAGTTCCTATCTGCTCTCAGCGAGATCCTCCAGTATTCTCAGAATCCACAGGGTAACTTTTTAACAAAGCCTGAACCAGAACTCTCCAGAGACTGCAGTGCAACCTTTAAAGTCAGAAGACAATTTTCAATATATCCTATAAATCAGAGGCTCTAAAAACGCAGGCAACAGCCAGCCTGCGCTAGTGGGAAGCCATTGGTGGACCCAGAGTCTCCAATAAATAAACGGAGTTGAGACAAGTACTATTCCCTTCCTGCAAGATGAGATGGCTCAACCGATGCATGACTGTCAGGCAGAGCACTGCAGTACACAATAAATAAATACACCTGCTCAAACAAACTTCCTGGTCTCTGTTCCAAGGAGCTTATGGATTAAAAGGAACAAAGAGGAAACTCCACCATACCAAATAACATCAGAACTGCAAGTGCATGGCACTTGAATAAGCAAACACTCCTCAAACTGTTTGCTGGACAGTGTCTGACCTACTTCACAGTGGAATCCTAAATTATATTTTCCCTACAACACCTGAATATAAAAAGTTTTCTACAGAAAATAATTTAAAAGAAATCTACAGATATCACATCTCCTGGTCTGGCTGCTGTATTTAAAGAATAACTGCAGCATGCAGCTCATGCCTGAAAGAGCAGAAG
Source organism: Gymnorhina tibicen (assembly GCA_013399875.1). Taxonomy (NCBI): domain Eukaryota; kingdom Metazoa; phylum Chordata; class Aves; order Passeriformes; family Artamidae; genus Gymnorhina; species Gymnorhina tibicen. Next base: position 85,504 of record VXAZ01003465.1, read on the forward strand.
GCTGCAGCTATTTATGAAACACCTGCAAGTATTGTGGCAATTCAGTGTAACTGAACACTTTGTATTCCTAAAACAGCATTAGGTCACAGTGATATGAAAAAGCTAAATGGAAAGCACTGCTCATTGTATTGAATTACATCTGGTTCATTTTAAAAAAACATTTGTTTTAAACTGCAATCTTTTTAAAAAAAGGTTTTTTTGTACTAGCAGTGTCTGTATGATGTCTCAGTGGAGTGAGTGATCATCAGGACATTATCAAATGATCATAAATATGTACCATGAAGAAGCTGGAAATGCTACGGGAACACAGAAATAGTACATTACATTAAGTTATTTGCAGTTTACAAAGACAGACCCATTAGGAGGTAAACTGTCCCTTTCCAGTTGCTGCTCCTATCAATCCACCTTCAAAATGAACTTGCAAAGAAAAGAGAAACATGAAAGCAAGTCTGCATTTCACCTGAAACTCTGTCTATTCAAATTTGTGCTACAGGGCTAATTTAATGGTTTATTTGCCAGCTTACTCTGAGTGAGAAAAGACACATAATAAAGCCTCAGAACAACTATTGAGCAATCTGGAATGACTCTTTTCATGCTAATGCTGGTTTTGGTAAGCACTTGCACACCATAAATTGAAAGTTCTCCTCCCCCTTCCCCAGCTTTGCTATATTTACTTTCCATTCAGAGCATCAAATACAGAGGAATAGCTGTCAAATTCACCACACAGAAAGAGCACAATAGGAATTTCTACAGATACTAAAAAAAAAAAAACCAGAACTCTCCCCCTCTCGCAGAGAAAGCAGACTTGCATCTTTTCCCCTGCAAAAAGAGGCTCAGATTCTAGCAGCCATTTCGCAATTGAAAAATAATATTTTGTCTTCCAAACTGTCAAGGAGGTACAGACACTGTGTTAAAAGCACAAAACACTGCTTGGCATTTTAAGAAAATTCTTTAGAATGGAAATGACTGCCCACCGCACTCACTACAGAGATCATTATCTGTTTCAATTATGAAGGTAATTACTTGCCTAGAACCAGAATTACCACATTTAAAGGAAGATTGTCCTACCTCCCACCGGTTTTAAAGATTAGATCTGCATTAGGTGCTCCCTTCGGATGCTGGTAACGAGGCCGCCGCTCACGATTAGTATTTGCTGGAGCTGGACGCTGTGCCAGAGACTGCAACATTTCTGGATTTCAGGCAGAAGAAAATTAAATAGAAGAAAGTTAAATACATTTTCTATGTATCATTTTACATAGGAATTTACACAAGCACATTTCACTGCCATTTATACTTACACTTTGCTGTAAGAGTTAACACTCCTCAAGTTATTCCACAAAAGTTAATTACAAAAAGTTATTAAATTGCATTGACAGCTCCGATAAACCCAAGCTACCCCACAACATGAACTTGTATTTCCAAATGTTCCTGCAGAAGGAACTGCCAGCAATGGTTTTCATCACAGATGCTCAAGAAAGGGCCTGCGACCTTTTCTTTCTAAACACATCAGCCACCACTTTCTTCACCAATGGTCAGGAACAAAGACTCACAGCAGTATGAGGGGCCTCATACATTAAACCTCCCTGGAATAGTAACAACTGACAATGCTGCTGCCAATTAAAGACTCAGCAAGAAACCTGTCCTAAAATTAGGCATTGCCAGGCAGGTATTTAAGTCTAAGCTTGGCATAATTGGATCCTTTTGCAGGGAAGACAGGCACCTGAAGAAGGTGACTCAGCTGACCTACATTGTACCAGCTGTCCCATGGATGGACTTTTTCACTTTATCAGCAGTAGGAATAATTTGGTGGGTGCAGAAGGCAGCCCACACTACCCAGTTTAGCCCTGGACAGCCAACTTTTGGGCAATTTAAGCTAGGAGAGTATTGTATTTTCACATTTGGTAGAACTTAATTTCCAAAATTTTATTTCATTTTTTTAATGATAAAAAATATCTCTTTACCAGGCTAAATTAATGCTTATTAAGTAGCCAATATAATTACAGATACATCACAGGAACTGACAGGTAACCTCTGCCAATCTGTTAATTCATCTAATGGAAAGTATTCCTGACAATCCACCTGAGCAAGGATTTACATTACTCAGCAAACAGATGGGATAAATGAAGGGGAAAAGTGGAATAAGCTGTTAAACAGATTATGTTTGAAAGTCTGCTCTGTCTGGTTCTCTAATCTCATTGGAGACACACACCCATCACCTGCTACACACAAACTTCCACTGCTCTCAGTGGGGCCAAACTAGAGACTCTAACGAGTTTCCCTCACCATCTACAAAATGCAGGTGAAGCTTTCAGTAAAGTTATCCACCCAGTCTTGGAGAAACTGGGAAACTGTGACTGATTTAATATACAGTATCTGTGTCAACAGTCAGTGACCCTTGTATTCATGTTCTGTACCCTCCCCATTCAGCACTTGGCAAAGGAAGCCACTGAACACACTGACAGTCCATGTTTGTAAACATCACAAAACATCATCCTTCCCAACAACAATCCCCTGTGCCAGGAAGAGATGTCTGGGGGCAATGACGAGACTCGGGAGGAAAACCAGATTAGGGAACCCTGCCAGCCAGGTGTGAGCAGCAAGCAGTGAATGAACAAGTACGTGCACATCTGCCTTTTCCACGCGGGAGGTGAAAGGAAATATGGGACTGGGAAGTTCAGTACTGGAGAAGGTAACAGAAGGCAGAGATAGCAGGGGACCACAGTGTGTTTTCTAGGCTGAAGGCACATCACCAAACCTCCTTGGTTTTGTAGTAAAAAAAAATAATCTGCACAGAAAAGTACCAGTCTAAACTAGAGAGCCACCCAAGTTCCTAATACATTCTTTAAATTAAAAAATGTTCGTAATATAATAAGCTTTGCTGAAACATTAAATCATTATCTGATACTACTTTGAAGTACATTGGTGAATTTCCATCTATTAGCTACCCTGTGGAGATGAAAAGAACAATAAGTACATGTGCAAACACTGGGACAACCCTAAGGCATTCTTCCAGAAATTGAGAATTGTTCCTACCTCGGTAACTTCAAAGCTTGAAACAGAAATTTAAACCCAACACTTTCATTCAATGGGTAGGTACCAACTTGTCACAGACAGGATGACTCTTCAAAAGTAACAATGAACTGCACAAAATCTAAATAAAAAATTGTTCCAAAGGCAAATGTAATTTGGCCTGTTTAATTTAGCCTGATTAAAAGGTCCTTCTTAGTTTGGTTTTACTCTGTATATTACCCCAGGTTAGTAAGATGCATCAACAGATGTTTTGAAACAGGATGTCAATTATGGAAAACCCTTTTTCTTTTGTGTTGACTTCCTTCCTGTATTAATGTTTTATACACAGCAACTAAATAAAAATCTATGAGAAACTAGTTTTTAAAAAATGTCTATTACCATTTATCACTTGGTATTGGTTGTCTGATTTTGTCCAACAGAAATGAATGTGTGATCCTTTTTTGGATAAAAAGCACAATTGCTCAAAGTAAAAACCTAGATTAAACAGATTCATTTTATAGATATCAACAAAGTCGTACAACAGGGCATAAAACCCAACCGCCTTGACCAGTAGAAATATTAGAAGTGTCTAATGAGGAAAAACCACCACAAGTCTGAGACAAGCCCTAAAATGTCTAATTCTAGAGTCTACTGTCTCTCTTCCTTTTTCACAAGTGGGCTTTATAAGAGCAGAGTGTCTCAGAAATTAATGAGCTAATTACCATGTTTAACAATATATTGTGTTACCATTGCAGAGCTCTGCAGACACTCACTTCAGAAGATACTTTTTTTTACAATTACAGGTTTAGTTCTGGTACTACCAAAGTATGGATTCCATAGTGTTTTTAAATTAGAACTGCTTTAATTTAATTATTTCCCACTTCTTGATGAACAATGACCTTTCACTAAATACCTTAAATGAGATTTCCTGCTAATTAACTACTTACACTGTGATTAGCACCAGGCTACAACATCTTTACAAAAAAAAACCAGAGCAAAAACTTTTGCGATGTTAAATGGAAACAGTAACATACACATCAGTTTTATTGGGCTGGCTTTGTTCACTATCTGAGTAAACCAAGGGAAGTTGAATCTGAAAAAAAACACAACAAACCACCCAGCAACTAAACACATCAAGTGCACCTGTTTGCAGACTGGATGATCTGCTGTATTAACTGTTTGCTTCAATCTGTCCAGGTTCCCAAAGGCCTGACTTGCATGTCTTAAAAAACGAAATTAATCATGTAACCCATACGAAACCTTCATTTTGTTAATATATGCTTATGCTCCAGATTTGAGGACTCCTAGAACCTTTACAGTATGAAGCTGAAGTAACATTTTGCATTTCTCTGGTGAAGGTTACCTCAGGACTTGCAAGTCTCAGCAAGACTAATGAAGAGTCTAAATACTATTGATATCTAAAACACCTACTAATAGCTTAAAAGTGGAGTTTAAATTGCACAGAATTCATCTTGTATCCAACTCAACTGTCTTGCAGTAAATATCAGATTGATTTTGTATTACCTTAATTTTAAAAGAACAATCTCAGTTCTTCCCCTTTCACCAAAACAAATGGAAATGCTGAAATTTGAGACCCACTTGAAAACTCCCTTTCATGGAACAACTACAAAAACTTCTTCAAGTATAAAGACCAGGGAGGAAACAATGAGTGACTACAACCAAAATATACCTTGCCCATAAGTACTGCAAATCAATATTTAGAACTTCAGCTGCTAATCATCACAAATAATACTTTCGGCAGATGCACAAAGGCTCCCCTGAAAATAAAAATGAAATACGTGGTGATTTTCTTACCCTGATAGTCCTCTTGTTCCTGCCGTTCATTGATATCCAAAGTGAGCTTTTTCATCCTCATTCTCTCCTCCTGTTCCGCTTGCTGTTGGTTCCAATGGTTCGCAGCAAGTTGGGAAGACATCGGTACATTCAGGATCTTAAACTGCAAATGAAAATAAGTTTTTAAGCGCCCATCAGAGAAAAAACCCCAACCCATACAAAACAATCCAAAACACAGAAATGCTATGGTTATTTCTAGGTTATTTCAATGAGATACTTTCTACAGAAGTTTCTACTGTAAAGTGTGTTGTTTTTTGGTTTGGTTTTAAACTCTTTTTCACCTAAAGCAGCATGAGAAAATGCAAGACCTGTTAATGACACAGAGGACACACAAAAAAGGCTGAGGCCAAAACCTATTACACACAGTAGCCATGGGAACAAAACTGACTTTCCCCGGGAAGGCATAGCCATATGCTTTATTTTTCATTTTCATACCAGCTGATATGCCCACAGAGAATTGCACTGGTCTTCAGATAAAAGAACCACAGCTGGCTCAGAAAGCTGCATCTCCCTCTTCAGGTCTCTTCCTTCCAAAGAGATTAAGCCCCCTGAGCAGAATTTCTACTATTATCCCTTGTGGTAACAGAGGAGAAACATTTCAAGCATTTCAGACATTCCCTAGCATTCCTTGGCCAGTACTTTTCTTTTTAAGAATAATTCTGCCTCCCCAGTGCTTCTTATTAGTCTGGAGACAACCATGGTTCCTCCTCCCCCATACCCAAATGTGCCCACCACACATTCAATCCATCATCTGATTTGCCGTAAGGTACACCAGGTAAGCTTGGCACTCCTACAGAAGTACACTCTCCCTGGAAATCCACTTGGTATTTTCAGGAAGGTGTAGGGAAGGTGATTTCTTTTTCCCCAAACACAAAAAATCCAAGTTGCTACAATTTTTATTTTTTCTTTTACAATTGTTCCAGAACAGAGAAATAATTCTTAATCTTATACACAACTGAAACAGTAGTTCTCAGAAAACTCTTAATGCTAAAGTTTGCAAACATCTACAATAATCTCATTCCTCCCTTCAACTCCATGTCCATTAGAAATAAGTATTTCTGTGCCAAAAAAAGGTAATGCATTTAAGGATAATCACTCTCAATATTCTGTGAACTACTCTGAATCCTGCTGCTTGTTCTCATCATGGGAGATCTATTTCCAAAGAAATAGAACTAAATTCTTAAGTGTTCTTTTCTGTTAGACAGTCAAAAGCTGCAGAGAGAGAAATTATCAAAAGCTCTGTTGAAAAGGTTTAGAGTAAAAGCAAAATCCTCACCACCTGCCGTTAGTATTTAATGCAATAATCCCTAAACAATCTCAAGGTATCTCAGAGAGTAATGCCCCACTGGCAGCAGAATGATGAGTGTGAGAAGACTCCAAGAACACAGATGAAGCATTTGAAAATAAATTGTGTTTGAAACAATTAAGACAGACTCTTGCAAAGACCCGAGAAAAACGTGGGTACAGTAAATCCCTAAACCCTACCAAATACAAGATATATTTAGATGAGATTTTTTTGTGGCTGGGAGTGAGGGTAATAGCATATTATATTGAATATAAATATGAGCTTGTTATTAAGGTGTGCAGGAAGAATAGAAATGAAAGTTGAAATTCCAAAAGCAAAGTAAGCTCTGGTTACTTATTGCTGAGCAGGCTGTGCGTGTTCTCAGATATCATCAAATGAACTTTACGTAAACTACACAAATAACTAATCCATTAGCAGCATTTCATGATAAAAATCATTCCTAAGCTTCAACATCAAGCTCCTCATCCATTTTAATATGTCCTTTATATTTTCTCTGTTCTATGGATTTATCAGCTTAATGGGATTGGTGTTTTCAGACAGGATACTTGAAGTAGAAAAAGAAAACTGAACTACAGAAGGGTGTAAATGAGAGAAACAGATACAGAAAAACAACAGCCTGGCAATTAACAAAACACCACTGAATCACTACCTCAAGGCAATCATCTGCCACCTGAAATCAAGTCACTGATGACAATTACTACAGGATATGATGATTACTGAGCAACTGAAACATTTCCGATTTGCAAATAGTGAAGAGGTGTATCAAAAACCTCTTATTAAATCTGTGATATGGGGGCAGGACAGAGAATTTCACTTTAAAGATGTCAAACTGAAGAAAGATCAAAAATGATTATTCAGAAGACTACACTACAGATTTTATAAAAATGCCATGAGATAAAGATATGAAGATATAAACAAGATAAAGAATTTCACATTCAGGGAGAGATTTGACAATTCCATTGATGCCACGATGATTTCTTGCTTTTTCATATACCCTTTCATACAGCTTTGCATGTATCCTTAGTGCTTTTAGCCCACATACTTGTAATTCCCTAGGTCTGATAACTCGCTTAGACCCAAAGTTCCGTTAAGCCAAGAGACCAAACATCTTGGAAACCTCGCAGTTGGGTCAGAAAGCCCCAGACACCAAGGTCCTCTCCAGAACACATTCTGTAAACTAAGATAGGCCCCCCAGGGGGAAGGTTACTCAGGACGGGGGCTTCTCTTGAGCCTCTCACTGGGGAATCTTGGATAGATATGCTAATGTGCAAGGTCTATAATTGTACACGTGAATCATCGGGGTGTGTGCATTGAGCAGTGCATTGTTCGGGGGGGTGCACCCTGGTGCATTCTTGGGGTGGGCATCCTGGTGGGAACTTTCGGGTGTGCATTTTCGGTGTGCGTTCGGGGGTGCCTGGATGTGGTGTACCAGAGGATCCTGAATAAATACCGAGGTAAACCCTTTTTTCCCCTCTAGCCGTGGTTGGCTTTTAATTCTAAGCTCAGGGAAAGGCAACACCATGGATATTATCATTCTTTTATGGAGCCTTGCTAAAAATGTTTCAGAGGGAAGGAAATCTTTTGTCTTAGGTAGTAACCAAATTTCTTGACTTTCTTTTTACTGTCTATACCTCATTTTAGTTCACACCTATCTGGTATAAAACTTCTTGGTTCAGAAACACCAACTGGTATTGCACAGAGCTCAGCTCTGATCTCTTATGATGACAACATTATTTCCACTTGCTCTCTCATGGCTTATGGATAAATCACAATGCCATAATCTTAATTTCAAATAATCACGTTAGTTTCTACTGCTACTAGTTTTCTAAGTTTTGAGGATAAAATATGGTGTTCTTGTCACTATCAGCCTGCAATGACCATTAATTTGGGTAGATGCAGCTGGTAGATACCTGTCAGTTGCTCTTGTATTACTTCAAAAAAAGCACTTGTCAATGCTGCACTAAAATCTGGGTGGACACTGACACGTGAATGGAGTATTTGGCAACTGGACCTCCACTACCAAATCCTGTCTGAAAACAGCACGATCCATTTTCCTAACATTGCTTGTTTCAGCAGCACCACTGACAAAGAACACAGAGACCAAAACCATTACTAGCAGAACAAGCAATTAGGCTGATGTCATTTATCACTCCGGTGACTGTGCAGATGAATTTACTTACAGCCTCCCAGGCCACTGCAATTCTGACTGTTTTTAAAAGCTGAAAGTTTACAGCTATACCTTAACAGTGAAGTATGCATCCATCACTTCAAAACTCTGTGCACATTCTGCTCACGCAGATGTAAAATAAAGCACCGTAAGACGGAATAATTATTTTCTTTTCAACTCCACCTCTTCTTTCCTGCTTATTTTTCTATTAAAACTCTGTACTAAAACACTTTTTTTTTTCTGAATACAGAACTATGGACAAAGAAGCCTTTCATTAACTCAAGAGCTGAAGAACTCTATAAAGCAACTCTTTTCTACATTTCTAGAAACACTGAGAGGAGTTTTGGCAGGAAGAGCCTACTCCCAAAACCAAATATTGGGGGAGGAGCAGGGAAAACTCCTGAACAAGTTCTGCTTTCTTTTTAAGTCACATGTTTGCAATATTTTCCCCTTTACATCGAATATGAAGATCCCAAAATTCCTTGTAACTACAGATACTCCTAGAAAATTATCCTGAAAAAGCTAAACAACATTTTTTGAAACATGGAGCTCTCTTAAACCCCTTCTCAGACTGAAGACTACAGTTAAAAATCTCCCACTCAAAGCTTTTGTAGAACTTTGTATACCACATTCAAATTCCAGGAAAACAGAAAAACCACCTCCTACATGGATTTTTGAAATGTGTTTTATATGAAGGAGAGAAAGAGCCTACTTCAGGTTTAAACACCTCAACACTACTGTCACAATTTAGGTAACAAGTGTAAAAATCAAGTAGTGACATGGATTAAACACTTGAAAGGCTCAGATGTATGGCATGAAACAATTCCTTGGGTATGCTTTCCATATAAATTCAGAGTACTTTATTTTCATCATCAAATTATACAACCAAAATGAAAATGTTTCTTTAAAAGACCTAAACCATGACGAGAAATACATGTGGAATGTGTTAGGTAGAGATTTGTGTACTATGGATATGCTGAGCTAGGAAAATTCAAACATACACTGGAGAAAAGAGCCAAGACTAACATACAGCTTAGCTGCATGAGGCAAGGAGTTAGTTTGTTTTATCAACCTGATTTAAGTCCCTGCAAGAGATTCACTCAGTGCATTCTGGAACAGTCCCCTACAAGTGTCTTCAGAGATAATGACTTTTTTTTTTTCCCCCCCAAGTTGAATAAATTCAGCCAAGTGGCAGTTACTTAGGAAATGGAATTTAGCAATGACCATATATCTTGATTTGAAGCTGAAAGTGTTTTCAGAAAAACCTGTAGAATCTTAAAGATTCTGGAATATTCCTTTTTTCTTTCTACTCCTTTCAGTGTTCAGTGGCAGTCCACCAACCACATCTCTTCATCTTCCACAACTACATCTAAAATACATGCAAGACATAGCACTGTCCTACTGGTATAATCACCAAATGTAAATAGTAATGGTACAATCTGACCATAGAATTTTTCTACAAGAATTTTCTACCAAGAATTCCAAGAAATTATATACAGTATTTTTGATTTGTCAAAATGAAGTTGTGTGTATCCAATTTTGAGAAATTAAAGAAGAAATAAAAATTTCTGTGTTACTTTTTTTTGAAGTGAAAGGCCTTTATTTTTTTAAATAGGATCTATACCTTACATAAACTCTTACCTGCTGTTTGTTGCCTTTTCTTGTTAACATGACAAATGGCATTGTGTCCCCAGACTCTGACTCTCCTTCCCCACCTCCAAGTGGGGGGCCCTTCTTCAGCTGACTTTTGAGATGCAGAGGAATAGCAACATCCAACTGATGCACTTTAACAGATTCACCACTCCGTTGCTATTAAAAAAAGGTGAATTCTATAAATGATCAGATGCTGACAAAGTCAGTCAGGCTGGAAATATTCAGATTTTCAAGACTGAGAAAAGGTTTCACCTTCCAGGAAAATGAAGCAATATATAAATACATTTATTAGGCTTTATTATATTTTCCTTTGGTTTTCCTTGCTTGTGAAGAAGAAAGTTAAAGGGCAATCCTGATGAGGCACACTGCTGAAAGTCCATTCTTAGTTCATTATTTTTTTGGTACATCTTATTAATATATTCATTATACAGGGCTTGCTATACTCAATACTTAAATATTTACCTGATGTGACTGAAAAAAAAAGGTACTAAAAGGTTATGTAAATTTAAATGTATCTGCATTTTAAGCCTATTAAAATGTAAGATAAAGTCAGAAGTGTTGCACAGTATCTGCCGCAGTTATTACTCATTCTGTAAAATATATGTCACTATGTCATATATTCACTGGACAAACAACACAATTAACAGCTATTTTACTAAAAGCCAAACATGTCAACTGCAGAGAAGAGGTCAAAACAAAGAAAAAAAAAATCTTCATTCCTTTAGTATGGTAAGCTAAGCATTAATCACTTATTTACTTTAAGAAAAAAATCAACTACAGTTAGCTGTACATTAAATTAAGAAAATAACTATTTATACCTGAAGATTTTCCAGCATCATTTTATCCAAGGCCTGAATGAAGTCCTCATCCTCTGCACAAGGGACATGCTTCAGTCCTCCTCCTTTAATCATTACTTCCTATTGCAATGTGAAAAAATCATCCGTTACATTAGTTTCAGAAATATGAATATTCAGTCTAGAAATAAGTGGCAAATATCCTTATTGCTTCTAAATCATACACAATCAAAAGGTTTATAAAATCAAATTGTTCAAGAAGTTTTCAGCCTTGATTATTTTCTTGAAAGGCGTATTTCCTGATTTACGGTCACCCATAATATGGTCACATACTCGTGTGTGTGTGTGTGTGTGTGTGTGTGTGTGTGTGTGTTTGTGTTTGTGTACAAGTGCATGGACACATTCAAGATGTGGCAACAATACAAGTAAGTCTCTGTCCTTAACACATCTATTTTAACTCAATTTTCCACTAAGTGCATAAAGTTAGATGGCATTTTCAAGACAGAGACTACCTTTCATGTATTTGGAAAGCACAACATGACAACAAAACTGTCTGAAGTCAGTACCCTGCACACTATTCTATAATGTTCATTATTTCCTTACTACGCAACGCAATTCAGGGTCAACCAGATGAGTTCTTAAGCTGCAAATGTTACATTTTGTCAATACACCATTCATATTTTAGGAATTTTGCACTTTTTAGCTTGTATCTTTTTTTGTTTTGAGAGCCAGTGAAGTGTAACTAGTTTACCTTTTTGTATCCAATCAGTTTGCTACTATTGCTGGCATTGCAAAACTGTCATTTACACACTATTTTCCAGTCTAGCTACCTGTGAAAGCTCACGGTCTTGTGAAAACACGTTGTAGTAAAGTTGACAGCATAAATATTTTCAAAAGGTAATAACCAAAGTTTGCAAACATGAAAATAAGCTATAAAATTTATTTGAAAGAATAACAGGAAGTGTCCTTGCTGTATTTTCCCAGATATGTTATGAGCAGCATTGGCAAAAAACAGTCAGTAAAGAAAACCAAAGATGCAAATTCAATTCACTTATCTCCAGCTCAATACATACTGTATTCTCCTCATCGGTTTCATTTTCCTTATTGGAGTCTGTAAGATAATCTGTGTTTTCTTCCTCCTCTTCTTCACCCTCTTCTTCCTCATTGTCAGAGCCTTCCTGAAATATTCAATTTATAATTGCTGACTATTTTAAAACAAGAAGGACAGCTGGTTCCTCAAACATTTTCTGTACCTTTCCTAAACTCTTCCCATCCAAACTTGTTCAGTTCAGTTCAGCCTTGGTAAATTTGTTTGTTATGGTTTTTATTTAATGTTTCAGTCTGAACTCACTCAGCTTTACTTGCTAATTTCAGAAATGTACAGCAGAAAATGGAGTAGTGGCTGATACACCAGATGGTTGTGCTGCCACTCAGAGGGAACTCCACAAGCTGGAGGAACGGATTGGCAAGAACTCATGAAGTTCAAAGAAGGGAAATACAAAGATCTCCAGAGGTGTTCTCCCCACCCCCCAACTGTTTATGATTCTATTGGTACTAATTTATGGGTGAAGGCACAAACCCAGCCAAACTTCAGGACCTTTAATGCTGAGAGACAAATTTAAAGAAAGCTTATTAGTAAATCAACCAGCCTAAGCATATGGAGAAAAACTGTTCTCTATTTCCTTGATGAACTCATTTTCTTGTAACAATACCATTATCATGTCAACTTTGCTGTGTCACAGTGACAAGTCAGAATTTCTATGTACTTGTGGTTTTTTTTACTGGCTCCACCATTTTTGATTCAAAATATTATTAGCACAGTAAACAAGGAAGGTTTTTATGCTCCATAAATCTTTCAATTATTCATATTGCATAGGCATACCCTGAACACCTGTTACTTTTCCTAATGACTGCTTTGACATTTAGTCAATACATTTGCTTCCACAACAGAGAAAGAAAGTAATCTGAAAGTGGGGGTTTTTTCATGCCAAAAGCTGAAGGTATCTGTTTGTTGAGAAGCAGCACATACCCTGAGCAAAGTCGTCAGGTTCAAGTTTGTGCCAAAATAAGGAATAAGCCTCAGACACTCAGTTTTCCACATACACAAAACTGGGATGGGAATATCCTCACAGTACTGATTGGGTTGTGCACACCCACATTTCACCCGCTCACTCTGTGACTCAGAGGGGCTTCAGAATGTAACAAGCAATCAAAATCACATGGATGAGGCAAGGTAAATGATTAAGTTTACCTCTTCTTCTGGCTCATTTACTTCACTTTCATTTCCAGATTGTTCCTCTGTCTCTGCTCCACCTTCCTCCTCTTCTTCATCCTCTTCCAGATTCTCTCCTTCCGTAATGGAATCTTTGGAATCTTTGTCATTCACAATTCCTGAAATTTGGAAAAAGAGAAAGATTTAGAACATCAGAACACATACAACCACTCAAGCTGTATGTGGAAGATCACTTCAGAAGTCCATTGTTACTGAGCACTGAAACTTCCCATTGGTCATAATATTTGACTTCTGAATGAAACATTTCCTATATAGTTAACTTAGTCATAAAGGGTAATAATGTCCTGTCAGAAAAGGAGGAAAACATTAGAGAGAATGTTTAATATCTCCCAGAGAACAGAAGAAGCTGTGCAAACTGCCTCAGAACATCCTCAAACTAAATGTGGACCCTGCTGAAGAACGCACCAAAATCTGAGTCCAAACTACAGAGACTTTATAAAACCAGCAGAACCCAGAGACATGAAGCCCCTGCAGTCTATGCTGCAGTATTTCCCTCTACTGTCAATTAACAGTTTTGAAACAACAATTTTCTCAGCCTGTAATAAACCTTTATGATTCTCTCCTAATGCTCTGAGGCTGCGCTTGAACCTATGAGGATGTAGGTGCCTATGAAGCCTCTGGGAAAGCAAAGTCTCTTCCAAAAGCACTACATAGTGTGCTCATCCTCCTTGCAGACAGGACTGACAATTCTCACACTGTGTTTTTAGTTCGTCTCACAGTTTCTCTTCTTGACCTGCTTGCCTTCTGCCCCTCAAGATGTTTTAGTTTACTCTGTGTGTAAAATATCAAACATAAGTATCTCGTTTCTTTCAGTAAGGCATCCTTCAATGTAATACCAGTATTTGTACCATTTCTACAGAAGTGAAAAGTAAATTTTAGCTTTTTTCAGTCTTTCAGTGTCCAGTCTTAGATATAAATTTCAATCAGAATGTTTTTAAGAACAGAGCATGGTTCTTATTCAGGAACAAAATTAAGATCTGTTTTTAGAGAAGGACTATTGCAATATTTAAGTCCTCCAATGCAAAACCCCCAAACTTCAGCATACACTATTGTTCTCATACATTCTTTTTTTTCTTTCATTAATTTACAAAGCCACTTAATCTTCCAGAGGACTGCAGATGTCAGCCTTCTAAGCCACTAATTTTTCTAGGAATTTACTGAGGAGTCAACACAGTTACTATGCAGGTTGTCATTCTTTTTTTGACATTACACCAACTGCACTTAGGGTCGGCCATTAGTGTAAAGTTTTGTGAAGCTCCTATTATTCATAGGAAGGAAGTGCTGAGTACCTTTCAAAAGAGTATTACAGCTTATGTAACTGGTTGTGTATTTCTTCCTGGTTATTATTTTGAGAGCATGAAAGCCATGAATTTAGATCATACCATAGGGGAATTCTAATCTGCTTTTCAGTTACTAGATAGGGAATTTCAAGGCATGTCAATTAAATAAACAGCATATTAAAAAAACGTTTCTCCTAAAACAGAAGTTGCAACATTTTATGTGACTATGAGACATATTCATCCCATTGAATTAAAGGACTACTCTTAAAAAATTGAATTTTTCCAAGTAGATGAAGTGCTATTAAGGCTCTAATTAACACTTAAAAAGTCTAAAATTTACATATAAAACCTTCAATGAACAAGCTTGTTTTCAAATAAAAAGAGAAGATTAAAAAACAATTCCATTTAAGAAGTAATGAGAACAGTAGTATCCAATATTTTCTAAGAACGAACATGTACAAGAGGTTTAAAGGTTATTATGATGATAACAGTTTTAGATACTCACTAATCAGTATATTTTCAGCTGAGCTGTGCTGCCAGCCCAACTGTTTTCTCCTGAAATTAGTGTGCTTCCTATATTTTTCTGATTAAATTAATAGTTTTCTTCCTCATCATTTGCACCATGTGACTCCATAAATTAATACACACACATACACATTTCTGCTCTCCAAATACTCCTACATTAAGAGTATTTATACTGACTATTTTTTACAACATTCAGTACTTCAGAGTTATGAAGATTCTCTGTGATAACTACGGTGATTAGAAACATGCAAAGAAGTTAGAAATATTTTTGTATCATGAGAATAAAATAATCATAACAGTAACAATACTTAGCTGCTACCATCATAAGAGACAATTTTAAGAACTACAGGAACTGTAAAAAATACCTAATTTCCCTTGCACATTTTCTTACCCAATTTTATTAAGAATTCTCGTTCCAAGTCTTGCACCTGTCTGACAGCTTCTTCCAGAGAATTGCAGAGTTTTATCTTTGGTCTCAGCAGTTCCAGTGTATCACTGATCATATAGTCTATGTCTATAGGAAAAGGGTGGTCTTTTGTCCAAACATCCAGACTTTTTTTCCACCACACATACCGCTAGAATACAAAATATTCAAGTCAATTATATGCACAGATGTTTATACACCCATTTAAGCTATGAAGTTTAAAATGCCACGTTTGTACAGTAAAAAACGCAAAAGATTTCACATCACTCCTCCCCTATTTCATGCAACTAATTAGATGTTCTTGTATCACTAAAAACTGTTTGATAACACTGGATATCACAAACATTAAGAATATGCTCCTTCTGTTGTAACTACTGTTACAAGTATGAAGACCGAACAAAAAAGCCACATCAAGAAAGCGCCTTCTCAGGGTAAACTCTTTCTACAAGAGATGAGCACTTAACAACCAGCCAGCTTCCAATTCTCTCTCCCATCTATTCTCAAGAAAATTAACTGCCCTGAAGGCATATTATTGGGAAAAAGGGGGGAAACACCACCAAAAAAAGAAACCTTTAGACTGCAGCCAGCTTCAAGTGACTGATCCAGTTTGCTTTATAACAAATTCACATGTACCTCTCACACTAACACTGCAAAAAATAAATACTGATTTTAAGTGAACGTAACAACAGAACTTGAGAACTAAGGTGCTGCAAAAACTGCATTTGAAAATGAAGTGTGAGGACAGAATCTTACTTAAAAGGTGACATGCTCAAGAGGAAGGCCTGCTGAAATTACTAGGTATAACAGAAATACAATGATGTCTTCTCCAAAACAGTTATTTTTGCATTTACTGTGAGCAACCTGGTCTAGTGGGAGATGTCCCTGCCCATGGCAGGGGGTTTGAACAAGGTGATTCTCGAGGTCTCTTCCAACCCAAACCATTCTGAGATTCTATACTTCAAAACATCAGTTTACACCTTGCATACAGATGAGGGATTTGATTCCCTAAAGTTTGAAATAAGGCATTTATCCACCTTAATTTTTATTTTTTAATATCACCTTAATTTTTATTTTTTAATCCCCTTGTTTCAGCATAAATTATAGAGAAAAGCAGAAAGAAAAAGAAATTAAATCAGCAAGTTTTAGCATGAATTCCATGGTCTAGAATTCTGCATTTCAGTGTTTAAATACTCATTATGAAATCTTTTCCCCGCTTCATTACAGCTATTGAGTCAGAACTTTCTTTGCTTCAACTTGTGCCCATTACCTCTCATCCTTTCACCGTGCAGGCCTGAGAAGTATCTGACTCCTCTTTCTTCACAAAAACCATTAGCTGAGGAGAGCAACCTAAATAATCTTCTCCAGCTGAGCAAACCAGCAATGCGAGCACTGAGAGCCTCCTGATCATTTTGGTATAACTCAACATACACATCACTTGAAAATAAAACTGCTACCAGACAGACGAGATTCTTAAAATTACAGTGCTAGAGAACAATGAGAGAAATATGTACCAGACTGACTTACATTAGCTTGCTGAAGAATTCTACAGAACTGTATAAAATTTAGAATACCTGAAAATATACAAGGAAGCAATCAAGTTTTCGTTTGCTGGATCCTCTGTCAAAATACTGCCCACAGGTATCGAGGATAGTACAGACGAGTCTGATTCTGAAAAGATGTTCTGGAGGGTCCAGTGGACTAGGACTGCCATCAGGGTTCACACCAAACGAGGTGAAGGAATACAGAGTTCTAAATATTACAGCAGATTCCACCATTCGATAATTGTAAAGCTCCCCCAAAAACTTGGCACTGCTGATCCGCCGTTGGTTAAACTTTGGTTGATTAACCTTTATCAAAAAAGAACAAGACAATTCACTTTATCATGCAGACACAATAGAATATTAAAAGACCCAAACCCAACAAACCTTTCACAAAGAAAAAAGGTGTATAAAAAAATTGATAGAATTTCTTATAATAAAAGATGATTATTTATTGCTACATACATTACACAAAAGTAAACATTAAAAATTAATAATGAAAACTGGTTAACTAGTATTTAAGTTCCAATACATTTAGCATACACTCCATCTTAAATCTATGATGACTTTTCATCACTCAGAGAATCCGTGTAATTATAGTATCTATTAAAATATGGACTGGTCTCCAAAGTTGCTTCATCTACAAAGTTGTGTAGATCTGTCTAGACTGTGAAAGAATAAACTCTATGCCCTTACTATGATAAGGAAGGCAAAACAATTGTCTTAAGTAATGTTGTTAGTTCGGTTTTGTTGGGGCTTTTTTTGGTATAGTTTTTCTATTAATTTAAATAAACCTATATGAAGCAAATAACTGAGATAGAAGGTAATAATAAAAAAAAAAAAGAGAATCCACAGATTCCTTTCTTTAAGCAAGATTATTTTTGTTTTCCTTTCAACATAAGTAGATGAATATAGCTTAGCAAGAATACTGGTTGTTTACCTCCATTCCTAGTCGAATATCCTCTAGCACTCCATCCACAACATGAATTCCAACATCTTCCTGGTAAAGGACCAACCCTGCTAAGAGGTTGGCTACACAGTGAATACTATTATATTTCACATTCCAGATGTTGATCATACAGCATATAACATAGTCCTTAACTTCTGCATCCTGCCAAGGCAGCTTGCGCATTTGTCTCAGGACCTAAACCAAATTTTAAGACAAGCTTCACATTTTAGCAGGTAAAATCTTTATCAAGATGCTTCCTGTCATCCCCCCCTCTCCTGGTTGGGATGAAATCCCTGTAAGCACCTGCAAACAACCTCATTCTCCCTTCCAGGCATCCTCCAGACCCACAGTGGCTATGGAAGACTTCATGTACATAACCCAACTGCTGTCCTCAAGCTACTGATCCAGCTGTCCAAGGCTGTTCCATAATTTCCTTGCTCTTACAGTCTGTCTTTAATTGAAGCCTTTTTTCTCTTACTCTCCCATCACAGTGTACAAAACACAATGATTCTCATCTCATTTTCCCTTTGTTCAGCACTTGATGCTGTTGAGAACACAGGTCCACAATTGGAGCTTCTACATGTTCCAATAAAAGAAATGAAACCATCTTGATCATGGATAGAAAAATGATCCCTCTTCCTTGCAACTGAAAAACCATAACCCTCCCCAAACCTTTTCTGAAGTTACTACTACACCCCTTTCAGTAAAATCTGTATTAAAGATTTTGAAAGGATTTACCTTCTCTGTGGTGACCTTGGAGAGATCCTTGTAAAGGAGCTTACGGATATATTCCTGCAAGGGAGGACGTTTTTTCTTCACAGTTTTTTCAGCTGGAGGGGGATTACAGTAGTAATAGGCATTTTCTACCATTGTAACATAGCGTGCATCAAGATGCATTGCTTGTTTTTTCCTCATCATTTGTTCCTGGAAACAAATGTAAATGACCAGTTAGAGATGCTGACACACCACATTTTCAAGCCAAAGGCTTTTAGAGTTACATTTGGGATACAGTAAATACGAAATGTTGCAGAAAAGTAAGTTAAAAGCTTGGGTAGAGAGAAAAAAGGATGAAGTACATATATATGGCTCTGTGCTGCTCTCTCCATGGTCATTTTTCTTTATGATCCCTGTTTTTATACTGGTTCACCTGTGGTAAAAAAGGTTTCAGAAAAGTATTTAAAATTTAACTCAAAATCTTAATGCTACTGTTCAGATAAATGGTTGGTAAGATTATTAGCAACTCTGTTTAAAACATTATTTAGCTAGAGTTTATAAAGTAGCTGAAATACTGATGTCTTGGCACAAACACAGTGAATCACCATAAGACTGGCAATCTACTTTTTACATCAGCAAGTAACTTCAGAGAGTTTTTGATGGTTTTGCATGAATTTCCAAAGGTTTAGACAACAGAATTTTCCTTACTCCATGCTCCATTGCTGCTGTTTACCCAAGCAGAATCGACTGCAAGAAAAACAGTATCTACCATAAAGTAATGTTTCAGGAAAAATCAGACAAGAGTCAACACTAATTACTGTGCTTAATTTTCAGGATTGTCCTGCTTTTCCTCACTAAATGCAATCTTTTCTCCATACTTCATTTTAGATATGTAAGCTATTATTTTATGGGGTTTAAAAATTTGTTTTATCTAAAAATTCTGTACAAGAACTAAAATAGCAGTTCTAAGCTGCTGATTTTTGCAGTTGAGGATGAGCTTAATTCCATTATTAAATACTTTTTAATATGCATCTGTGTATTTATACAGGTGTAATTCTGTAAGTTGCACTAAATTTTTATGTACATCATATGATCCTATCTAGTCTAAATCACTCTATGGTGGTTCATCAGGAAACTGCACTTGTTTAAACTTTATTATTTACTGGCTACACAATAATTTACAACTTCAAACAGATAAAAAAAATTAACATGTAAGTACTGTTTCATCCCCCCCCACATGTTAGTATATCCATTCATGCAGTCCAGTAAACCAACCAAGAGCTTAAATCTCCTTTGATTATTGGTGAGGAAGCAGTATTTTTCATGCTGGTGGCCTTTCCACTAAACTTGAATAATTTAAAATTTCTTTTACAAGGCAAGTGATTCAGTTCAACTGAAATGTCAATGTACTCAAACAGCTCCTTAACCTTGAGTTTCAGCTGCTAATTCAAGGGGAAAGAGTAGCCTTGTGTAACACAGTAACCCAACAAATAATGTCATTTTCCTCCTGGATTTTAGTCATCTATCACCAGGAAGGTCTCCATCTGACACGAACCATAAGGCATTTCATTCTTAACCTTTTCCATGACACAAATGGTCTTTCCTTTGATTCCCTGAGACTGTTCCTTTCCAAATGGGAAATCTCTGTCAGTAGAAGCACATTTTCCTACAGGCACCTAACAGATGCACAGCACTTAACAACTGAGTACATAAATTGTTTTATGTGGGGAAAAACCACTTAGAGTAGAAAATTCTGAAGCCTTCCCATGTGATATATATGGTAATGTTACCTTTGAAAATTTTTCACCATTTCTAGATAGATCAGGAGAAAATACACCTTTGCTATCTTAAAGGCATTTATGACACTATACTATAAACTGAAAAATTAAGTGGGCCAAAGTGAAGCAGAACAGAGTAAACTGTAAAAAGGTTTGCAAATAACATTTTAAAACCCCTAAACCTACGTAATTTGTATATTTTCCTGTTATAAAAAGTTGTACATTATGCTGTAAATAATAGTTTATAATTGAAATGTTTCTTCTCAGAAGAGACAATATACACTACCTGAAGTCTCAACATCACTGTAATTTATTGGGTTTTGAGCAGTCCTGAGTGTGTATTCTAACTGTAAGTGGATTGTATTAGTCTTAATCTCTAGTCTATTAAAAATCTTCACCATTTCAAGAAACTGTTTCAGTCCTTTTTCAGTTAAGGCATGAGATGGACAGGCAGGAAAGAGTAATCATAACACCACACTGTTCGTAGTAATAAAAACCTTGTCATGATTCAGAAGAAGAAAGCAAGACCCACGGTCTGAAGTGCTTTAAGCTCATCAACTACTTTGGGTCTTCATTTTACTAGGCTAAAATGAAGAACTACACAGATAAAGCATTACATTTGAAGATTAGGTTTCTGCTTTTTCCTTTGATAAAAACAGACCACAAACAACATTGAAGTATCCAGGTTAAAATACTAAAACTGTTTGGGTTTTTCTTCTTGGTGAGTAACAAAATCTCTCTGCATGTAGCATATACTGCAGAATCATTTCAAAAGAAAATCTGGTGACCATTAGGGAAAAAAAAGAAAGAAGTAATTAATCAAAATCTAAGCATCCTGAAAACTCCAATTTAGGAAAGCATTTCAGAATGACTGACATTTAAACATCGGATTATAGTGAGATACTGAAACTGTTCAGCTCCTCCTTCCCTTCAGTACCTGCAGTGCTCTGCCCTGCCCTGCTACTCATTCCAACAGTTCAAAATGAAAATTTTTAACTTCCTGAAGCACATTATTGTTACAGTGAATTAACACAGTTCTACATGAACTGCATTTACTTTGCCACAGTCTCTGCCTGTATAAACAAATCTCTCACAGTTTCAACACCACCTATAAAAGGAGTCACACCAAGAAGCCACCGTGATGCTTAGTTCTGTATATTTACTAACACAAGTGATCTGGCCCTAAAGCTTAAGACAATTGTCTAATTTAAATGGTTAAAAATGCATCAAGAAGCTTTTAATACCAAAACTTCAAATATTCTTTTAGCAAGACCACAACAGCATAATACAAGAATTTGACATTTTAACATGATTATGTTACATAAACACAGATTAAGATGAAGCTGATCTTCCTTTCAAAGCTTCAATTCAAATAATCCAATTCAAATAATTAATTTATCAACAGACCAACCCTAGAGCCAATCTAGTTTTACATTAGTATTTCAAGTTATATAAAGGACACTGAATTTGAAAGGTTTTCCCAGAAGACAATTACCAGAAATAAACACTGTCCTAATAAAAGAAGAATCTCTAAATAATTTACAAAACATGAAGTAGTTCCACAAAACCAGGACATGATCACTAAATGTTTCTCTAGAATAAGTTACTTAGTGCCACTAAATATGCAATGCTCTTATAGAACACTTTACTTCTCAATAATTAATTTTCCCTTGATTACTTTTAAAATCCCTTCTTAACTACGACTTTCTTACACACCAGGAAAAAGCAACATTGTCTTTAACAGGAGACATGCAGCCTGTTTGGAATCTTATTACAAAATACATCATCAGCAGTAAAGATTAAGACAAATTATTATTTAGAGGATCAACAGGCCTTAATTCTACCCATAAGAGTCACTGAGTAGATCGGCTTTACAATTGCTTAGATTTTTACCACAAGATTGTAATCAGCTTGCTTTGGGAGAAATCTTTTCCACAGTTCACACCAACTTGTACCATAAGACTGTGATCCAATTTGTATAAGACCATTTAAATCAAAATTAATCTCTGTAGGTTTTTTTAGGGGAATGGTTGAAGATGCAGGTATTAAGATGGATGCAGAATATAAACCTATTTAGCCTATTTTACATCTTAATAAATAGATATTCCAAACCTATTTGCCATCTTCCACCTTCTCCTGGCTCCTCAACACAGAAGAAAAGACTACTTATCCAAAACCTTGTGAGGCTTTAAGCCTCCGTAATTCAAACAGTGTTTGGTTTGTCTTGCACTTCACAGTTAAGCCATGTTTAGCATTCATCCAGCAGATTCCAGCAGTCTAGCTAACAATCTGCATTTTTGTAGTGCATAACACTAAAAGCAGTTAGTTACAAAAACCAGCTCTGGTAAAAATATCTAATTTTTCCTGATTCCTAAAATTTTTATTAACTACCAAAAAGTGATAGCAATGAGTAAAATATCTTTTGAAGATAATGGAACAGTGTTTTTAGGGGAAAAATACTTGGTTATGGAAAAGAATATATTTCACAATACATCAGCTGGCAAACCTTTAAAAAATTGAGATTCAAACCTTTCAAGATACAAAGGACATTGCTACAAAAAAGCAAGATCCAAGGAAGTGGCAGTTAATTTACCCATCTCTTTCCTCTCGTGACTGTACCACCTCAACAGATGTTCTGACACTCAAAAGAGGTTCAGAAAAAAACAGTATTTTGTGGAAAAGAAATTGTACAACAATATACCCAAGTATGCAACTGCGTCTCCATTAACTACAGCACAAGAAGAGACACTACTGGTTTACGAGAAAGTGAACCTATCTTTGAAGGTCTTCTTCAACCACGCCTGACTCAGTCTCTTGCCTTGGACACAGAGTTTTAGGATTGTCTCTCAAGCCAGTAAATACATTATTCAGTTCTTGTTATTTTTAAGTCTTTGCCAGTACTTCTCCAGACTTACAGATCCAATTCTAATCGTACTTTAATATCCAGTCTCTGTTTCTAAAACTGCTTCCCTTAGAATCTTCACGAACTTTTTCTTCACATTTAGAAGCCCAGATCATTATACAGGGCATAGAAACCACCTCTTGCACAAATGTCTTCACCTCCAGTTGAAATCATGTCTGGCTCCACTCACTACTATTTTTCCCCTCACACAGTTTTTTCAGGCATGTTCAGGTACAGCTACAATATTCTTTCAACCTCATCCTCTGGGTTTGCCCGATCTCTGAATTACTAGTAGCTCAAAAGCAAGAGCTTTTTACTTCAGAAATTTAATTCCTTTGTTTACATTTTCTGTCAAGTCATGAAGAGATTTTTAGGTCAACTGGAGTTCTCGAGAATAGTTTCAAAAATAAGTAATTGCTTTAAGTCAGGACATGACATCCTCCCCCATAAGACAAGTTTTCTCTTACCAAAAGAACACTGGTTCTTAAGTGAGATTCTGGTGATCTGAAGAGGAATCTTCCACAGGTTTCCAGCAAGGTACACGCCATTTCAATATGGTGATGAGAGAAGTCTGACAGAAGCATCTGGTATGTATTTATATAAAAGCACAGCTTGTTAAACATCTTTTTCAGTTGCAGAAAACATTAAATAATATCTACCAGACTGGACACTATGATGGTGTTCTAAATTCTTTACAGAATACATGCAAACTGATTTCACTGATCAGATGTTAGGATTGGTGAGGCCCTGGCACAGGTTGCCCAAAGAAGTTGTGGATGCCCCATCCCTGGAAGTGTTCAAGGCCAGGCTGGATGGAGCTCTGAGCAACCAGGTCTAGGAGGAAGGTGTCCCTGCCCAAGGCAGGGGGTTGGAACCAGATGATCTTTAAGGTCCTATCCAATCCAAACCATTCTATGAACATTCAAAAGATAAATCTCATTTTAAAATTCTTAAAAGAACAGTCTATGGACCCCAAATTTAGGCTTCAGAAGAACAGGATGCTTTGAAAGACTGGCATAAAAACCCCACCCAAACTACCCAATAATACTGCACAAGGGCACCGTAACCTCAGAGCATACCCAACTGCACTGTTTTAAGTTACGCAATAACTATACTTAATACAGCTTTGCATTTTACAGCATTTTATAGACAAAAAAAGAGAAATTATGAGTGATTACAGTATTTTTAGGAATTCAGCTTTGATATCTAACAAGTCAATGAATAGAAACTATTCACACAGAAAGTGATCTTAAGCTGTGAGTCTCAAGCACCCTTGAGATAAATAAAGGCACTTGAGATAAATAAATAAAAGGCACTTTTATTTTTTAAAACCTATTTTTAATTTGGGACTTGACATCAAAGTTTGAATGTTTATCATGCATGCAAAGTGAAATTATGTGCCTAGAGATTAATGCTTTCCAAAGATGTTTTGTTCCTCAACAAACAAAAGCACCTGCTAAAATGGCATAAAAGTCTCTCCTTGCATCACTGAAATGCTTTTTGCCTGCAGTCCCTCTCCCTTACTGTTGTTTTCTCCACAAAAACATTAACTGAAATCAACATAATGAAAGCTTTGCAATTAATAAGTAGCAATGTCTGCCATATTAACAAAGACAACGATTAGCAGTTTGGTTACGTCCAAATGCAAAAGTTTATTTTAACATATTCCTCCCATTAGAAGAGGTGAAACATTCTAATTTCTATAGCAGCTATAGAAGTCTCCTCTACACAGTAGCCACAGACACCAAGGTTTAAAACATCCCAAGTAATGAATTCAGACAACATCAGCAGCAAGTAAGCGGAATAGGATGGGGACACATTATCCGCATACACAGCAGTACAGGACTATCACAACACCAACCTTTAAACAGTGGAGAGTATCGTTTTTGGAGAACATCTTAAACTTGGTAAGCTCACCAATAAATCTCACAGTTTTATTCTTTGTTTCAATATTGATCTGGTCCTTTTTTCTTACCTAAAAAACAACAAAAAAATTGATTGTAGGCCCTCAAAAATACCCACTTCTTCTATCTGAACATGCACCAAGTACACTTGGGAATTTAGTAGTGCTTCATATCGGTTTGGTTCCTCAAGCTCCACCTTTACTTCTCACTGGGTTTCCTAAAACTCTTCCTACGACCTTATTTCTTCAGAAGATTTTTAATTCTTTTCCCCATCCCCCCACTCCCCAAAACAATTAATTCCTGTAACATACCTACAGCCATAGATCCTCCTCCTTTGCCACAGTGAAGCAGTGATAAAGTATTCTAGATTCTGTATTTTCAGAATCAATAAGAACTTTCTATGGGAATAGGACCACTTGTACTGTTCTCAAGGAATTATTAAACACTGATGGCTTTTCAAGTCAGATTTAGTAATGTGCAGACTTTTTCTTTTAAAATTACTGACATTCAGCATAAATTTAGGAACGAAACACAAATATGTATCTATGTCCAAACATAATCCACAAAATAGAAAATTGTATTTCCCCAACAGAAAGAGGTAATCTGGGAAAGTTAACTTTACATAGTTAAGATTCAAGTAAGTCTGAGCAATTTATACATATTTTTAATGTCAATATTAGAAAAAAAATTGAAATCTGTGCCACAGAACTCAGAAAATGGTGACAGAATCATCACTGTGCACCATAACAAGCTTGATTACAACACTTAAAAAGAAGCGAAGGAAACAACACTGAAAAATACATTTGTGTGGAAATTTTTAATAGATGAAAATTTAAAAATTTTAAATCTAATAGTAAAATCTAATTTGAATTAAATACTATATGACAGTAGTAATCACTACAATAGTAGCCTTATAGAGGGAAATGTTAAAATAGGTCAGGTCTCTTTTAAAAGCAAGTTATTAAATTACGGAAAACTCTTAACACAGATGGAGCACAGTTTCCAATTCTTGTACAACTTCTGTTGTAACTGTTGTACAGTTCATTTATATAACTATGCAACCATATATGGAAAATTGCAAAAACTTCTCTTTTACAAAGACTTAAAAAGCTACAAAAACTTCTTTTTTCTAGAACTGCTGAGCTGACAGAAAAATATTCACCGAATTTTAGTAGTAGTATGTACACAACACAAAAGGTTAATTTTTTCCCCAAAGAATGACTTATGAGATTGGTTAATCTGGATGTAAAATCTAAACCACCAGAACGTACATGGAATCTGAAATCCCCTTTCAGCATGGAACAGAGATCCTCTGCTACATCAGACATACAGGGATGCAATGTGGCAACCAGTCTTGCATAAAATGGTAGCAAATCCAATCTGCAAACAAGGGAGAGGATAAAATAGACAATTCATAGACAAAAATGTATTCATGTGTACAAATATGGGTACCATTTTACTTGTGAAAATAATCAATACACTGACAGAACTACACACAGGCGATTTTTTTGGCCCATTTCAGATTGCAATAGCATTTAAAAATAATACAAGAAAGTAAACAACCATATCCTGTTGGAATACTTCATAGTTAATTTCCTTTTTAACTACTGCCATGGGTAAAATGCCAAATACCCCCAACTATGGAATTTGACCTTCAATAAATTACCAAACAGAAAGTTCAGATCCATCTCAACATGCAAAAAAAGGTTCTTACAGACAAGGCCATGGGTTATTGCAAGGTATTACTATTTTTTCTGAAAAGCAGCAGACATAACCAGGGAGGTAGAGAATATCTTTACTTTTAAGGTGGGAAACTTCTAAATGAATGTAGTAATTATTACATAAAACAAAGCTGAGCAGATGTGATGTGGCCACCCTATTCCCCAAAACTCTGCCAGTACTCGCACAAATGGTAATATTTCCAAGTTTGCTATAGAATTTCCTTAGTTCCTTTTCTCTTTCCTTAATTACATGCCTTCACACCCATTTCCTTTGCACATTTATGTAAACCAGCTGTGTATATATCAGTTTTAAATGCAGAGAAACCAACTGTACTCTGAGGCCTCATAATATCATTTAACAAGCTGAAGAAAGTATTTTCGGTTTATTTTCAGAATGTTAATGCAGTAAACAGATGAACTCCAGAATAAGCCAAAGTTTTTAAGTGGAGAGAAACATCCTAAATTTGCATGCTTCTAGTGAGAGATTGCCTGTAAGGGAAATAAGCATCTTGGATTTACACTTTATGAAGGATTAAGGTTTTCCCTACTGCTCAGGAAAGGAAAAGAAAAAGAAAAAAAATGCTGACAAAAAAAATCCAAATGCACAGTTGATACACAGAGCTTGTCCTGGCACAAAGCATCAAGACAAAAACCTCAAAACAAAGCATTCACAACTGCCTCCTTTCTCCTTTCTGCTTCTATGTCACTGGAGCCCATTTCCAAGATATTTAATACCCACTTACAGAAAAAGAGACATTATGTATTTAAATTGTGGATTAGAAGCATCAGAATCCCCCTAAAAAGCATAACTAGGCAGCCTCCTGCTAACACACAAGACTCCTGGTGAAACATTGTGGGTACCTCAGTTACCTATTTAACAGTTTTTATCTCTTTTGTTAATCAATAACTGAAGCAGTATTTACATTTTTCAAGCTTGTTGGAACACACAGTCAAGGCTGACTATCCACAGCAAATTACTACCATGTTATTAAGCATTTAGCCATTAACTTTGAGAGGAGTGAAAGTCTCAGTACTTCACACACACCCACAAAAGCTAAACGAAGAGAGGACTGTGGCTGAACTAAGAGGGTGTATTTAACTGAGGGGATTTCTGTATGGCAACTCTTTTAAGACAAACACCGGAAAATTTTATTCTGGTCTCAACAAGTACCTGCCTGCTGAGAGCTCATAATTTCATCTCTGTAAACTGAGCATACCTGGGGGAAAATTAAGGTCTTAGAGCACATTGTTGTTATTCCCTTGCAGGACACAAAAGGTTTCTTCATGGGGAAGCATACTAAGACTGGGTATTTCTAAATAGGTGAAATATAATAAGGAAAAGCCTTGGGTTAATTACGCTGAAATTGGAAGTCAGAGATTGAGTTAGTTCCCTCTTAGGGGAGACAAAAATTCATGTTCAGCAGTGGAGACATTCCAGTATCAGTGGCACCATCTACTGGTACCTGCGGTGCTTTGTTTCCTCCAAAAGCATTTCTTTCTCTTGAGATGGGGGGAAGAACTTAACTAAGCCCCCAGAAACCCCACAGTATTGCTTTCTCTTCCTGCTCTTTTGCATTATGAAGCAAGATCTGGCATCAGGGATGTCAGTCACTGCCTGAAGTCCATGTAAAGCACCCTGAATACACACCACCACAGTAAAAAGCACCACTTCTGACCACTGCCACTTAGACCACATGGACCAGAGTCTAGTCAGCTCTGGATCTCAGGGTCACGTGAGTTGCAGGTCAGAGTAAAATATCTAAGAGCATATCTTTTTTCTACCATTTCAAATGTCAATTTATTCCAAAAAGCCCAAACAAACAAAACCAACCTACACAAATAAATCAACCTACACAAAAACTTTTCTCCAAGTCCTAATTGCATTCTGTCTAAAATGGATGCATCCAAAATTTTATGCCCAGAAGAGTGAAGGGGGCATTTTATGCATTTCCTAATTTCTGTGATTCTACAAGAAAGACAGCTTAAAGAACGAAGCAATGGAGACAGAACTCCTGCCGCCCAAGCATAATCATAATGGATAAAAGCAGCAATCACAGGGCCTGAACAGGTACTAAGTGCCACCCACACTGCTCAGTGGGAAGAGAAGGATGCTGTGGAATTGGAATGTTACCAGGGAAGCACTATTGGCTTTTATTTCTTTGCCAGGACATAAAACTCCTTGATCTCAAGCACATCCCTCAATTTTATCCTCACCTGAAACAAGCCACTGAAACACTGGTAAGTCAAGTTCAACTGAACAAACTGGACCTTGCTACAGAAAAGCCTCAGGGTGAAAAGCTGACACATTAGCTGATGGAGGCTTGCAGCTTTTGAGTTAAAATGTGCCCATTTATTTAACACTTAAGAAGCAGCTAACTTCTGAATTAAGAACCAATAATAACACAAAAAACTTCCATATGAACAACTGATCTCTTACTGCAGGTAAACTTGCAACTTGACAGATCACCATAGATGGCAACATCAAAAAATATCAGAAGCCACAACAGCCCCTATATACTGCTTAACATTTGTCTAGAATTGTTTAGAATTTAAAGCCTAAGAAAAGATTTCAGACTTCTCATATTGAAGTAAATAAAATAAAAATTATAGAATTGCAGTATTCTGGTAAACCTAAATAATTCTGTGTACAGAAAGATAATGCAGTTAGACAGCAAAGCACCACACAAAAGTCCTAAAGTTGTGAGCAGTATGGGTTAAATCACTGTCTGCAGTCCTGGATTAAAAGGCTAATATTTAGTTTTAAATTAATCCTCCAATGCAAATGCGAAAGCCACTCATCTACTGGCACTGAAAAATCTTTTTAAAAGGCCTTCTGTTCTGTTGGGTTGGAGGTTCAAATCACAGCTGAAAATGTAAATGTGATCTATTCATCAGTATTCAACAGAGCAGGGCAAAGATGTTGTATTCTAACACTGATCTACAGTGAGTTGAGGAAGAAACGGCCTTTTTTGTCAAATTAAGTTTTCTGTCTTGAAGAATCCTAATTTGTCCAAATCTATCCAGCCTTAGTGGTAGCAAGAAAGCTCCTTGGCAACACTACATAATGACTTTGATTTCAGTGTCTGTGTTACACTTCAAACACAAAACCAATTTTACATTTTCTTGGTAAAACTGTCGTGCCTGCACATTTCCCAAAACTGATCTCAGGACAAGAAACAGAACTTATTCTTTTATTGAAATACCTCATTATGGCTGCAAATAAAGCAGCTAAACTTAGCATTAGCTGATATGCCTGGAAACTAAATGGTTTTGGAAAACATACTGCTTTATCTGCATCCTCAAGGATACTGTTACTCTGAAGCTTTCACAAAAAACTCTCCTCAGAAACATAACCATAACAAGCTTTCTTCTCCTACAATATCCTGGAGAGATATTGCAAAAATTCCTGGATTAGGAAAAACAAGTATGGAACAACAATAATGGAAGGTAAAGCCATATCATTACAGCTCAGTGAAGAGATACGCAGAGCAAAATCATCATTAACACACAGTACACAAAGCCTTGAAGCTGTGTTTTATAGAATATATAGAATTTCCTACATCAGAAAGGATTATAAATGTTGTTTTGAAGACACACAGCAGAACTGATCTATTACCAACTGTAGAAATACAGTTTACTTAAATATTGGGATAGGTTGCCCTTTCAAATCATCTGCATCTATGGGCAGTTCAGCTGGTATTTACATTCCAACTGCTTGTGCTCAGAACAAGCAGCTCAGTCAACATCCTGTTTCTCCAGCTGAGTAGCCCAGAGATGGGGTCACCAATGCAGGCAGATAAACACAACTGAACTTAAGATCTTAAAAGAATCAAGGTAGCTTGAGTATTCATTAGTCAAGTAGGTCCCAGAGCAGACAGCAGGAAAAAGAATTAAAAAAGAATTGTACATCAAATGTTAATACTTCTTAATATTAGGAATAATTCATATTTATAATTAAGAATCAACAGTGAGAAGATCAGCTGAGCCATTCACTTCACTGTTAGTTCCAACTACTGGAGACTAGAAACGTCACAAAAGTAGAAACTCCTCAAGGCAACCCCACCATCTATCCTGCTCGGTTGAGTTCTATGAGAAAAGTTAATATTTTAAAAATTATTATTACTTTTAATACAAATCTGTAGGGCAATGGAATTACCACTGGGAAGACAATAAATCAACGGCAATGTGGAAACTATATACATTTCTAGGAGTTTCTTAACTGTGTTCCTAGTACAGCCTGATCTGAGATACTGATTTTTTAATAGTGCAATACATCAGGAATGTAACTTTTGCTGTCACGCCATCCCTGAAATCACACTGCTGGATTTACAAGCCATCATGCTGTTCTGTTTGAAAGTACCTCCTTTTGCTGTGCACATCTACAAGTTCCTCCAGAGCTTTGTCATCTAGCCCAATCTAGCAGATTATGCAAAGAGAACAATGGATTTTCAAAGAGGTTCCAAGAGTTAGTGATCAATTTCAGCAATCTGGAACCTACAGCACCAGGAAAAAACACAGGGCAGTGGTAAAATTTTTTTTTCTTCTTTACAGACCAGCCAAAAAGCCACTTCCATTCTGCAAGTATGGAAAGTTCCCTATTATAGCAAAGCTGAAGACAAAAGTCTAAGTGGTCCTGCTGATTTACATTGCTGTAGATGTTCTAAGCTGTGAAAAAAATTTTTCTCACATTGTGTTTTGATGCGTTTCATGGTTACCAGCAGGCTGATAAATAGAAATGTTACTTCCTCTGCAACCTACATTTGGGCTGAGGAGCACATTGTTACATCTAACACAGAAGATCATCAATTCCCTGCCTCCTCTGTCATTAATTCATACATCAGGCACAATCAGGCCCCTATCAAAGTCTGCAAAGACTTGTGTCAAACCCGTAAATTTCAGAGGCAACAATACACAAAAGAATGAAAGATTATGTGCACTGTTTGAACGTGGAGTGAGGTTAATGCCTCAGACAGCAAACAAACCACTGGTTTGCACACAGCAGGAGAACAGGGTTATTAGCACAGCAGATGCTTATTACAGATGGGATGCAGAAATAGGCTGAATTAAGGTTGAAATAACAGCGCAAGCCATGATTAAACTTAAGGAAAACAAAGCACCAAAGTCTGTTTATTCAAAGCCAGTCTGCACACCTGTTGAGACAAAACAAACACCCAAGCTATGTTTTTTACCCCAGTGTTAAAAGGTAATACAGAATCAAAGCAGTATAAACTCTTAACAAGAATTCCAAGATGATCATGATCACTTTAAATTCAGCACCAAAACAGCTTATCATGAGAAAGAGGGCAAGGTGAAGCAAGGAAAGCCACTTCTTCATAATTTCAGCTATTTAAGGCTTAAGTTTACCAGAGAACAGAGAAATGTATTATTCCTCCAATGATTTCAATGTTTTTAGTTGAGTATTTGCAACCATTTTTGGAAGCAGGGCTCTTCCTGTAAGTGCAGGAAATCTGCTTACACAAAGACAAGGAGAACCAGCAAGAGCTCTACACTGGCAGATGCACACAGACAAAGGAGGCCAGGCTCAAAGTGGCTGGCCTAGAACTGGCTGTTGCAGAAGACACAAGGCTGTATCAGAATTAACATATCACAAGAAATCTTCCTTCCAAAACTATACTGTGCTCTAACTGTCCACAGGCTCTAACACAAAAAAGTGCAAGTTGTCCTGAATTAAATAAAATCCTCCCTTTTTGGTATCAGGTAGGTTTTCCTGTTGTTTTCACAGTTAAAAAAAAAGTAATGAAAAGATCTGCTATAAACACCAAGTACCAGGAAAAAAAAAGAAATTCCTTATTAAAAACCTGAATTTTTGGCAAAATATCATGGTGTGGATCATTGATCCTAAATATTTCTTTGGTGCTTCAGCATAAGCTACTCCAGAAGCGCACATCAGGAATAAACAACTGCAACTTGGAATATCCATTGGTTTTAAAAAATACATGCATATGCTGAATTAAATAACAAATGGGTGGGTCCAGCTTGTTCCCCTTCAGTTCTTACCTTTGTCTAGGAACTATGAAAAGTGCTCGTACCAGTTTTCTTCTGTTGGCTTTTGTATTCATATTCATGCAAAAATCCATTGCTGCCTATAAAGAGAAAAGTTAATGCAATACTTCACTTTAACGCAGCGGGTTTTAATGAAAGCAACAGAAAATTGTTTTAAAACACAGCTTTTACAGAGCTACTCCTACTACACACAGCTGCTTTAAAAAAACCATAAAGAAAAATCTTCAGTGTTGGCTGGAACTGACATAGTTAGAAAACACGTCCACTGAGAGGAATACAGACTGACTGAAATTAATTCAGCTACTGTCAGACTCCAAAGCTTCAAATCTTTATTTCTTATCTATCGGATCTTGTTTTATGGCTTTTAAGAGTGGAAAAAACTAAAACTATGACTGTACCTTGTCTATGAGGTCTCTGTTGACACAATTTGGAAGCTGCTGAAGAAAAGCATCTACTATGAGCTTTAAATGAGATCCAGTACTGGCTTCTTCATCCTCTTGTTCTAACAGAGAGAAATAAACAAGCAGCACATATCTTTAAGCTGTAAGATACAATAATTTATGAACATATTCCCCAAACAGTGCATTTGTAATGTTTAGGTGTTAAGTATTCATCCACATAGCATAAAAACAAATAAAAAATTCTGATTTCCTGACATCAACTATTAAGATCTCACCAGACAAATACCGTACTGTTATCTTCTAATTGCAAAACTTGTGGTATGTTTCAGAAATTTTCCAGACTCGCCTCTATGAATTTGGCACTTAAGACCTGATTTTGCTTTTCCCACTATTTGGTACCACTGAAAGAAACCTTTGAATTCTTAAGAAAAATTCTTAACGCAGCACTGCTGTTTCCCCTAGTAAAACTAACACAGCTACATTTTTAGAGGTGCCATTTGCAGCCCTTTACATATAATTAGAGGTTAGAATTGTTAAATCATGCTATGTAAAGCCATAACATAAGAAAAATCTTTACCAATTAAAAAGACAGAAAGGCAGAGCTGAGTCTTAGATTTCAAGGAAAGTTAAAACAGAAAATATTTTCTTAGCACCCTAAGCACATTTGATGAGAAAAGCCATTTATGCACGGAAGTTTACATTCCTCTTTGTAGTCACTTTTCAGGCAACTGCCTCTACATTTGCTTACTTTTAAAAGCTGTGTGAAGGAATCAGTAACTTTCACTACATAAACATCTTTAAAATAATTTTCACTTGTATCTGAATGACTTGTTACAAAAACATTTGTAACAATCCTAGCCGTGTCTAGCTACTAGTTTCATAAATAAATCAATCAATCAATAATTTCCCCTGAATGCACTCTACAAATCTACAAACCTACAAACTAAAAGCTGTAAGATCAAAAAAACAAATTAGGAAGAAAAAAAATTCTTAAAACCAATTCTTTTTACCTTGCTCATCAAGAAGCTTCTTTGTAAGATCTTCTGCCTCATCTCCGCAGTCTAACTCCAGTGCATCGTCATTAATATCCAGGTTCTCCAGCTCCAGTTCCAGATCCTCGTTCCCACCTGCTTCCTTATTATCTTTGGCATCTTTTGAATCTTTTTACAAGTTAAGTAGAAATACCAAATAAATACTAATAAATTGTTACATATACACAGTCATGGTTAGAATACAGGAGGGATTAATGCTGCTAAACCTACATTTCTTAAGTGTCTTAATGGAAAATGTTTTACACGGATGAAGAAAAAAAAGGAAAAAGCAGAACAGGAGGAAGGTGTTGATGAAATAGCACCCTATATAAAACGTCAAGTAAAAATTATTAGTTTCCTTGAAAACAGTATCTGAATCTGATAAAGATTCAGAAAAGAATAGTTAGAATTTTTCTTGGACCACAACACTGGTTCAACACAGCGCATTTTTCCAAGAGATAACGACCTACAGAATTTTACTGTTCTTTCAGGCCCCCTTCCAATCACATTTGTAGACAATGCTTCATTAAAAAAAAATAAATTTCAAGGCAGATAACCTTATTAAAATTCTAAAATTTTTCGAAGCAGAGTGTGACAACTTCTAAACAGTGCACACATCATATGGAAATACAGACTCACAAACAAGTAACATATTTAGAATCACAGACAAAATTAGTCTGGAATGGACTTCGGTGATATCTCCAGTTCAACCTTTTGGTCAAAGTGCATGAACACTATTCACACCAGATTTCTCAGGTATTTTTCCAGTTGTTTTAAAATATTAAGACAGAGATTCCAGTCTCCCTGGGCAAGCTGCTCCAATATCTAAAGATCCTTACAGGGAAATTTCAGAATTATCCAACATCCATCTTCTCTTACACTTTGAGTCAGGGATGGTGACTTTTTATCCCATTGTACCTGAAGTCTGCACATGCCTGGTTGTGAACTGAGGGCTGTGTCAGAAGTGAGGAACCACCCAGGTCTTTTAATCTAGTGAAATTTTATGCTGATGAACTACCATTAATAACTTAGTAAGAAAATAACAGTGGAAAAAATCCCAAACATTAACATCTGCAAAAAAGGGAAAACTCTTCCCATTTCTCACAGAAAAGTTTGTATTTACTCACACAGGTTAACCTCCCATTACTTGAAATTTACAATTCTAGCAATATTAAAATGCATTTTTTTTTCTTCTTTAATAACCAGATATAATCCCTACTCCACCTAGTTAATTCCCTAAAAATTCATCCAAACTGGTGTACTGTCCTGATTACCACAAATTATTTCATTAGAGACTCATTACTTCCATCAAGTTTGTTTATCTGGTGGACAAGATATCTTAAAGAAAATACTCATCTAAGCATCCTACCTCTTGATTCATCTTTGCTGGAATCCTTGTTCTGGGAGTATTTTTCATTATCTTTAAACAAAATTGCTGGCACAAAAGCCTTCAAATCAATGAGATTCTCATAGAAGTTTCTAGCATCTTCATCTTCCCAGATACCCCCCTCCAGGTCATATTCTCCAGGCTTTCCTGGTGTGAAAATATCAATACCAGGTCCATGCTCTGCAAAAAGAGTGAAACCATAGAAAGTTATTTACACAAATTTACAATCTTCTATGGGGAGACACCTTAGAGATTAAGAGTTGTTCTAGAAAAGTGTTAAACTATTTTTTACTACCTCTGTTTTCACCTAAAAGTTGCAGTGCATACTTTCAAGTGTTTTTAACAATTCAATCTTAATATTAGGCATATCAAGAAGTTATCTTAAAATTATAAATTTAGTTTTGATTGAAAATACAGACAGAATCAGAGAGGAAGTCAAATCAAGTAAAACCAAGCAGCACATTATGTAGTATTAGAAAGGAAAGCTATAACAGACTTTAATAACATTAGCATTAAAAGTAATCACTTTGAGTATGATGAACTGTACCCCACTGAGTTTTAAGAATGAAGTTTAAAAAGAACAATTTAAAATTTAGAGGCACTCAAGAAATACAGCTTTTTTAAGTTCAAGATCATTTAAAGCAAAATATACTCATGATTTCAATAACATCTCAACAAATCTCAAAGTTTAGATTTAAAGGCATTGAAAGCTGCAGTTCTGCTCAGGAGGTCAGACAGCCACACCTAGTGACTTATCTGGCTTAACAGTACATTCCTGCCCATAACATCATGACCCAAAATAGACTCCAAACGTATTTTTTAACAGTATCAGCTTTTAAAACTCAAACAGTTTTTAAATACTAAAAACTGCATAATATTAAATGGACAGGATCAGGTTAAACACATTTTTAATTTTCCATTTATTACTCTGTTACCAGCAACAAACCTAAAGAGGTATTACTTACGTTACCATAACTACCCAGAATATACAATAGTTATGGCTACATATTAGGAATAATTACTTTAATTAAAAAAAAAAAAAAAGTATTATTCATTAGCTGATATCCTTCAGGGCGAAAGGCTGAATGAAATGAAACCAGCAGAAAGAACCTATTGGTAGGAGGGTTTCATTAGTTTTCCCACCACATCCAAGCCAAGTCCAGGGTTCTGTTGTCTTGCTTTAGAATCTGGCTTACCCTCGGGCGTTGGCTTCTCTTGGGGGAGGTCAGGCATGTTCTCATCCAAAAGATCAGCCAGAGACTGAGAATTTGCCAACAGCTTCTGATATGACATTGCAAATTCCTCATATTGCTTGTGTCGATCTTCGCTCAGCTCTCCTTTGGAGTGGAGAATGCGTCTACAAAAATCAAACTTACAGTAAGACCACCATTTTCCTTAAAATATATTTGAGCTATGCTGAACCATTATGAATTTCTCTGAGCAAAGCTAACCTGCCCTCTTTGAGGGGACTGTAAGAATTCGAGTTTAGACCACAATAGCAAAGATTTATTATTTTTCCAAACAGCACTGAATTTCCAACTTCAATCACACTGAAGACAATACAGTCACAGAAGCTCCAGCTTCCACATCCAAAGAGAAAGGCCCACTTACTCTTTGCCACAATTAGGCTGTAACAGTACTAAAAAGACTTGCATAGTAAAATAAAACATTCAACTTAGATGAAAGCTGTATAGAAGTTGCTTTGCAGTTGTAATGATCCATTACCATATTGTTTAAATTATTACATGAGCTATTATCACCAGGAGGGTCAAAAAATTTGCAAGCAGCCCATTGACTTTCCAACAAACTAAGTTATTTCAAGGCTATTGGTCCAAATTAGGGGCAGTTACATTTGTTTCTTCAGCTGCTCTTTATTTTCTTTTACAAAACTATTCATACTTGTTTTAAATAATAGTTTTTAAAATTTAAATCTGTTGTCAAAAGTAACTTGCATTTGAAGGAACCTAATCACTGTTTACAAGTGCTGGAACCACTGACCAGGCACCCGGCACTGAGATGAAAGCATCAGAAGTCTGAAAAAAGGTGCAAATGCCACAATTTCCAAAACAAGTTGTATCATTACATTATCATCTGTAGGATTCCATTACCATTAGGCTTTTATTATGCAATAGGCATGCAGTCAGAGTCTTGCCAAAAGACACAAGCATTTGTGGCGT
Source organism: Gymnorhina tibicen (assembly GCA_013399875.1). NCBI lineage: Eukaryota > Metazoa > Chordata > Aves > Passeriformes > Artamidae > Gymnorhina > Gymnorhina tibicen. Next base: position 123,335 of record VXAZ01003465.1, read on the forward strand.
AAGAATTCTGAAATATGTAAGTTGAGGGATATCAGTCTTCTTGTTCCAGGTGAATTGCAAAACAAGTCATCTTTGTACACATTCCCAGGGTGAGCAACAAGATCCCTTACGCCTGCTCAGAACCAGAAGTGGACACAGGTGTCTGGCTAGAGGGCAAGAAGCACTAATGCTGGCAAAAGTTCTATTTCTCTCACAAAACACACTTATTTAACATGTATTTCCTGCTCCTGCAAAGTACAGCAAAGAAGAATTCAAATTAAATAACCACTGACAATTTGTGAAGTGCAGTAGTTCAGTGTGGATTCAGGAAACACTTGAAGTGTCAATTCATAGCTTTTCCATGGAGACCTCTGTCCATTGCATACATATTTTAAACTTAAAATATACCAGCAACTTTATAAACATGAGCATTGAAGCTTTGTGCTATTACTAAAAAACAAAAAAAGCAAAGTGCTGTAACAATAGTACGAGACTTTCAGTTCTCAATTTCAGTTCCAAGAAGACAAGTGTTAACAAATTCAAAGAAGCTAAAGCAAATGAAACAAACTTTAAAAAGCACGGTTCACCTCTGAATACAATTACAAGTACAGCAGGCAGTACATGTCTTACTTTATGTCTCTTCAAAGGACCACAAAGCAAGTTCAGCACATCCTTAGACAAAAGAAGTTTCTTCTATAGCTAACACTTATTTTTGAAAACTCTAGAATTGGGAATCAAGTTGTTTCCTTTCAATGACACAGCCTAATAAGTTCTGTTCCTCAGCTGTGTAACCAAATGACCACCAGGTTCTATGTTATGTCTATACTGAAGTCACACCATAACTCAAGGTACTTTTCCTAATTATCCACTTAACCAGCAACGCTCAAGTCTGCTTTAGTTTTACCTAAATGATTTCACAGGTAACATAGCACTAAAGCACTGTTAATTTAGCATAGTAATTTTCAATTAATTCAACCAATTTGTAAGGCTTGAATCATTTCACAGTCACTCTCCTGACACAGATAAATTGATGAGTTATTTACCTGACAAAATATCATAACCTAAACACATGACACAGTTGATGCACAAAAGGGAATAGTTCACTTCCTATTCACTTCAGTGATTTTGGAATAACTGTGAATAAAAACTACAGCAAAACTGATCAGATTTTTAATACATAGAGAACTGTTTTAACCCATAGAATAATTGGTTGGTTTTTTAAAACAAAAAAAACCACACCAACCAAACAAAAACACCCAAAAAACCTGCCACCCACATTAAAAAAAAAAAATCAAAAGCAAGTAAGGAACCAACTGCACAATCACCTTCCCAAAATCCAGTTTAGTAAGATTTCTCTAGTACTCACAGACTTCTTACTAAGCAAATTTCTGTCTTGCCCTCCTCATGCCTTACACTCTCATAGTAGGCAAATGCCAAGAATCTGTTACAGATGTTGTAAACAAATAAAATTTGGTAGGAAAGTTTTTTGAAAGTTTATTTAACAAAGCTTATTCCTCAACTTTTATTAAGGAGTTAAAATAAACACCTTAAAGTTCAGAGAGAGAAATAACAGAGTCCTCTTAATCCACAGTTCTTCACATTCCTTCCCCAAAACAAAGCTTTGCACCCAAGTTCACAGGGATAATTCAGATAACAAGGTGCTTAAAGAGGTCCCTCATCTGCCCTTGTATGATCTACTCAAAGCAGGCTCAGTGATGAGGTCAAACCAGGCTGCTCAGCCTCTATCCAGTCATTTTTATCCAGTTGTACAAGTAAATATTAAAGTATATTTCTCTCTCCCAGATTACTTACATTTTTTCTTCTTCTTGGTTTCTTAACATATTTTATACCTCTCAAAAACTTTTTTCACTTTATTTTCTATCATACAGGCTTTGTAACACCCACTCATTGAAACACCAGCCAGAACCAATGTGCCCAGAACCAGTGATAATTGTGAAAGTATAAAGGTTCATATTCATTCATTTTGAAAAAATTACACCTAAGTCAGTAACACACTTTAAACTAGTAAGGTACTTGCAGAAATAACAGTACCTCAAAAGTCAGTTTATGATCCCGTGAAATTCAACACTTGGCTGAGACCAGATAGGACTGCAGCACAAAACCCATCAGCACAATGGATCCTTGCTTTGGAAACATAAAAATTTAATGCATTCCAAGCATACATTTGGCTCTGGATGGATGTCCAGCCTATTAGCTGAAATATGTGTCTATACACAGTAACGTGTTCATTTCTATTGGACTGGAATGCTTCCAGAAGGAATTAAGTAAGACTGTTGGAAGACCAGCATTTGGGTTTAGGCTAGCTCCAATAATGAGAATTCAGGATGCTTTAAAGCCAACAATTATCAAACAATGAGAACATGGCAGAAATAAAATTATTCAGATCTCAAGGTCTACATATTCATACCCTGCAATATTAGTACTACATACAGATATTTAAGAGGACTTTTATCAAATTGTCTATGCCCTCCAATATTTTAATGTATTTATTTAATATGTATTTGTCCACCTTGGAGTGTAACAGATACCTTGTTAATTTAACCTATTTTTTCCTTCCTGCTGGTACACTAAAAAAAGTAAATAAGCCAAAGCAATTGCAGCATATGCTTCGTTAGATACATGTGGGTGGAAAGGGAGAAATCAGATTGTGCCAACTGGAAAAGGACAGTACCAGCTGGGAAAGCAGCATTGCTCTCATGCTGATAAGGAAACAGCACCAAACAGAGTAAACAGAATTACAGCTAAAGGTCAACCTCCCTTTTCTTTAAAAGATATTCTAAAAATCTGTTCAGTCTCTGCTTTTTAAGTATTCAGAACAAATTTAGAACTTTTTTCAGAAACATTGCAGAACACACTTATCTTCTACACACTGCTAACAGACTTTGTTTATAAATACTGCAACAAATCTAGGCATTTCATAAATAAACTATTTTTTATTCATAAGTAAAAAACAACATTCAATTGTCACCTGTTTTGTCTTTCAATATTTTGTAGCTCCCTGTGGTCCCTTTTCAGGTGTTTGGTCAAAGATGTAAAGTATTCCTTCAACAAATTCTGGAAGGGCTGTTGTTTCTCTGGGCTAATTATCTCACTAGGAGGAAAGCTCAAATTAAACTTCTCTGCAACAGTTTTTACTTTCCTTGGTACCAAACCAGCAATGTCATCTCCACAGTGCCGACAAAAGCTGATAACCACAGAAACGTGAGTGTGGGATTCTCGATCAGCATTAATAATATTTTTAAGCTGCTCATAGATTAAAGACAAACCTTCCTTGTCAGTGAAAATCCCAACTATTGTCAATTCTGCAATGAAACGCAGATCAGTTCTTAACTTGGTAATGTTGGGAGTCTTCTCTTCTTTCCTTGCTTCAAAATGTTTTTTCCAAGCCTGCAGTAACGAAGGAGCAAAATCAGCGTATCGCTGGTGAAAGAGGGAACACAAGTGCACAGCGCAGTTCACGTCTGATATTTTCAGTTTGGCCTCCACAATAGAAGCTACTGCTTCTGCAATGTATTTGCTTAAATTCAGGCTATTAAAGTCATGGGACAAGGAGTCCCTTTGTTGCTCTGTAATGGTTTTTAGCTTTTTAACAAAAGCCGTGTTCTTCTTCAGACTGGAGTCCAGTCTGCTGAAGAAGTTTTCCTCAGGACGACTCTCTGGTGCGTTCTGGTTTTTGCTGCGGAGCTCTTTTCTTGCCTGATGGCGCTCCCAAGCCTCCTGATGGAGCTGATGTGCTTCCTCTTTCTCCCTATGAGACATAAAAATTAGTCATTTTTGTTACGGAGCCTTACTCTCAGGATATCAGTTCAAAGGAAAAAAGGTCATAGTTGGAAAACCTTCAGCAGTTCTAACACAATTTCCCCTCACTCTTTTCTTAAATATTTACCAAGCTAATCCTAGAAAGCTAAAGCATCTGCTTCAGAAACTCTGTTTAATTTTTGTGCTGCAAAGGGCAAGCACTACTTGTTACAAAACAAAATTTCTCAAATATTTCTACGCAGAACATATTAATCCAAACAGACTTCGAAAACATAAACATAAAACTCCATTTACTACAGATGGAGATGAAGTTCTCACAGATGAGGACAACAGCCTTTCAGCAGGTTACCGTATTCCACAGTTACGGAAAATCTTTTATTGCCAGACTACTGAAATTACACAGAAAATTTGAATAGGTGAAATAGATCTGTCCCGGCGAGAATTTGGCTATGACATTGCCTCAATCTTAAAAGTGAAATATTTCAGACCTAAGGGTGGCCAGATCTTAGCTTTATTGGTCTAAAGATGCCACCTTCAACACTGTAGTACCTTTGGATAACATACTAGGAAACATAGTCTTGGTAATATCACATATTAAAATGCCAGGTTACATTCTGAGTTTGCCATCAGATATCAACTGTCTGTGACTGATTAAAGAAATGACAGTCATTTCTCACAGCAGATTTGCTCCTGTTATGGTCTGTAGACCTGTTAAAGAGTGTGTATTCCCAATTTTTTGAAACTAAAACTTCATCTTAAATGCACCTGTGCTTCCTTATTATTCTGGTTTGGGCTGGGACAGAGTTAATTTCCTTCAGAGTATCCTGTGTGGGCCTGTGTTTTGGATTTGTGCTGGAATCAGTGCTGATGACACAGGGGTGTTTTCATTATTACTGGGCTGTGCTTACAGAAGGTCAAGGCCTTTTCCACTCCTCACCCCACCTCACCAACAAGGAGTCTGGGGTGCACAAGGAGCTGGGAGGGAACACAGCCGGGACAGCTGACCCCAACTGACCCAAAGGATATTCCATATCATATGACTTCATGGTAAACATATGAATTTGGAGGAAGAAGGAAAGGGAGGGATTTGAGAAGTGATGGCATTTGTCTTCCCAAGTCACCGTTACATGTGACAGAGCCCTGCTGTCCTGGGGATCGCTGGGGAAGTGCGGCATGAATTCCTTGTTTTGGTTTGCTTGCCTGCACAGCTTCTGCTTTACCCACTGGAATGTCTTTTTGTCAACCCATGAGTTTTCTCACTTTTACACTTCTGATTCTCTCCCCCATCCTGCTGAGGGGAGGGAGTGGCTGTGTGGGGCTGATGCTGGCTGGGGTTAAATCACAACATTTACTCAAGCATAACTGTGCTTTCCATGGTCATCACATGCAGAACACTATCAAACCCCCATAATAGAGTAATTATGGGGTATACAAAGTAACAGAGGTTACAAGTGAAAACTCAAAACCTCTTAGAAGTCATAAAGCACAATCAGACAGCCATGTCAAATTGATAACACTACATGCAACTCATTAAAAGTAACTCAAAACAGTTCATCTTTCATAACTCTGACCACAATCCTGATAGCAGAACTCCAGCATTTGGCACAATTAAACCTTTAAAATACAACTTACTTCAGTTGAGCAGCTTCTTCTTCTTGTTTCTTTTTTTCTTCCTCCTCTTGTTTCTTTTTCTCCTCTTCTTCGAGTTTCTTTTTTTCTTCTTCTTCTTTCTTCTTTTGCTCCTCTTCTGCCTTTACTTTATCTTCTTCTTTTTTCTTCCGCTCCTTGTCTTCCTTCTTCCTTTTATCCTCTTCCATTTTTTTCTTTTTATCTTCAGGAACCTTTAAAGTCTCTCTCTTCATGCCAACCTTGACATCTTCTTTTGGCTTCTCCCTGGTGCTCACTGGTCGCCTTTCACTAAATTCTTTTTCTTTATTATTTAACTGAGATTCTTTTTCTTCCATATTTGCTGGCTTTTTGCGCTCAGCTGGCATTGTGTTACCCAGGCAAACCTGCAAAACCACAGGAAAATAAATACTTTTAAATTGCTGTTGATATTTTAGTCATTTTTCACAGCCCACCCATATTCACTTAAATCACAAATGCGTGACTCATCAGAATAAAGGTTTAAGTTTTCTTGAACTAAGGAATGGACCTGTCAGGCAAAAACTACTAATTTTGTTAAGCATGTTGTTCTGCAAAGTTGTCTTCAGCATGAATTGTGAAATAAAAGCATCTTTAAGTTTCTACAAACCAAGGCACATAAGATCTTGAACATAAACAAGTCCATCTGAAAAAAAAAATTCAAGACTGAGGAAAACAAACTACCCCCAACTGAAAGATAAGTACATGCTTGATACATCAGCATGTACTTGCACCTCATTGACCCTTCTACATATCTCCTAATACTCCCCCTTCTACTACCACTATTTGGGATCATAGCAGAATGCAGGTTAGATGGGACCTCAAGTAATTCAACCTCCTGCTCAAAGCAGGGTCAGCAATGACTTCAGACAAGACTGTTCCAGGTTCCAGTCTTGAAATGTCAAGGAAAGAAACTACGCAACCGCTCCGGCCAACATGCTCCAATGTTTGGTTATCCTCACTGTGAAAATGCATCAACTCACTTCATTCTTTCCTCACCCCTCCCCAGATTTCCCCAGCATCTCCAGCACTCAGCACAAGCAGCAGCTGAAGAGCGAGCAGTGCTGACTAAGCTGTACGCACAAACCTCCCTGCCAGCAGAGCAAATGGAAATAATATCAGAAAGGCTGCAATTATCAAGACTTAACACAGGTTAGAATTCCTCTTTCCTTCTACAGAAGCAACATCTTGTAGGAGCTTTGGGGTTTCCAGCACTCTAAGCTTTGGTATCATCTGGCTAAGGACACGAAAGGTAACACATACTGAACACAAAAGGGTAAAATCACAGGACAATTTTGATTAGAAGGAAACTGTGATGAGCACCTAGTTCAGCCCCCTGCTCCAAGCAGATCCAATCAGATGAGAGGCTTGGCTAAGGCTTTAGTATCTCCAAGAACAGAGAAGCAATGGTCCCCTCTGGGCACACTGAGAAAAAGCTTTTCCTAATACCAACCTGGAAATTGCCATGGCCATATTGTGTTTGCTTCTTTTCATCCTATCCCTCCACAGCTTTGAGAAGAATCCAGGTTCATCTTCTCTATGCTCTCCCATTAGGTTGTTTTAAGATAGTAGTAAGATTTCCCCCACTCTTCTTACAGATCAAGAACCCATTTCTCTCTGTTTCTCTTCAGATATCATGTCCTTCAGCCTCCCTGTGTTCTTGGTCATCTTCCAATAGACTTATTTCAGTGTGTCAATGCCTTTCTTGGGAACAGAGAATCCACACCGGGATGCGGTAAAGACTGAACAAAGGGGGAAGACTCATCTTCTTCAGCCTTATGGTTAACTCCTGGTACTACAGCCTAGAATGCAAGGGCACTCTGCTGACTCATGTCAGGGTCAGGATGGGCCAGGCAGGACCACAAGAGGCAGTTAGAACCACCTAGGCTTTATTTACTTCAGGCTAAATTAATTTCTTAAAACCAAAAGCAGTTTTCACATATTTACATGCTTCAAGTTAAATGCATATATAGGTGGGACTGACAGGACACTACTGCATGTGATGCCTTCTGCAGATCCATCACTTTGTTTTTATCAGTAACACCAGTTTGCTTCCCAATGGCCACCCCTACTTCTGCCTTTCTAACATTTTACTCTGGATGATGAACACATGCTAGATTCACCAGTTCCCTGCATCTACCCAGACTGGATAATGAGACACTTGCATTCCAATCTAATGTAGAGTGCTTCTGGTTTTAATTTTAACTATTCTGGAATATGTTTATAAATAAGACTTTTATAAGCATTGCACATTCCCTCTGCCATCTCCCAAACAATAAAATGACACATTCATATGCTGTCTATCCCACCCAGATGAAACTCTGTATTACAATAATTATGGTGCTTGTCCAGGGTTTCTGAAGAAAAGATGGTTTGCAGAAATTTACAGTATCAGTATTCACGTATGTGCAGTGACAACTTACCAGTGGGGAACCTATTCAGGACTTGGCCTCTGGCAGCAACTGGCAACAGCACCAACGGAGAAACGTCTCCGACACTGATTCATGGAAATCAAATCAGCATTGCTTAAACAAGCAGTAGCAAATTTGGCTCCCTAATGCATGTCTACAACTATAAGATTTCAGATCTCAGATCTCAGAACTACCTGAATTCCAAAAACACTGATCTTAAAACAATATTATTATGAAATCAGTACTTAACCAAAGAGGAGAGGGGTTGCCTATGTTTAAAGAAATGCTGGAACAGCATGTCACAATTCCAATGTTCTGAACAAACTATCCAGCTACACATGCAACTTTTGACAACATGGTCATTTACCACAATCATTATGGTACTTGAGCTCTTACTAAATTTAGGAACTCAGAATTCTGTTTTAAAGACGTATCTGATGTTTGCTTGTATAAAACCAAACCAGAGAAGATGGGATAAAAAGAAAAGGGATGGAGCATAAATGGGCACATTATGGTTTTGACCACAAGGCAGTATTATCCACTTTTTCCCAGTGAACACTGGTGACCAAAAAAACCCTCAAAAATCTTGTTTTACAATAGGTTTTTGTTCTGTATGCCAGAACAGGTATGTTACAATACTCCTCACTACCTGCTACGTGTACAGCTCCTTATCTCCCAAACCTTTCCGATGGCTCTGCCAGCTCATTTGTGCCCACACCAAACGCCCGAGGGCAGGAGGAGGCGGCCGCTGCCTCCAAGCTACACCAGGGCTGATCCAGCGTGGAGCTACAGCCGGGCTGAGCTCTCAGCTGGCGCAGAGCCTCCGCCACAGGCAGAGTAGAATTGTCCCACAAGCAACTTTCTCAAAAGTTGTGGGAAGCAGGGAAAAACGGAAACAGACAGCTGGCTCACCTGGGACTCATTTCCATAGGAAACAAGGGTGAAGATGGTATGGAAACATAAAGACAAACTTAAAGATTAAGAGGACTTCAATTGAATACCTCACATTTACATGAATGTACTGATGAAAAGGCACAATAATGACATGAACTCCATAAGCCAACAGATAGGACAAACCAGCACTCACACCTGAAAATTAGGAAGGACACAGAAAACAAGAGACAAGACAAACATCCCTATGCCTTTGGACTCTTGGCAACCCATTTCTGTGGTGACATTTACATGCTTTAACATTTCTTCTTCTGAGTTTCAGCACCTACAGATAATATTTTTTATTGTACTTAAGTTTCTACTTTTTTCCATAACAATCTTGGAATTTTAAAGAATGGAACTGGGTTCATGATACCCTGAGCTCAGAAACTTAAGAAATAGTCTTGAAATACAGAAGTAACATTTAAGAAAAAACATCTATGTATTTACTCTTGAGGAAAGCAGACAGTAATATAAGGTATTCAGCATCACGAATCTACTCACAATTCAGAATAAAAGAATAAACATCCACACCTTGGCCCTCAAAGCAATCCTCTCAAGTCAATAAAAACTGCCTATTCTCAAAGCCTGCAGTAACATGATCCAGAATACCCATCCTTGCAAATACAATTATGAGGGAAAGAAATACAGTTCTACTAAACTAAACATATTGAGATTTTTCACTAGAAACTAAATGGATCACATAAACAGTCTTTTTTGCAGCTACTCAATTACAAAAAAGATATGGGAGATAAAGAATGTAAGCAAGATGTCCCACCTCTGACTGGCTGAAAAATCTCAGAGCAACTAACTCCTCCATCACTAGTTATCACACCACTAGAAGGTTGTAAGGTTCAAGAGCTGAAACGCAGTTAAGGTTTTCTTAATGCAAAGGGAAGGTGCATAAGAAAAATACCCACGTCAGTGAGGAGAAAATAAACTTAGTCACAGGTTTTGGAAGATGAGACACAGCACACACAAAAAAACCAGAGTGCAAAGAGAGAGGAGTCCCCCACTCAGTGGCAGGGAAGGTTCACAGAATCACAGAATATCCTGACTTGGAAGGGACCCACAATGATCATCAAAGTCCAACTCCTGGCACTGCACAGGACACCCCAAGAGTCACGCTATGTACCCGAGAGTACTGTCCAAACGCTTCTTGAGTTCAGACAGGGTCGGTGCTGTAACCACTTCCCTGGGGAGCCTGATCCAGTGCCCAACCACCCTCTGGGTGAAGAACCTTTTCCTGACATCCTACCTAAACCTCCCCTGACACAACTTCAGGCCACTGACACATCTTCTGGCCGGCCTTCCGAACACCCGGGCACTTTTACTTTCGCTTCTATACCTCTCGGGGAGAATGTTTTGCTGCCAGACTTGCAGGAACGCGCTTTCCACCGTGAAACAGAGGCCTATAGGCAAGACACTAAATACAAAGACTGCTTCGCTACCACCCCAATCCCCGCTCGCAGCCCTCCCGCAGCCCGGGCCCTTTTCCGGATGGGACCAGCAGCTCGGGAACAGCAGCTTCCTGTCCTCTCCCGGCCTCCCTCTCCCCGTGCCCTCAGGCACCGCCACCTGAGCCTTCCCTGCTCCGAGCCCCACGGCCCCTCCACCTCCGGAACCCCCCTCCCCGTGCCCCTCCCAGGCCCCTATGCCCTCCTCCCGCCGTCCCCGAGACCCCTTCCTCACACATGCCCCGGCACCGCCCTCCCCTCCCGTCCCGGGTGGTACCTGTGCCCGGTGCCGACATGGGCCCGCCCGGCGCCACCGCCGCCGCCTCCTCCTCCGCCCCTCGGAGGCCCCCGAGCGCTTCTCCCCTCACGGCGGCCGGGTCGCCACCGCGCTGCCTGACCCACGGCGCCGCCCCGACCGAGCCCGCCGCACCCGCCCTGCCACGCCTGGGCGTGAAGGGAGGAACGGCACCGCTTCGAGGCGGCAGAGCCGCAGCTGCGGGAGGCGCGGAGCGGCGCTTCCGGAGGGGCGGGGGTCAGGCAGTGCGGAGGGCAGCCCCGCGCGGGGTCCTGGCGACGGACGAGTTACCGGGAGTGCGGGGGCGGAAGGGGAAGAGGAACGGGAACGGGAATGAGAACGGGAATGAGAGCAAGAATGGAAGAGGAAAAGAGTTCAGCCTCTCACAGCGGCGGGGAAGACGGAAATAGGCGCTGAATGTCACTCCCTTGGTGGCCCCCGCGCACGATTCGGCTTGTGGCCCCGCATGACGTCACTGCAGTGACGTGTCTTTGCCCGCCAGGCGTCACGCCAGCCGTCATGTCGCGGGCGGGGCCCTCAGAGGTCACCGTGATAAAACACTGGGGCTGACAGGGGCTGAACACCGAATTACTGCTTAAGTAGTGGCTTAATGGGCGTGCATTACTGTGCCCAGCTGTGGGCTCCTCAGTGAAGGGAGACAAGGAGCTATGCAGAGGGTCCAGCGGAGGCCACAGAGATGAGGAGGGCTCTGGAGCATCTCTCGTATGAGGAGACACTGCGGGAACTGTGCCTGTTCAGTCTGGAGAAGAGAAGACTGAGAGAGGGTTTCATGAATACATGTAAATATCTTCAGTGTGGGTGCCAAGAGGATGGTGCCAGCCTGGTTGCAGTGGTGCTGAGCAACAGAACAATGGCCATAAAATAAAGAGATTTCACCTCAAATGAGGAAGAACTTCTTTACACTGAGGGTGGCAAAGCAGTGGCACAGGCTGCTCATGGGGTCTCGCTCTCTGGAGACATTCCAAACGCACCTGGATGTGTTCCTGTGTCACCTGCTCCAGGTGACCCTGCCTTGGCAGCGGCGTTGGACTGGATGATCTCCAGAGTTCCCTTCCAAACACACTCATTCTGTCATTCTGTGATTCTGTCATTGGGTGTGTTTTCTAGTCTAAATTTGGTCTCTCTGCCCTCCTGCCCAGTCAGTGTTCCCACGTGGACATCCGAGGATATTTTACAGTGGTGAATTTAGTGGCACAAAACTCCCTGATCTGTTGGAAACGCTCCCTGCCTGCGCGTCTGGGCACGGCATCGCCTCTTGGGCAATTCTAAAGCTGCCTAAGCTGGAAAAAGCTGGCACAGCCCAGAGCTGCAGAGTGAGAATCTGGTGTTTATTTTACATTTTGAATCCAGTTTCTGACAGAAGCTTTTTCTTTGGGTTGGGAAAGCCTTTACACCCCTCTAGGCTTAGAACAAGCCTTCAGCAATGTTGGACTGTGACAGCAGGCACAGGTCTGGGTGTGCATAATGAGATTATTCAGCTGTTAAAGTCGCTTTTTATTCAGAGGCAAAAGTTGGCCCCAACAGAAGACACTGTTTACTGATGCAGAGCTTTAGGTGTGCTCTGCCAACTGGTACAGGACTAGACAGGTTTGGTTTTTTATCCAGGGAAGAGCTCTCCTCCCTGCTGTCTAACTTCATTGCTTATTTTGCAGATGTGTCTAAAAATCTCTTTCTGGACAAGTTTGAAAGGATGGAGTCATGCTTGTTACTGACACAGATCATTCTCTTGTCCCTGCTCACAAAGATCTCACATGGTTGCCAAAATATCTTAAACTACCAAGTTGATTAAACTGATTCACTGGAGTGGAGAAGATCCATGGCAGGACATAGTAAAAAGGGGGAGAGAAAATCCATGTTAGTGTTGGCACTTTATTTTCCAAAGGCACCAATCCTTTGGCCTGTCAACGGGTGGCTTGGGATTACTCTTTTTAGGGGAGATCAGTTTATACTGGGGTTAAGTATCAGTGGCACTGGCATTACATCAAGAGATGTTGGCTTGGTTTCTTTTGAAGCACGATGTTGCTGCCCTTTCTAACATGAATAAAAAGTATGATCACTATGGTTTTGAAAGGAAAGCAAAAGCTCCTTCTGTGTTTATACCACACTCCCACATCTACAACTGTGTTGGAACTCTCTCTTGCAAAGGCCAAGCAAGCAAATCTTGTTTGACCTTTGGTAGCTCAGGAAACTTTTCCTCCTAAAGTACCTGTTTCATTTGTGCACATACTAATCAAGCTTTTGTACTGATATACCAAAACCAAAACCAGGTAGATGTCGTTTCGTGAATCTCAGACATAAAGCATACTTTTTTTTTAATCCCTGAAGCTCTTCTTCTTCCCAAACTTTTTTGTATGTTTCCTCAATTACTGGCACCAAACTTGCACACAGTATTCAAACTGTGCCAAATACTGGCCTAATGTAGAATCTGTAGGTGTCCTCTACATTTCCTTGTAGCCAAATCCAGCAAAGTATTTTCTTTGCCGAGTGAGCAGATATTCACATAATTTTTTTAGGCCCATCTGTTTTTTTCTCACGATTTTTGGAGATTATTTATAGCCACTGTTTCCTGGAAAGGAGCTACATTTTAGTGCACATACTGTTTCAATGTGTACAAGCTTTCACCTCATCCTGTTAAAATAAATTGTGTTTGCTTATCTCCATCTTGACATTCAGTTTCAAGGTAACCTCTCTTCACCACTTAGCTCCAGCTGACAAACTTCATCAGCACTCAAGGTGTGGACAGCTTTTTTGGGTCGATGTAACTACTAAAGTGGCAAGGGGGCTCATTCCTTTAGAAATATCCCCAGTGCTGCTGATTTTCTATTCTGCCAGGTAACCAGACACTTACTATTTAGTATGTACAGCCTTGGTTTTGGAGCATTTCTAGTTTTTTTAGCGAGAGCATCATGTAGTACTGGATCAACCTCGCACAGGAGCTTTCTCTAGGACAGGCTTTGTGCCAGAAGAGCCAGGCCGGGAGAGTCACTTTGCATACGCCCTCAGCAGTGGTGTTTCTGCTGGCACAGGTACCACCTTCTCACATTTAGACATGAACCAAAGTCAACAAAAGCTTTCCTTGACCTAGGTATAGCTACAGCAACACTTTTGCCACGTCCTACGCAAGATGATTGAGCTGGCAAATCTGCAAAGTACTTCAAATCTTTATTAACTGGATTTTGATTCACATAAAAACCCCAACAAGTTGACTTGATGAGATATATATTTCATAAACACCAGCTTAGACTTTATTAAACCTTTATTAACTGAACTTATATATCCAAATATTCAGTTAGTTCTCTGAGATCCACATTGTGTGACTGAAACATCTCATTGGAGAAACTGTAAAATTTTTAATGTTCAAACCTGTTCCTATCAGTGCTAATTGGGAAATATTCAACTAACTGCCTATTTAATGATATAAAATGATGTGATTCAAAGCAAAATTACATTGATATCTGCTTTTTGGCTGGTATTTGCTTAAGAACTGTGGAAAAGTATTTCATCATCCTGTGATCTGCCTGCAACATTTGTCTTTTTCCCCAAGCACAGAATGGAAATATTTAACTATATCAACCTTTTCTCCTTCTCTACTGTCAGCTTCAAAAAAATCACATAATCTTGCAGCATTACTTTCAAGGTTCCTTTATTCTAATGGAAAAAAAAAATAATATTCACAGCCACATTTCTACTACACTTTACTGGATTGGCCACATGTCCACTGTCCTTCTGTAGCTGTATCCTTTTACCTTCCTTGTGGCATTAGAGGTCATTTATTTTTATTTTTGATCCCAAACTGGGTTTTATAAGTATGCATAAACCCAACCATACAGGCCCCAAGGAACACAAGTGGCACCTCTGGAAAAACTTTGAATATAATAAAATCCCAGACCAACTGGGGTGTCAGAACTGATTCAGTTCCGAAATCCAGTTCTACCCGTTACAAAGGCAAATACCATAATTTGATTTGGACAAAAAATGCTTTTTGATTTCCTCATTGTGATGGCAACACAAGCAAAACCAAGCCTATGGAAAGGGAACTTGCCAGTACCCCAAGCCTGCATTCACAAAAAGTTTACAAAATCACAGAGAAGTTGAGATTGGAAGGGACCTTTAAAGATCATCTGGTTCCAACCCCCTGCCATGGGCAGGGACACCTTCCACTATTCCAGTTTGCTCAGAGCTCCACACAACCTGTCCTTGGACACCTCCACAGATGGGGCATCCACAACTTCCCTGGGCAACCTGTTCTGGTACCTTACCATGCTCACAGCAAAGAACATCCTCCTAACTTCTAATCTAAACCTATATTGTCTTGGTTTGAAGCCATTCCTCCTTGTCCTGTCACTACATGCTCTTGTAAAAAATCCCCCTCCATCTGTTCTTGCAGACTCCCTTCAGGTACTGGAAAGCTACAATTAAGTCACCCCAAAGCCTTCTCTTCTGCAGGGTGAACAATCCCAATTCTCTCAGCCTTTCCTCATAGGAATGGTGCTCCATCTCTCTAATCATCTTGGTGGCCTCTGGATTCACTCTAACAGGTCCATGTCCCTCCTATGCTGAGGACCCCAGAGCTGGAGGCAGCACTGNTCCCTCCTATGCTGAGGACCCCAGAGCTGGAGGCAGCACTGCAGGTGGGGTCTCACCAGAGTAGGGTTGGAAGGGACCTCTGGAGATCATCCAGTCCAACCCCCCCTGCCAAGGCAGGGTCACCTGGAGCAGGTGACACAGGAACAGATCCAGGTGCGTTTGTAATGTCTCCAGAGAGGGAGACTCCACGACCTCCCTGGGCAGCCTGTCCCAGTGCTCTGCCACTCTCAACAAAAAGTTCTTCCTCATGTTGAGGAGGAACTTCTTGGATTTTATTTTATGGCCATTGCTCCTGGTCCTGTCGCTGGGCACTACTGAAGAGTCTGGCACCAACTTCTTGGCACCCACCTTTGAGACATTTATATGCATTCATGAGATCTCCTCCCAGTCTTCTCCAGACTGAACAGGCAGCTCCCGCAGTGTCTCCTCATACGAGAGATGCTCCAGAGCCCTCCTCATCTCTGTGGCCTCCGCTGGACCCTCTGCATAGCTCCTTGTCTCCCTTCACTGAGGAGCCCACAGCTGGGCACAGCCCTGCAGATGTCCCTCGCTCGCAGCCCAGGACACCATTTTCCTTCTCGTTCCCTTCGGCACTGCAGGAGCCTCTGCGGGGCCCCGCTGCGGGTGCCGCCCCCGGGCCTTGGGGCGGATCCGGGGGCGGTGGCGGCGGCGGGGGCAGCGGGACCATGGCCATGGCGGCCCTGGTGGGGGCTCGGGCCGTGCGCTGCGCGCTCTGCCGAGGTGGCCCGAGGCGCTGGTACCGCACCGAGCGCGGAGTCTACGGCTACAAACCGCGGAAGGCGGCGGGCGGGCGGGCGGCAGAGCAGCGCGGCGCCGGCAGAGCAGGTCGGACACCCCCGGGGCCGCGCCGGGCGGAGGGAGCGCGGCGGGGGCTGCCCCGGAGCGGGGCCCGGGCACGGAGCGGGC
>VXAZ01003466.1:0-23281 GCA_013399875.1 Gymnorhina tibicen
ACATTCCAGGGATCCAGGGGCTCTCTCACCCCGCACCCCTGCCTTTCACAGGTGGCTCTGGACCCAAAGCAAAACCACCACGCTTGAAAACACAAACCCTAAAGATTTACACTCCGGAAAGAAAACAGGAAGCGCCAGGAGTTCCAGCAGGGTTTTTAGATCCCACGACTTCGAGCCAATTTCAGGAACACTGGCAGCCTTTTGACTCCATTTCAGACACTTAGTTGTGGTTTTATGTCTGATTTATTTCTGAGGGGCTACACAGTGCTTTTGGTTTCTTCCCTTGAACCCGGAGTTTTATGTTTTTATGGATTTTAAAGGAAATTTACAGCAGCACTAAGGCATTGCTTTTTGAAGCAGGGGATTGAGGGAGAAGTGAGCATAAAAGTGTGGTTTGTGCTGGGAATCTGCATCCTCCTCTCCGATGCAAGTCCATTTGATGTTCCGAAGTGCTACAAAAGACAAAATGTTCGAAACCCGCAGCAGGAGATGAAAGCAGCTGGGAAGATTTACAAATCTGAAATAGAAATTGCACGATGAAAGACAAAAGGGTTCCTTAGTGAGGGCTCCCAGCTCCCTGGGTCACTGCCAACCTCCCAGCTCCACCAGGAGCTCCCCCGATCCTGCAGCTTCCAGCTGAGCTCTCCCTGTCCGAGGCACTTTGCTCCAGTTACTGAGCAATTACTGGGGCTTTGTGGGCCCCAGGTGTGTTTGGGAGCCAGTGCTTCCGTCCTTCTCCCCGAAAATCATCTCCTTTTCAAACAACGGCAGTGCCTCAGCAGCCTCCTGGACGTTCCTTCCCCAAATACTGGTGCAAAGAAGAGCCTGGGGGGTTCCAGACTGCGAGCACAGAGGTTATTGGTGTTTATCCCAGCAGTTTGCTGCTGGAGCTGTTGCCATTTTCCAGCCTCTCCTGGCCCTTCATCTGGGGTGGGAAGCACCAGCCCACCCACATAGACAGCGCAGGGGCTTCAGGAAATCAGCAGCTCCTGGGCCAAGGCTCTTCCAGAGGCAAAGATGGAAAAGGATGAAGGCCCCAAATTCCAAAGGTTCAGGTTGGATGGGGTTTGGAGCAACCACGTCCATGGAAGGTGTCCCTGCCCATGGCAGGGGTGGCACTGGGTGGGCTTTAAGGTCCCTTCCCACCCAAACCAGTCTGGGATTCTGTGATAAGCCCAGCTCTGTATTCCCTGGCATTTATCCCTTGATCCCATTTTCATTTTCCTGGGTGGCTCGAAAACTGTGGAGGGATTTCAGAGGGATGGGGCTGCACCTGCCCAGCTCTTCCCCACGGCAGCATTATCCCAGTGCTCCCATCTTCCCTTTGCCCTTGGATCCTTCTGAATGTCCCCTGTGGATGGGGATGTGTCCCTGGGGCAGCACGGCAGCCCAGCAGACCCAGCTGTGCCCGGGGATGGGAGGGGATGGGAGGGAGGGACAGACCCCACACAGCAGAGGGTGCAGGTTTGGGTAAAACCAGCACTGACCGCATCTCCTGCTGTATAAATAACAGGAGCACTTGTTTTGGAAATAACTGGAAAATCTGAAGTTCCTCTTTGAGAACAACGTTCTCACTTATCTCCCGGAGCCTCGCAGGTATCAGCACTCTGCTGCCCGATAAGGACACTGGATGCCTTCACCGGGCAGGGGAGGTGACAGATAAGGTGACACAGCCTGCTCACCACTTCCCTGATGCTTTTCCTTCCCTTTTTCCCTCCTCGAGCCACCTCTGGAGCAGAGAAACCTCGAGGAAAATCCGTGTGCAGTGGCCACGCACTCAAATTACACAAAGCAGCTCCGAACCAGCAAAGGGGCCTGGGCACTTTGGAAAAACCCCCTGCATTTTCTGTGGGACGATGTGTGCTGGGATATTTCCTGGTGATTCGCTTTCAAAGCGAGGAACTGGGGCTCAGCCAAATAAGGAGGGACTGATTCAAGTGCCTATGGGGTTTTTCCTCGGCAGCTGGCACCTGAAGCACGTTCCCTGTGATGGGGAGGAGCCTCCCCCAGGTGAAACCTCCCCCGGGTTCTCCAGCTGGAAGGGAAATGGGGTTGAAAAGGGAGATGTTTGCAGGAGAGGGGAGGGTGGGCTGTGCCAGGTAAAACACCCAGGATGGTGAATCCCTTCTGTTCCTACAAAAGCCCTCAGGAATGACCCTGGCTTCTCCAAGCAGCCCAGTCCCTCTGTGCTGATGGAGGGGGTGGAGAGATTCTCCACGCAGCACATTCCAGATTCCTGGCCCTCAGGAGCTCTGTGCAGGAGGAGCTGCTCCTCCTGGTGAGTCTGAGCTGTTGCTTTGGTGCTGGCCAGGAGCTGAGTGCTCGTGTTGGCGGGGATGAAAAGAAAAATACCTGTTCAGGCTTCAGAGCTGTGCCTCAGCAACCTCTCAGCCGAGGGAGGAGGGTGGAGTTCACGTGGTTTTAAATGCTTGGAATGATTTGATGCTTTAAAAAATTATGTTTTTTTCTAAAGATGCCCTGAATCTGGAGGGTCACTCCTTTTATTAAATCCATCTGCCACGAGGGCCAAAGGTTTGTACTAAACAAGCCGAGTAGAAAGCAAATCACTCGTTAACAACCAGAGTAGGAATTTTCTGTTCCCTCTTCTGCTCAGGTGAGCTCAGGGAGACGTTTCTGGAGGGGCCTTGATGAACCCAGAGTGTTGGGAGGCCGGAGGAGGAGAATGTGTTTGCCTGGACACGTCTGGGAGCACGGATCCGTGGAAAGGGCCCTCAGCTGTGGGCTGGGAGTAAATCCGTGTGCAGGACAGCTCTGTGGTAGGAGAAGAGTTCAAGCTGCAGGTGATGGAGAGGAAGCACCCAGAGAAAAACTGGAGTGAGGAATTGTGGAGGAGTGAAATCCCCGTCCCCCCAGGGCTCCGGCTGTGGAGCTGCCCTGTGTTTTGGAGTGGGAATAGGGCAGGACTGCGCTGTGGGACTGTGTGGGAACGCCCTGTGGGTCGGGGTGAGGAGAAATGGAGGTGCCTGTGGAAAGGGGCAGCCAAGGAAGGGTTGTTTCAGTCTGTGGGTCTGGTGTTTGTTTGTGGAAATCATTTTGTGGCCTTAATTCCCAAGGTGCCGCCGAGTTAAAGTCGGTAACTTACTGGCCTGCTGCATTTATTTCAATTAAACCCAGGAATTCAGCTCTGTTTTAGTGCGGCAACTGCATTTTCCCTGTTCCTTTCGCAGGAATTAAAGGGGTGGGAATGATCTGTCCCCGTTTCCTTGGAAAACAGCGCTCATCCAATGGCACATCAAACCTCCCCAGGTTTCTAGCAGAATAACAAACAATTTGTTTGCAGAGCAGGCTTCGGAGCCGATTGCTGTAATTGAGGATGCAGCGGAGAGGCTCCGAGCTTTTGCCAATTTCTCGGGCTCCTGCAATTTTCTCCCGGGAGCTGATTGCCAGCGAGAGCCGTGGCTCCTTCATTAGCTGCCCTGAACTTTGCGGGGAGCTGGGAAAGCAATCACCACGTGTTGGGAGCGGGGAGGAGGAGCTTTCTTTGCCTGTCTGAATTCCAGACAGCGGCCCAGCGCCGAGGGTGGGAATTGTTTTCTTTCCACTCCTGTTTCTGAACTCGGCCCCAGTGCAAAGTCCCAAACGCAAACCCGACATCAGCCCTGCCCCCGGAGCAGCACGGGGGGAACGGCTCAGCCCCTCCGCCAGGCTGGGCAGCAGGAGGGACGTGGGCATGTGCCTCTGGGAAGGGGTTTGGGAAGGCCTGGAGGTGGCACTCAGGGCTCTGGGCTGGGGAAAGGGTGGGCATCGGGCACAGCTTGGGCTCCCTGGGCTGGGAGGGCTTTTCCAGCCTCAGGGATCCTGGGATTCTCAGTGGATGGGAGCAGAATCCACTGCAGTTTGCCACAGACATCAAACAAGGCTCTGTTTTTCCATCAGAGCCAGGTTTTCCAAGGCTGGATTCCTTTTCCTGACCCCCTCCTTTGATCTGCTCTGCTCTCCCATCCTGGATCAGGGATTTCATTCCTTCCCAGCCTAAAGGAGCCTGTGATTCCTCACTAGGCACTGAGGGAAGGTGGCCCAGCCTCTCTGCAGTGCTCTGAAGTGTTGCACTCATCAAGGCTGCTGAATAATTTAGGCAGATTTATTTCACTTTCGTGGTTCATTATCTTTCCTTGATTTCTCATCTCCCTGCCTCGCTCTCTGACCCTGCACCAGACAATTATTCCTGGAGCCCGGGAGGTTCAGAGGGAGCCCCTGGGCTGCTCCAAGGCTGGGCTCTCCCCAGCTCTGCTGTTGGTCCCTGCCCATGGAAGGCGTCAGGATTCACGAAAAGCACGGGGTGGGTGCCCAGCCCTCACTGGCTCTTCCAAATCGTGTTTTTGACACATGAATTTTCTGCGTTGCCGAAGAAAGAGTTCCTGCCTCGCTCAGAGGTGCCCTCGGTGCCCACCCATCCCGTTTCTCCCCAGTCCTTGTGTTCCCCCTGGGTGCAGGATCCCTGTGGGTGCTGGAAGTGTTCACAGAGCAAGCGCTGCTTTCAGGGCACCCTGACCCTGCTGCCGGGGTGGGGAGCAGGGACAGAGGCTCCTTCTCCCTGACTGGAGCCCCAGCACTGCCACTCCTGGAGCAGCGCCGAGCCCCGCGTGCCCTCCTGCTCCTGCCTGGAGCCACGAGCTCTGTGCTGCAGTGCAGGGAGCAGCATTCCCTGCTCCAGAAGTGCGGGAGAGCTGCTGGAGCACGGCCGAGGGCTCTGCTGCGGCCAGGGAGGGCTCTGCTGCTGCCCAGGGCATTGCTGGTGTGCCCTGGGGGCTGGGGATGCTCAGCTGGGCCAGTGGTGGCCCTGGCAGTGCTGGGTGATGGTTGGACTCCACAGCCTGGGAGGGCTTTTCCGGCCTAAGTGGTTCCCAGATTCCTGAGGCGGAGCAGGGGCTTTGTCCCAGGGGGAGCCTGGAGCCCCAGAGCAGAGGGGGGAAGGATCCACCCCACGAAGGCGGTCCCGCTGTGCCCCACTCCTGCCCAGCCACCTCTGCCCTCTCCGGGGTGCACAGCTCCGTGGGGCTGCTCCTCCTGCTTCCCTTGGGAGTGGCTGGGCTCCAGGGATGAGCTGTCGGTGAGTGCAGGGGACTGGTGCGGGGAAAGAACTGCTGGAGGAGCCGAGCAGGGACAGGGCACAGGGAGCGGCTGCAGAGGGTGGGGAAAAAAAGATGCTCCTGCGCCCTGGGACACTACACCCAAAAACTGGTGGTGGTGCTTCAGCAAAGCCTTTCAGAGAGACGTGAAACTGCTGAGGTGTCAGGAAAACCTTTTGTTTAAAATCATAAAGTCATGGAATGGTTTGGGTGGAAGGGACCTTAAGTCCCACCCAGAGCCACCCGTGCCATGGCAGGGACACCTCCCACTGTCCCAGGCTGCTCCCAGCCCCAGGGTCCAGCCTGGCCTTGGGCACTGCCAGGGATCCAGGGGCAGCCACAGCTGCTCTGGGCACTCTGTGCCAGGGCCTGCCCACCCTCCCAGGGAAGAGCTTCTCCCTAATTTCTCATCTAAATCTCACCTCCTTTGCTGTGTTTTTAGGGCAAGTCTTGGAGCTGTCCCTGGCACCCTGCCCCTTTCACCCTGCAGACACGAATCCCTCTCTCTCTGCCGCTCCCGAACTCACCCAAGCGTCATTTGGCAGCCGGAAAGCTTCCCTCTCTCTGTGTTTGTTAAATACTTTTCCAGGGTATTTATCTGCAGCATTAGAATGAGGAATTAAACCACAGAGGATCCTCCCTGCTGCTCCCTGGGGGAAGCGTCTCTCGCAGGATTCAACCCTTGCTGGCACAGCCTGTGCTGGCTGAGGCTGCGGGCGAACCCAGAGCTCCTGGAAGCACAGGGAGGTGTCCCAAACCCTGCTGGCAGCAGGAGCTCTGCGTGTGCCCTGCTGGGGCTGTGCTGGGAGCAGCGTCCTGCCCCAGGGAGGGCATCCCCAGCGCCGTGGGGTGAGCTGGCACCGAAGGGATCCCCGGGGGAGCAATTCCGGCGACTTTTATGGAGTGAGGGAGGGCTGGAGGGCTCTGGGTGCTTTGCTCAGGCACCTCGAGGTCACTGCTGAGCACAGCAGGGCAAACACAGCTCCCAGCTCCAAGGAACAAACCCTGCCAGGGATCTCAGCCCGGGCACGGAGCAGGGCTGCAGGGCTCGGGAAGGCTTCCCGGAGGGAAAAAGCTCTTCACTGGGCAGTCACATGGAACTTCCCAGCTTTCTGAACCCTCGGTCTGCTGCTCCAACCTCCCGTGTGCTGCCCGTGGAGCAGGCAGGGATAACCCTGCCCTGGCCGCTGCCTCAGCGCTCGCGGGGACACCTTTCCACAGGGATAAAGCGTCCTCAGCAGCTCTGCAGGAGCGTCAGGCACAACCAGCCCGTTCCACGCAGTCTGAGAGCCTCTGGGTCCGTTTTTGGCTCCAATAAATGGTTCTGGTTTCTGCTGCAAGAGGCTCGAGCTCCTTAAAAATAAACCTCTGTTATGTAATGGATTTTATTAACAGCACATCCAAGGGTTTGGCAAGTAATAAACTGCGTGGCAGCGTGTTCTCACGAGGGAGTGAACGTGCCAAGGGCTCCTGGTGGCTTTCCTTGTGCCCAGGGCTGGAGCTGTTGTTAGCCTGGCCCTCCATGCTGGGGTGTGGTGGATGTTCCTCCTCGGCTTCTGCTGGGAGTAGCTGGGCCAGAGGGCTGGGGCTGTTCCTGTGGATCTGGGACACTGGAGGGGACGCAGCTCCTGAGAGACTTAAGGGAGGCTTATTTACAAGTTTATTGATCTTAGATTGTATGGAATCATATAGAAATTATGGAGTGGTTTGGGTTGGGAGGGACCTTAAATCCCACCCAGTGCCACCCCTGCCATGGCAGGGACACCTCCCACTGTCCCAGGCTGCTCCCAGCCCCAGGGTCCAGCCTGGCCATGGGCACTGCCAGGGATCCAGGGGCAGCCACAGCTGCTCTGGGCACCCTGTGCCAGGGCCTGCCCACCCTCCCAGGGAACAATTCCTTCCCAATATCTTTGAAATCTTAAAGTTCTTATTAAAGACTCACAGATTTAATAAAGTTTTTGCAGACAAGTGATGGCTTCAGGAGGTGCCTTGCTGGTTGTTGGAAGGGGGTGAGCTCAGCCACGCTGCCAGTGCTGGTTTTTTTAATAAAGTTTATCATTGACACACCTGGGGACTGGACCCGGCCCCAAAACGTGGGGCTTGTGCGGGTGGTGGGGATTGGAGACTTCTCAGTCTCCCTCCTCTGTGGTTTGTGACGTTGAAAAGGGAGATTTTTGCATTTTTGTTCGCTTGCCTGGGTTGTAACTCCCTTTCACTGTGATACACTCGGTTATCAGATAATAAATACCCATTTACCTCCTTGTTTGGAAGATTCCCCTGAAGAGCAGCGATTCCCCTGAAGTCTCCTGCTGGAGCTGCTGGAGCCAGACCCTGCCCTGCTCCCCAGCCCACCCGGAGACTCCGTGAGGGGCCACCCTTCCCCCAAGCTTTATTTTCCAACAGCAAAAATAACAGAAATGCTGAAAGCTGACTGGAGAAAGCTATTTTTAAACATCTCTCGAACATTCCTGACCCCAGGTTCCCGGGGGCTCGGGCATGTGGAGGTGTCCGTACCCCCTTCCAGCTGGGAATGCCCATTTATCCCAGCCAGCCGCAGCCCGGTGTCCGTAGCTGCAGGAATGCTGGAGGCAGAAGGAAGCAGAGCGTCCCCGGCACGTGGAATAACGAGCCTTCCCTCATCTTGCCTCATTTTCCGGGGGTTCAGACACTCCTGCCCAAGCTGGGATGGATCCTGGCTGTGCCCTGCCAGTGCTGGCTGCTCTGTGCTGCCCTGGCAGCTTTTCGTGCCCCAAATCAAACAGCAGCACCTTTAAACCCCCCCTTTATGCAGTTATTAGTGAAACCCAGGCAGCTTTTGGCAGCCGTCACTGTTACTTCGAGACCCTTCATGTTTAACCAACAGCTTTTCTTTTCCCCCCCAGAATTCCTGTGATTTTTGGAGGCTGCCACGAAGCCCAGGGCAGCAGCTTCTGGAATGGCCCGGCCTCGTTAGGGTGATGCACGGGAACGTCCACGCTAATGAGGAGCCACGGGCAGAGGGAGACTTGGGCTCCTTCTGCCCCGAGGTCGCCACTTGAAACGAGACCGATTGCCAGGAGCAGGGGGTGATTTTCGGGGGGGGAGAGGAGGGAAGGGGCCGGGGGTTTGTGGGGCTCCAGGGAAGCTGATTTGTGCGGGAGCAGAGCTTTTCCCGTGGCTGTTCCCGGGGTTTGACCCCCGCTGCCAAACCATCCCCCCCCGCCTCTCACTCGCCCTCCCGGCGGGATGGGGAGGGATCTGGGAGGGTAGAAGTGAGAAAAGCCGTGGCCTGACATAGACAGCTTGAGAGGAGAAGCAAATCGAGGCATTAATTCCCCACTCCCCGTGGTGCTCGGCCATCCCCTGGACANCCCCGGCTGTGGGGTGGGTGAGGAGCAGAGCAGCTCCTGGCACTGTGCAGGTGCTGCTCAGCAGGGCTGGACACATCCCCGGGGGATGCAGATCCCGACACATCCCCGGGGGATGCAGATCCCAAACACGGCCCCAGGTATCGGGAAGGACCAGCCCCAGAAGCCCACCCCAGCCCCCCCGGGACCCTTTTGCTCTGCATCCAGCCCCATTTCCCAGGCAGCGCTTCCCAGCCCGTAATTAACTCCGGGCCCGCAGTTTCTGTGTGTGGGTAGAGGAGCTGCTCAGCTCAGCGAGCACTAAAAATAGAGCTCGCTTCAACCCCCAGCCGGCTCACAAGCTCGGTTACATTAAATGTTTAATTAACAAATTTTCCCTGCATTACTTATGGCTGTTTATTCATCTATTGCTGTGTTTCGTGAATGATCCCGAGCAGCCCGTGCTTGTTTTGTCATGTTTGTCATAAACCCTAAATTAGATTTTTTGTGTCGAGCGGGCGACATCAGTGACTTTTTTCTTTTTTTTATTATTTATTTTGTAACGGGCTCTGGGAAAGGTTTTTCTTTCTTTCTCATTATAATGGAGCCATCCATTTCTTTTGAGGCATTGGCTGTATAAATCTAAAAGCTCTCAAAATGCCTCATTTCAGCTTTAATAGGCAGCTGGATTTTTTTTTGTTCGGGAAGTACAAGAGATGTGGGATTGTGATCGCGGCGAGCGAGGGCGAGCAGAGCCCGAGTCCCCCGCAGGGCTCTGCCAGCAGCTGGGTTGGGGACAGCCCTTCCCTCCTTCCTTGGGACAGCCCTTCCCTCCCTCCTTGGGACAGCCCTTCCCTCCCTCCTTGGGACAGCCCTTCCCTCCCTCCTTGGGACAGCCCTTCCCTCCCTCCTTGGGACAGCTCTTCCCTCCCTCCTTGGGACAGCTCTTCCCTCCTTCCTTGGGACAGCCCTTCCCTCCCTCCTTCGGACAGCCCTTCCCTCCTTCCTTGGGACAGCCCTTCCCTCCCTCCTTGTGCTCGCTCGTCCCCACAGCAGGACAGGGCCGTGGCCTTGGAGCTCCCACCCCAAGAAATCCCTTTGTTTTGGAGGGTAGGGTTGGGATTGTGGGGCTGGGGGTCAGCAGAGAGGACGAGGAGAGAGGGAGCTGCAGTTTGGTCCTTTTGGGGTGGAATTTGTGTCTTTATCTGCACCTGAGCCAAGGCCAGGCTGGATGGGCATGGAGCAGCCTGGGACAGTGGGAGGTGTCCCTGCCATGGCCAGGGTGGCACTGGGTGGGCTTTGAGGTCCCTCCCAACCCCCAAAATTATGAATATGGGGGAGTGCCCATCCCTGGAGGTGCCCCCGGAATTCCTGGAGGTGGCACTCAGGGCTCTGGGCTGGGGGCAAGGTGGGCATCGGGCACAGCTGGGACTCCATGGGCTGGGAGGGCTTTTCCAGCCTCAGGGGTTCTGTTATTCCAGGAAATCTTCTGTTCCCCTTTCCTGCCGCTGTCGGTCCCTCCCGGGGCAGGGAGAGGCCCGTGGCTCTCTCTGGGTGCCCGGCCCCGAGCTGGGTGCCACAGCTGAGCTGGAGGTGCCGCCCCTGCTCTGCCTGCCAGGGGCACTGACCCCATCCCTGAGGTTTGCTCCCTGGACCAGGGATTTCAGCTCGACCCTCTCATCGTGTGGGTGTGGGACTGCGGAAGCAGCAGGGTTTGGAGCTGCTGCCCATTCCTCATTCGGCAGGTTCAGCTTAGCACATTTATTTTTAATTGACTCTTTTTATTATATTTTATTATATTTTAATTTTTATTTTATTTCAGTTTTCTGTTTTCTTTTTAATTTCTATTAATTTTTATTATTTGTTTATTTTTTATCTTTTATTTTATTGTTTTTATTGCTTTTATATTATTGTTTTTTATTGTTTTAATTTTAGTGTTTATTTTGTTTATTTTCTTGTTTATTTTATTGTTTATTTTGTTGTTTATTTTATTGTTTATTTTTTAATTTATTGTTTAATTTTTTATTTTATTGGGTTTTTAAATTTTTTATTTTATATCTTCTTTTTATTTTATTTTATTTTATTTTTTATTTTATTTTACATTTTTACCTTATTTCATTTTCTTTTCTTATTTCATTTTATATCATATTTTACCTTTAATTTTTATTACATCTTGCCTAATTTTACTTTACCTTATTTGACACGATATTATTTTATTTGATATTATTTTCTTTTCAGTTTCACCATACCTTACCTTATTTCACTTTCCCTTATCTCATTTATTTTATCCGATTTCACCTCGGCAGATCAACAGCTGGCAGAACAACGAGACGGCTCCGGTGAGAGGCGATTTCCTTCCGCAGCTGCCGCTCCGGTGCGGCTGGAACTGCGCTCTCCGTGGGGGCTGGAGCCCGGAGGGAGCCCAGCTTCGGTGGGGCCCCCCTGAACGCCCGGCAGGCACCGAGTCCTCCTTTCCCGACCCGGGCACCGATTCCCCCTTTTCCCGACTCCAGCAGGGCTGGGAGGGCACGGGAGGGAGGCTCTGCCCTGCCCTGCCCGGGCAGGCACCGATTCCTCCTTTCCCGATCCCACCGATCCTGGCTGCCCCCGGCAGTGCTGGGAGGGCACGGGAGGGAGGCTCTGCCCGGGCGGGCACCGATTCCCCCTTTTCCNCACCGCTCCCGGCTGCCCCCGGCACGGCTGGGAGGGCACGGGAGGCTCTGCCCTGCCCTGCCCGGGCAGGCACCGATTCCCCCTTTTCCCGATCCCCAGTCCCCCGGCTGCCCCCGGCAGGGCTGGGAGGGCACGGGAGGGAGGCTCTGCCCGGGCGGGCACCGATTCCCCCTTTTCCCGACCCGGGCACCGATTCCTCCTTTTCCCGATCCCACCGCCCCCGGCTGCCCCCGGCAGGGCTGGGAGGGCACGGGAGGCTCTGCCCTGCCCGGGCGGGCACCGAGGGAGCCCAGCAGGGACCGGCCCGAGCCCACCAACCCCGGCACTGCCGGACAAACCTGCCTCCAATTTACATTTCTGGGCTAATTAAGCGGTACAAATTACCGGGCTTGGAAATTTCCATTTGCAGACAAAGCCATTTTTTTTCCCTCTTGGCATGCTCGTGAGGGAAGAGGTTTTTGTGGGGAGGTGCGGAAGGAACGGGCTGGAGCCGGGGCTCTCCCCGCCCGGGGAGTGATGGAGTTGGGAGCTGCAGGCAGCAGGGCTGGGGCAGAGACCTGGCACAATTAAATTGGCTGGGCAGGAAATCAGCTCAGGGCTGGGCAAAGCTGAGTCCCAAAGGAGCCTGGGCGGTGCGGGGCTGCCGTGTTTGGTGGCACTCGGGCCACCAGGGGCTGCTGGAAAAGGGTTTTGTTACCCTTTCACATTCCAAACCCACGAGGTGTTGAACTCCCCCACTGTCCCGGCGTGTGCCCGGCACTGGAGTTGTCACGGATGATTTTTGGGACGGGGTTGATTCCTACAAAGTGAGAAATCCTTAATCCATCGTGGCACGAGGGGCGAGCTCTGCCCCCCGTCTGTATCCGGAGGATATGGATTCATTTTCCTCTGGGCTGGTTCCATCTGCTTGGAATCCCTGGGGTGGAAAAAGAAAATCTCCGTGATCCTCCTGCTCCTGCTGCAGCATTTCCTGAGGGGAGCGGTGCTCCGGGGTGAGGGGAGCAGGGACCATCCCATGGATAACCCCCTGGAGCTCGCTGCTGGAATTTGGGATCCTTTCTGCTGCTCCAGCTGCCCCAAGGGCCAGCAAACCCTGGGAGCAGGACCCCATGGACACAGGGTGGTGACAGGAGAGGTTCTCCAGCCTTGGGTGCTCCCCACACGAACCCCGAGCTGCTGCCCCAGCCGAGGCTGGATTTTCACTCATTTTGGAGCAGTAATTGCTCATGTTAATGAGCTGCCTGATGATTAAAGGCTCATCCCTGGCTCTGGGGCTGCTGCTGTGGCTCGGGGCTGTCCCTGAGCTGCAGCCACGGCTGGGGCACGGGAGCTGATCCCGCTCGGCCTCCCGGGCTGGGGGGATAATGAACATCTCCGGGCTTTTGGAATTCTGGAGCTCTTCAGATGAAAGCCAGTGGGAGGGAGGGATCAGCTCCTCATGCCAGCTCCTTTCCCTGAGCACCCGGAGGTCCTTGCCACGACACTGAGCAGAGAGGTTCTGTCCTTAGGAGAGGCCACCTTGTCCCTGTCCCTGCTCCAGAGCCACGTCCAGCCAGGACAGGGCTGCCCCCACCCTGTATTTTTTGTATCCATCAGCAGCACTTTTTATATGATAGATGACCAGAGAAAACCACTTCTGGCTCTTCCTGAACTCTGGATATTTAACAGATCTGCAGGCAGGTATTTAATGCAGGAATTTGAGTGGTGGTGATGTCTTCCCCTTTATTCCATTCCTTTTTTTCCTCCTATTTTAACCTCTTGTTTCCTGGGATTATATGCAATGTTCCGTTCCAGTGCAGCATTTAAATAGGATAAATGCAAATAATTTCTATTTTTAAAGTGGTTTTCCCTGTGTCCAGGAGGAATTGCATCACCCCTGGGGTGCCCAGGGCCCGGCAGCGCCCTGGCTGTGGCACAGCACGGGTGACACAGCCCGTGACAATGCCTGTGACAAATGAACTGCTCCAAGCCTTTCTCAACAGCCGAGAGAATCAAAACCGACTTGAAATTCAAGCCTGGATGGCTCTGCAGTGCCTTGTGAGGGCTGACAGGCGACACAGCTCCTGTAATTCCGAGTACATCCTTTCCCGGGGTTCTGTGCGGATGCCGAGGGCCCCTCGGAGCTTGTCAGCCAGGGCAGTTCATTTCCAGGGATAACGCTTCTTCCCCAGGACGTGCAGTGCGTTTTATTCATGGCCTTGCTTCAGTGAAAAGCTTTCAGATTTCTACTTTCAACGCTCCCAGCCTGGCTCCTGGTGCTTATTTGGGTTTTCATCCATGTGCATCGCACAGATAACGCCGGAGTTCAGCCGCTTTCATTAGGGGGGTGAGGAGAGAGGCACAGCCTGAGCTCAGAAATGCTGGACTGGGGGTGGGCACAGGCAGCTGGGGCCCTCCGTGGCCATTTATTGATTTATTCCCTGTTTTCAGGATGGCAGGTGGATGTGGGAACGTGCAGAACACGTCAAACACGGCTAAAACGGAGCGTGGCAGGAGAGGGGCTGCCCTTGGATCCCTGGCAGTGCCCAAGGCCAGGCTGGACACTGGGGCTGGGAGCAGCCTGGGACAGTGGGAGGTGTCCCTGCCATGGCAGGGGTGGGGCTGGGTGGCATTTCAGGTCCCTCCCCACCCAAACCATTCCAGAATGCCATGAAAATGCTGTCCCAGCCCCGAGGTGGGAGGAGCTCGGGTGCTGAGCTGGCCCGGCAGCTTTGGCTGGAATTTAATTTGGCTGGAATCCTCGTGCCCAGTTCGAGTTAATTCTGCCTAAACCAAACCCGAGGTGAGCTTCTCCTGGGGGAGGCTAAGAGTGGGGATGAGTGGGATGAGCCAAGCAGGAACTGGGAGGGGTGGGATTGCCTTGGAGAAACTGAGGGCTGGGCACGAGGGGAGGATTTATCCTGGAGGATGGGGCTGCCCCAAGGACAGGAGGGTTTGAAGCGCCCATGGGTGACTTCAGGCTGAGAAGCAGAAGGAAGTTCCTGGCATCCATTAAAATAAAGAACAGCTCCCGACGGGAAAAGAAGGGGGAAAGGATGGATTTGTCCGAAGTTCAGCAGTTTAATGGAAACAATCCCAGGGGGTGATCCCGTGGGAATACATGAAATATTCTGGATGGATCCCACTCCTTCTCACACGGGATTGAGAGGGCAGGAGCAGTCATGGAGGCCTGGGGAAATTCCAACCCCTCCTAATGACCCTCTGTGCCCCAATTTAGCAACATTTCCCAAAACCCAATATTTTAGTGAGTAATTGTTCTCAAAAGTAGCTGGCAGAGCAGTTAAAAGAAACTCATTGCTCCTCAATATTCCACTTCTTCTTCCTGGGCTTGTTTCCCCATATTTGAACTTTATTCTGGGAATAATAAATAGACTTTGCTGCACACGAGCAGTGAAAATGTCGTATTAAAAAGCAGCCTGAATATTTAACTGAAGTTTAAACTTGTCATTCAATGAGCTGATAATAAATGCCATAAGCTATTCAGCTTTCAAATTAAATCCCTGAGCAAATGTTTTGAGAGAAGGGGCTGATTTATCCCTGTGTACGACTTTATTTGCTGGGAAATTTCAATATCTAAGTCACAGCACTTCTGAAAAAAAGCCTTAAATCAAGATTTTCCATTGACAACTTAATCTGGTAACACAGGCTGATGAAGATGGGCTGGTATCTTGAATATTGAGTTATTTCCCAGGCTCCTCTTTTTTCTTGCTTGGAAATTTGCTTTGCCAACTGCCTAAAAAGTCATTTTTATTATGATGGGGTTTTATTTTCACATAATTTTGCAGGTTATTTACTGGGAATGAGCGGAGAATGGGGCTTAAAGAGACGTGAGGGACACATGATGGATTCTTCTCCTGTTTGCTGGTTCTTCTGGTAGTTGTAGGTAATAAATTCCAGCTTCCAAGGCAAAGAAAATTATCCAGGGAGGAGCAAAAACCTCAAGAACCCTCCCTGAGGGTCCCTCAGTGCCACAGCTCCCAGGGGTGAGAGGAACATCTGGAGAAACCAGGCCAGTTCTGGGCTCTCATCTGCACTAAAAGTACCTAAATCTGGTCAGATATTGGTGATTCTTCTCAAACTTCAACTCCAGCTGGGCCAGGGGAGGCTCAGGGTGGACACCAGCAGGAATTTCCCCATGGAAAGGGCGCTCAGGCCTTGGCAGGGGCTGCCCAGGGAGGTTTGGAGCGCCCATCCCTGGAGGTGTCCGAGGAGGGACCGGACGCTGGGCTGGGGACAAGGTGGGGATTGGTCACAGCTCGGACTCGATGGGCCTGGGGGGGTTTCCAGCCTCGAGGATTCCGGGATTCTGAGGGGATGGGACCAGAATCCACCGCAGTTCACCACAAGCATCAGCCCAGGCTCTGGTTTTGCATTGGGGCCGGGATGTCCGAGGCTGGATTCCCTGTCCCGTTCCCTGTCCCTTTGCCCTGCCCGGATCAGGAGCCCATTCCCTGCCCGCAGCCCGGGATGCGTGGGCTGTGCTGACCCCCACAGCTGCGTTCCCAGGATCGGCAAACGGCAGAGGGAGAGGAAAGGGAACCATTTATTGACGTTCCTTTTCCAGAGGTGGCTGAGCCGGGGCACGCTCCTGCTCCGGGCTTATCCCATCAGATATGGGGAAGCTCCTGAGCGGAAAGGTGAGTCTGTGTCTGAAAGCACTGAAAGGAAGCTTAAAACCAGAGAAGTTCTACCTCTCACCCCTCTAAAATTCCTATGAAACGTGCTCGGAGCCGCTCGTTGTGGAGCAGGCTGCGCAACACCCCGAGGTCCCTCTTACTCCCAGCCCAGTGTGCCGCAGGATTCCAGAGAGACTCCACGGAAAGAACCATGAACAGGGCGTGGGAAGGAGCCCTGCCAGCCTCGAGTGCAGGCCAGCCTCGAGTGCAGGTCAGCCTCGTGTGCAGGTCACCCTTGAGTGCAGGTCACCCTTGAGTGCAGGTCAGCCTCGAGTGCAGGCCAGCCTTGAGTGCAGGTCAGCCTTGAGTGCAGGCCAGCCTCGAGTGCAGGCCAGCCTCGAGTGCAGGTCAGCCTCGAGTGCAGGCCAGCCTCGTGTGCAGGTCAGCCTCGAGTGCAGGCCAGCCTCGAGTGCAGGCCAGCCTCGAGTGCAGGTCAGCCTTGAGTGCAGGCCAGCCTTGAGTGCAGGTCAGCCTTGAGTGCAGGTCAGCCTCGAGTGCAGGCCAGCCTTGAGTGCAGGCCAGCCTTGAGTGCAGGTCAGCCTCGAGTGCAGGCCAGCCTCGTGTGCAGGTCAGCCTCGAGTGCAGGCCAGCCTCGAGTGCAGGCCAGCCTCGAGTGCAGGTCAGCCTTGAGTGCAGGCCAGCCTTGAGTGCAGGTCAGCCTTGAGTGCAGGTCAGCCTCGAGTGCAGGCCAGCCTTGAGTGCAGGCCAGCCTTGAGTGCAGGTCAGCCTCGAGTGCAGGCCAGCCTCGAGTGCAGGCCAGCCTCGAGTGCAGGTCAGCCTCGAGTGCAGGCCAGCCTCGAGTGCAGGTCAGCCTCGAGTGCAGGTCAGCCTTGAGTGCAGGTCAGCCTCGTGTGCAGGTCAGCCTTGTGTGCAGGCCAGCCTCGTGTGCAGGTCAGCCTCGAGTGCAGGCCAGCCTCGAGTGCAGGCCAGCCTCGAGTGCAGGTCAGCCTTGAGTGCAGGCCAGCCTTGAGTGCAGGCCCGCCTTGAGTGCAGGTCAGCCTTGAGTGCAGGCCCGCCTTGAGTGCAGGCCAGCAGGCTGCAGCAGGGAACAGCGCTGGTTCTGGTGGTTCTGGCAGCAGAAAACCCCCTCAGCAGCGCTCTTCCCTCCTGGGTTCCCGTTCCAGCTGCCCTGTGTTTCCCGCTCCCCGTGGATCACCCTTCCCGCCGGCACAAGCCCCCCGGAGCCGGCAGCTTTCCCTCGGAGCCCAGGACTGGTCCCGCTTGCTCCCCGCCCTGCGTTTTGGTGGGACGGGGCCTGGATGCTGTGGCCGGACCCTGGGGAGTGTACGGGCTTGGGCGTCACCTTCAGCAAAGCTCCAGGGACATCCCACGGCCGTTATTCCGGTGGGACTTGGGATTTAGGGAATCACAGAATCGTTTGGGTTGCAAAATCCCTTTAAGATCCCGGAGTCCAACCCTTCCCCAGCACTGCCAGGGCCACGCTGCCCCGTGTCCCCCAGTGCCACATCCCCATGGCTTTGAGATCCCTCCAGGGATGGGGACTCCCCCCCTGCTCTGGGCAGCTGTGCCAGGGCTGGAGAGCCCTTTCCAGGACAGAATTTTCCCGGTATCCAACCTCCCCCGGCTTTTATTTATTTGATCTCTTTTGATGTTGCTTCCACGTGGCCCTCGGGAGAGCCTGAGATGGGCCTCGTTCTCCATCCACGGGGGGAATCCAGAGCCCTCAGTTCACCACCCTTCCCAAAACTCGGACTTTTAGCAGGCATTGAATTCCTTCTGCCTTCGGGAGCCTCGTGGGGCTCCGGAGCTCGCAGGTTTGGAAGCTGGGCCTGTGGCCACCTCGCTGGCTGGAGGCTCCGTGCCCAGAGCTGTGGCACTGCCACGTGCTGCCCGCTCTCGTCCTGCTCCACACTTCCCACGGATTTATCTGAACGTGGAGAGAGCCCTGATTCCTGATTGCCTCGGCGAGGCACGGATCAAACCCAGCCGTGCACCAGTAAATAGGAAATTGATTTCGGATTCACCCGCTGGCTCTCTCCTCACACAGGAGAGACGGGGCCTGGGACGGATTGGTGCCCATCCAGCAGCAAAGTGGGACCTCCTGTGCTTCCAGGAAAGGTGCCCAGCCTTGGGGAGCCTGGATTATCCAGGAGGCAAAGGAGAGGTGGAGCGAAATTCTGTGGCTCTGCTGCTTCAAGCAGGAATATCTGGAAATGGAAACCGGGAGTGTTCCAACAGCTCGGGACTTGTGGCAGGACCTGTGAGCCCAGGAGGGGTGTGCCCAGCCAGGAGGGGGCTGCAGGGCCCTGTGGCACCTGGGGACGTGGCAGAGCTGGGGAGTGGCTGGGCCTGGGGCTCTCAGAGAGCTTTTCCAGCCCCAAAGATTCCACGACCCAGGACCTGTCATTGAGCACCAGCCTCTGTCTCCGTGTTGGGCACTCCGAGGGTCCCAGGGCATGTTCGGCGTGCTGGGGTCCTGGGAACGGCCAGGAAACAACAAGAAACATTTTCAACAGCTGGTTTTCCTGCGAATAACGCGTGGCACGAGCAACAACCCTCTCCGTGGGCAGAGCCGGGCAGCACAGAGCCACATTTCCATTTTAATGCTGCTCTCCAGGTGAGTTAATAGAGGCTTTCTGCAACGACCTAAATAAAACCTCCGCTCCTCGTGCCTGTGAGAGCTCAGGGCTTTCGGAACCCCCCAGGTTTGGGGCAGGGAAATCAGCCAAGCCGCAGCCCCCACGCTCCCCGCGTCCCCGCGTCACCGCCGCGCAAGCAGGAGATGTTTCCTCACCGTGGAGCGGAGCAAGCCGGGGGAGCAGGAGCGATTTTACGAGAATCTCCTGAGTGTTCTCCAGTTTCTCGCTGCCATTAGCTAATTTGGGAGCGGGACGGTTGCCATGGAGATGTGGGAGCAGCACGGATGGAGCCTCAGGGATGGAGGGAGGAGAGAGCGGGGTGGGATTTATCCCGTTCCTGCTGCCAGCCCGACGTGCGCACACCCTGCGGGTGCACAGGGACCCAACAGACGGGGCTGGGCCGTCCTGACCCCCTGGTGTCCCTCGGGGCACATCTCCAGTGCCCAGGGGGAGCCGGGGCAGCCTCGGCGCTAGGCTCCTCCGCACTGCCCGCTGCAGGCAGAGGATCCATGGCAGGAGTAAGGTCCTGGCACATCTGCCCTGCCTGGCCCTGGCAGCCCTGCAGGGAATGCCATCCCATCCCATCCCATCCCATCCCATCCCATCCCATCCCATCCCATCTGTGGGCGTTGTGCCCCCGAGCAGCCCAGGCTTCCCCATGCCAGGGGCTCTGCCAAAGCCGGAACGTGCCCCTGTCCATCCCCGGAGCCACAGGGGGGTGTGGGCGATGGCTGTGAGGAACTGAGGTCCCAGCAGAGAGACGAGAGCCTCGGGAGGCTGTGAGACCTCGGGAGGCTGTGAGAGCTCGGGCTCGGCCGGGCTGCTGTCGGTGTGTGAGCCCAGCTCCGGCATCAGGCAAGGCCCCGGCTCCCAGCAGAGCCAGCGGGGGGAAAAGGGGTGGGAATGTGTCCCTGAGGAAGGGAAGGAGGGTAAATACAGATGGGATAGTGGGGAGAAATTCTGCCTGGGAGGGTGGGCAGGCCCTGGCACAGGGTGCCCAGAGCAGCTGTGGCTGCCCCTGGATCCCTGGCAGTGCCCAAGGCCAGGCTGGACACTGGGGCTGGGAGCAGCCTGGGACAGTGGGAGGTGTCCCTGCCATGGCAGGGGTGGCACTGGATGGGATTTAAGGTCCTTTCCCAACCCAAACCATTCCTGTTCTGTGATTTTCTGATTTTAGGAAAGGATGGTGAGCTCAGGAGGGAATAACCGGATCCTTGCTCCACGTTCCTGCAGAAGTGTGGGATCGCTGACACTCTGAGTGTTTCCATCTGGGAGACAAATGTCAGATGGGATCTGGTGGCTGAGGCTGGAATGAGACGAGTTCAGATCAGGAGCAGGAAATCACGGCAGGTACTGACATCCTACATCTTTACAAGGGTCCTGACGGTTTGGCCTCTGCTGGAAATTAATAAAATCCAGCTTTTTGAAAAGCTCCGTGAGAATTAATTGCAGGAAGCCGTGGGGTTTGTGTTATCCCTGCTCCTTCAGGGCTGTGATTTCCATGTTCTCCCCCCGCAAACAGCACCCTGTGCGTTCCGGGAGGCTCGGGGTGACGCTGGGGTGAGGGGGACAGCAGGACAGCAGGACAGCAGGACAGCAGGACACACAGGACACACAGGACACACAGGACAGCAGGACAGCAGGACACGCAGGACAGCAGGACACGCCAGCCACTGCTCCAGCCGCAGCTGCAGGAGCACAGGGACGGGGATGGAGGGAACCAGGATGGGGACAGAGGGGACGGGGACAGGGACAGAGGGGACGGGGACAGGGACAGAGGGGACCGGGATGGCAGCGCTGGGCAGCACCGGCAGGAGCGGAGGGGAGGAAGAGCCTGGGCAGGGAGGAAGGGTGAGGGTGGCCCTGGGACACCAGGCACCGATTCCCTGCAGTTACCCGAGCAGAACCCGGGTGTGTCCCTGCCTCGCACGTTCCCGGTGCCGGTCTGGTGTCCCGAGGGTGGATCTGAGCTGAAGCAGCCCGGGAACGTGTCAGAGACTGAAAATAGCTTATGCCTCAAACTGATATGAAGTTTTAAAGAAGCAACAGCCACAGAAACCTCCCCGAAGAACTTTGGACTGTAAATTGAGCTGCAGATTGGATTAAAGGAAACCCGTTGTTCAGCCACCTCAGGCTGAGGGAAAGGTGTGCATCCACAATAGGCCAAAGCCTCCAGCTGAATTTGGGGTGCGGGGAGAGCACAGCTCACAGAGCCAGGATTACACAGACTCCCCCCAGCTGAGGGGGGAGGAGGAGGTTTTGGGTGCACGGTGTAGCCTCTGGTGAGAGGCAATGAACACCCATCCTCCGATTACAGAAACTGGCCCGGCTGTGGGACCCCCGGGATTTTCTACCTCTCTCTCTTTCTCTCTCTCTCATATCCACCATCAATAAAAGCCATATTATTGCCACTGGCATATGGTCTCGTTCGCACCTTAATTTGGGCAGAGGAATTTCTAAAGAACCTTAATAATAGTAATAATTGGATCATAACAGAAGGGTCTGACCTCCAGCCTGGAGCGGGGCTGGGATCACACGGGGGCCGCTGGCTCAGCGCAATTCCCCTCCCTGCTTTGATCCAGCTCCAGACAAATCACGGGGGCTCTTTGCAGTCTCTCCCACCCCTGCTAATGCCGAGGCTCCCAGCCAGCCCCGGGCCCACTGCGGCTCCATCAGCACCGGAGGAGCTGGGGAATTTATCCGCGGATCCCACCGATCTCCGAGCCCGCCCATCCCAGGGGGCCTGGCTGCTCTCCCCGGAGCCCACCGGGCCTCCTCCTCACACCTGAGCCGGGAAACAAGAGCCTGCGGGGCCCTGGTGCTTTCGGAGAGCTCCTGGAATGTCCTGCTGGGCCTCCCAGTCCCACTCCCTGCTTCGTGCTCGGCTGAGATCCACTCCAGGGTGGAGCCTTGCCTGAGGATCTGCCGGGTGAAAAGCTGGATGTGCCCTGGGCACGTGCTCTGACTGCCCCAAGAACCCAAATTCTGGGCTGATCCCCCAGTGTGGGCAGCAGGAAAGGGGAAATTCTGCCCCTGTGCCCCTGTGCCCAGGTGAGACCCCGCCTGCAGAGCTGCCCCAGCCCCGGGGACAGAGCAGGACCTGAAGCTGCTCCAGGGCTGGAGCCCCTCTGCTCTGGGGCCAGGCTGGGAGAGCTGGGAATGTTCACCTGGAGAAGGGAAGGCTCCAGGGAGAGCTCAGAGCCCCTTGCAGGGCCCAAAGGGGCTCCAGGAGAGCTGGAGAGGGACTGGGGACAAGGGCTGGAGGGACAGGACCCAGGGAATGGCTTCCCACTGCCAGAGGGCAGGGATGGATGGGATCTTGGGAATTGGGAATTCCTGGCTGGGAGGGTGGGCAGGCCCTGGCACAGGGTGCCCAGAGCAGCTGTGGCTGCCCCTGGATCCCGGGCAGTGCCCAAGGCCAGGCTGGACACTGGGGCTGGGAGCAGCCTGGGACAGTGGGAGGTGTCCCTGCCATGGCACTGGGTGGGATTTAAGGTCCCTTCCCACCCAGTCCAGTCTGGGATTCCATGGTTCTATACCTGGCATTCAGACCCCCCTTTCCTGAGGATTCCCTGGAATTGTCAGCAGGGCTGGCAAGGACAGGGACCCTCTGGGAGCTGCTCTGGACAGGGGCTGTGGCAGAAGCAGGTGGGAGCTGCGGGTGGGGGCTCCGTGGGCAGAGGATGCCCGAGCTGGGGGAGCGGTGTCCTGGGGCACCCGTGGAATTCCGAAGGGGAGCTGGCAGCCACGGACACCTGCCAGGAGCCGCTGGCACTTCCATCTCTGCCGGGAGAGCGAAAAGGTCGCTGCACATGAGCTGCTCTGGCCCGGCCTGTCCCCGGCATCATGTTTGGTGCCGTGGCTGCCACCCAAGGCCCCCCGGCTGCCGGCGCCGATGGGATCGCGCTCATCCCGAGGGGAAGGGACCCAGACACCGGGACACAGCTCAGCCGGACCGGCACGTGACGCTTCTGCGGCCGCGGTGTCACCACCACCCCCGGGGGACACCAGCGATGAAGCAGCGGCTCTGAGGAGCTCCCCAAGGTCCCGTGGCCGCGGCCCCGCTCGTTTGCCGTTCCCCGCGACGGGCTGCGGGATGTCGCGGCACAGCGTCTGCGGCAGGCTGCGACAGGGAAAAGCAGATGGAAGCCAGGGCTGCGCTAATTAAGCTCGATAATAGAAATGTTAATTAAAAACCCCGAAGAGGAAAGGACGTTCTGTAATCTCCTGGTGCTCTCAAGTCAGGCGGAAACGGCCAGCTGGAAGGAGCAAATCCTCGGCAGGAGCGGTCGGGCTTCGCTCTGAGCTCGGACCCCAGAGCCTCCCCGGGGATGGAGCAGGGCGGAGCAGGAGCCACCCCTGGGAGCTGAAGGAATTCTGCATTAGGGACACTTTGGGAGGCAAAGCCGGACAGTCCCGAAAGGAATGCTCCGTGCTCCAGGGAAATCCGTGAGCAAAGCGCTCCGCAGGCCGAGGGGCCTGGAACGAGCAGCACCTCCATCCCAGCAGCTGCTCCTGCCCGGCCTCTTCCTGGCTCCACGCCAGGCAGGATGTCCCTGGCTCTCCCTCTCTGTGTCCCCAGGGCTCCAGCAGGGTCCCCTCCTCACAGTGCCCGGGGCTCCTCAGTCACCATCGCAGCACACTCTGAATTTTGTGCCAAATCAGCCGCTTAATTCCGTGTTTTCCATTCCCATTCCCTCTTTCTTTGCTGCCAGGAAAAGGCGGCACAGAGAGTCCTCGTTCTTCCCATCTCCTTTCCTGGGGACAGTCCTGCACGTCCCTCAGAGCCACTGGTGGTGTTGCAGTCGGTGCCACTGTGGGGGTTTCAGGGTCACAGAATCCCAGAGGGTTTGGGATGGGAAGGACCTTAAATCCCATCCCATCCCATCCCATCCCATCCCATCCCATCCCATCCC
>VXAZ01003466.1:23447-63413 GCA_013399875.1 Gymnorhina tibicen
ATCCCATCCATCCCTGCCCTCTGGCAGTGGGAAGCCATTCCCTGTGTCCTGTCCCTCCAGGCCTTGTCCCCAGTCCCTCTCCAGCTCTCTTTAAATGTTCCAGGCCAGGCTGGACACTGGGGCTGGGAGCAGCCTGGGACAGTGGGAGGTGTCCCTGCCATGGCAGGGGTGGCACTGGGTGGGCTTCAAGGTCCCTTTAACCCAACCCATTCTGGGATTCCACGCTTTTTTCCAGCAGGAATTACTGTGCTCAGCAGCCAATCCAATATTCAGCACGGGAAGAGCCTGTCCCCCGGGGGAAGCTGCTGGGTGAAATGGCAAACCCAGCTCCACAGATTCCCCGTGGGACAGCCGGCCCCCAGGATGTGTTCCCTGCCTCAGGGATGATCCATGGCTCCCGTTCCCATTACCAGGTATCCATAAAGTATCTTTGTCAGCCGAGTTGGACTCGGAGTTCAATAAAATATTACAGTTTATAGTTTATGAGAGGCTTTACAGCGTCCCGGGCTCCTCCAGAACTGCCTGAACATCTGGGTGTTTAAATGTTGGTAACACATTGCATAAACAACCCCACTGCTGGGATAAGGCGGATTTCCAGCTGGAGCACAGCACACGAGGAGCTCCTCAGCTTTATGGGAACGCCGTGAAAGCCAGAGGTGAGAGGAAACACCCGAGCCCAGCAAATCCCAGCTGTGGCTGAACCTTGTGAAAGAACGAACATGGGTGGGTGGGCAGGTCAGGGGATGGATCCGGAGCTGGTCCGGCGGGGATGGGGGGTGGGTGAGCTCCTGCTGGGATCGGGAATTTTCTGGTGGGGGCTGGAGAAGATTCCAGCATGGAGAGGGGATGGGGGGCAAGGATGAGGGACAGGAACAACAGGTTCTGCTTCACCTCAGATCCTGTGTCCAGCTCTGGGCCAGCACATCCAGAGGGACATGGAGGGGCTGGAGCAGGGCAGGGAACGGAGCTGGGAAGGGGCTGGAGCCCCAGGAGCGGCTGAGGGAGCTGGGAAAGGGGCTCAGCCTGGAGCAAAGGAGGCTCAGGGGGGCCCTTGTGGCTCTGCACAACTCCCTGACAGGAGGGGGCAGCCGGGGGGGTCGGGCTCTGCTCCCAGGGAACAGGGACAGGAGGAGAGGGAACGGCCTCAGGCTGGGCCAGGGGAGGCTCAGGCTGGACACCAGCAGGAATTTCCCCATGGAAAGGGTGCTCAGGCCTTGGCAGGGGCTGCCCAGGGAGGTTTGGAGTGCCCATCCCTGGAGGTGTCCAGACAAAGAGTGGATGTGGCACTTTGGGATACGCTTTAGTGGGTGATCAAAGTTCGGATTTGATCATCCTGGAGGTCTTTTCCAGCCGAATGATTCTGTAATTCCTTGCTTCCAGGTCTCTGTCCCAGGGGAACGCTCCTGCCCGGCACACCAGGAGAGCAGCAGGAGATGTCCCAGTTGGTTTTCCTGCACAACAAACTCCTCTGGAAAAGCACCTCAGCTGCTCCCAGGTGCTGCTGCTGTGCCACGGAAAAGCCGCTTCGAGGAGGAGCCAAGCAAATCCCAGAGCTCCTTCCCTATCCCAGGAGCAATCCCAGGGATGGGGAGTGCCCAGGGGAGCACAGGGATGAGGAGTGCCCAGGGTGTTCCTCGCTGAGCTCTGGAGGGGCTGTGGGGACAAAAATCCATTCCCATGCCTTGGGAATGTGATCCCTCCCCTGCCCTGCCCACAGCACGTGTGGGAACACTTCCAGCCCTTCCTGCTGGAGCTCAGCTTATCCAAGGGCTCCAGGAAAAAGCCACATTCCAGCCCCCAAATTGTGCTGGGAAGGGAGTGGGAGTAAATTCTCGTGGCTTGGAGGCCGCCAGGTAAATGAATATTCCCGGGTTTTGTGTTCCCGTTGCCTCCAAAGGGCTCCGCTTGCTCTTTCCTGCGGAGAAAGTCCAAGGAAAGCGACGGCTCTGAGGGCAGAGCCTGGGCTGGGCCAGAGCTTCCACCCGGGAACGCCTGGGCAGGGCAAGGCCTTTTCCATCAGGGGTTTTTAACGGGAGCGTTTCCATAATTAATGGGAGCGTTTCCACAGGGCATTAAGGGACCAGGGCTGCAGCACACGGAGATACCCCAGCAGCAGAGCTGCCCTGCCACGCTCCGGGTTTGTGTTTCACCTTCTGGAAGCGAGTCCTGCAGGCTGGAGGAGGCTCCAGACCCCAGGCACCTCCTCCCTGCCGTCCCACTTCTCCCACCCCATTAAATAAGTCAAAGTCCCATTAAAGCCTCGCTGCCAAGTGTTTAAGCTCAGCATAAATCACGGTTAACACACTTCTTATTAATTGGCTTCCTACCCTTGCCTTTCGAGCGGAATATTAAACTTGGTGGAGTTCAGAAACAAACTGTTTAATTGCTGGACACAAGACACATTTTGATCTTTTCCAGGGAAAAACCCCCACTCAGATTGAAGGCCGTGCTCGGTTTGTGATTGGAATTAATAAGATCAAAGGAGAATTCGGCATATTTAAGCAGCATTAATTCAAAGGAGCATTGCCAGCAGCCTCTGCTCCCTCCAGTCAGAGTATTCTTTTCAACACAGCGAAGGAGCATTAAGCATTTGGTACTTTAACATTCCCTCTTGTGATACTTCTCATGGCATTACCCTGATTTCATGGTCCGGGGACAGGATAATCAAGCCCTAATGACAAACAGCTTGATTGAGGAGAAGGGGGTGGGGGTGGAAGGACAAGGTTAAAGAAAAGCGGGAAAAGCGGATGAAACAGTGAAATATCAGAGGAAGCTGCTCCTGGCCCGCAGGGAGGGAACGGAGGCTGGAAATGTGTCTGTTTATGCCCCTCCCGGGGATAAATGAGAATCAAATCAGCAGCAGAGACTCGATCCTGCCCTGGATAAACAAGCCCCCGAGAGCTGCAGCGATAATGGGGAGTCGCCAACGCTCCGGAGCAGAGCAGCCCCCGGTTCCTGCACCTGGCAGGCCAGCAGCAGAAATGATGTTCCCTGGTTGTACACAGTCCTCTACTCCTGGGAGCAAAAGCCCCAAACTCAACACTTCCAGGTCGGAGCAGGGCAAATCACTGAGTCTGAGGGGATTAAAAAGGCAGGGGAGGGGGAGGTGCTGCCAAAGAGCCCAAACCCTCAGCCAAGTTTGGCATTTCGGAGGCACAAACTGAGGAATTCTGAGGGTTTGTTGGGAACCTTGGCAGAACTCAGGTGGCTGGACGTGGATAAATCCCCGATTTATTTGACTCCACAGTGCCAAAACCATGCAGAGATGGGTCTTGGGGTGACAAATCCGTCCCAGAGAGGGATTAGGAATAAATCCGCAATGAGCGGAGGAGGAAGTAACCGAACTGAATGCAGGACACGTGGGAAAGGCTGGGGGCCCCAGGACAGGCCCAGCTGCGCTCCTTGAAGGGAACCAAACACCGAATTCCAAAGCTCACGAGGGCAAGGAGGGATGGAGGGAGAGGTGGAGGGGATGGACAGGACGGAAGGGCCGTTTGAGCGGAGCCCGCCGAGCTCCAGCCCAGGCGGTGCCTGCAGCTCCAGGGGGGATGGCTCGAGCTGGGCACGGGGAGCGCGGAGAGGAACGGCTGCCACTGCACGGACGGGACGTCACTGCCCGGGCAGGAGGGGATGGATGGTGATGAGAGCCCTCATCGCCCGAGGAGATGAATAACTGCCTGCAGGAGAGATGAAAAACGCTGCCAGGGGAAGGCACGGGCTGCAGGGAGTTACCTGGGGAGCTTCTCCAAGGCAAGAGCGGGGAGCAGTTTTA
Organism: Gymnorhina tibicen; assembly: GCA_013399875.1. Classification (NCBI taxonomy): domain Eukaryota; kingdom Metazoa; phylum Chordata; class Aves; order Passeriformes; family Artamidae; genus Gymnorhina; species Gymnorhina tibicen. The sequence goes on from VXAZ01003466.1 coordinate 27,220, forward strand.
GTTAATTTTATTAAATGTTCTCATTAGCGATGCTGGGACAGCAATCGGAAACGCGCCCAGGGAATGTGCTGGGAACGGGGAGCCGGGAAGCCTCCTCCTCACGGAGGAAAAGCTGGATGCTCTTCAGCACTGGAGTAAAGTGTGAGTGTTAAGGAGTTATAATAGTTAAGGACACTTGGAGCTTGGCACTAAGAAACGTGGCTTTGAGCTGGAGGCACTTTTTAGCAGCTTCTTCTGCCTTTCCTTGAGCTTTTCCTCGAGCTTTTCCTCCTGCTTTGTCCTGGGAAAATGCCAGCTCTGCTCCAGGCCTGGAGTTTTCCTTCCGCAGCATATTTATTTTATTCTCTTCGTTTCCTCGGGTAGGTGACGAGCAGCTTTCCAGGGCAGGTAATATTTAACTCTTCTCATTTCTCTATTTAATTCAATTCTTCTCATTCCTTTATTTAATTCTTCTCATTCCTTTACACCTCTGCGTTCCTCACTCTCCCTGGGAATCAGGAGTTTCTCTCTCAGCCTCCCGGGGTCATTTGTCCGTCCTGTCCTGGAGATTCCAGGGCCATTCCGGTGCCTCCGCAGCTCCCACGCCCCGGGCACAGCACAGAGGACTGAGCTCATTTCGCGCCGTTTCATCTCCTCCTCGTCAGACACAAATATTGAACCGTGAGGTGCTGAAATTCGGGAAGGCGGTGGGCGGGAGAGGCCGAGCTGCAGCCGAGCCGCCTCTCCAGGCACACTTGGAGCTTGTCCCAGCAGGTTTTTCCTGCGCCTCCCCTGGCAGGGATTCCGGAGCCTTGTGCTGCTCCATCCCCGGGAGAGCTCCCCGCTGGGTGAATTGACAGGGAAATCCATTCCCTGTCCGGGGGTTCCCAGCCTCTCGGAGAACTTCTGTCCTCTGCAGGGGACGGGGCAGCACCACGGGGCTGAGTTCCAGGGAGTGGGAAGGGGCACCCAGCAGTGCCGGATTAAACCAGGGGCTCAAACACCGAGGAACTGCGGGCAAGAATAAAGAAAATGCTCTGGTGGTGAATGGAGGAGCAAAGCCCTGAGCCCCAGCAGGGGCCTGGCAGCGCTCAGAAGTTCCCAGCAAGGGGAGGGGGTGTAGGAGACCGGAGGAACCTTGGCCGGCTCAAAACAAGCAGCCGGGAATGGTGCAAAATGTGGGATGTGTAGGATTTTCTTAAGGAGGGTGTTTGACATTTGATCTTTGTGTATTTTCCAGCCTCATCAGCAGAGAGGGAGATTTGATCCACGGAACAGAGCGGCCCACGAGCTCTGAGCCACGGCCAGGTGCTGGGAAAGCAAATCCCTCGGTGGGATTGCCTGTGGAGGGTCGGGCTGTGGCGGTGATGGGCACGGGGGGAGCTGGACAGAGCTCGGGAAGGAGGATGAGCCACGGGGAGCGGGCACAGGGGGAGCGGGCACAGGGGGAGTGGGCTCAGGGGAAGCTGGACAGAGCTTGGGAAGGAGGACAAGCCATGGGGAGCGGGCACAGGGGGAGCTGGACAGAGCTCGGGAAGAACGAGCCATGGGGAGTGGGCTCAGGGAATGCGGGGTTTCAGGACCACGAGGGCAGCTGGCAGAAGTGCCAGGGTGAGAACGAAGTGATAAAGACAGCTCAGGCACCGAAATTAGCTCTGGCTGGGGAAAGGTAACCCCAGCAGGGGGATCTGAGACCCTGACCCCAGAAACCACAGCCCAGGCCAAGAGGAACACTGAGCACGGGACTCGTCAGGCTGAGAAGGGACAGGATCATTAACCAGCACAGATGGAACGCTAATTAGTGAGAGAGCTGTGTCACTGGCAGCCGGTGAACAGCAGTTCCTTTGTGTGCTAAAATACCTAAATGGTAAAAAATCCGTGCTTGGTTTTGGGGCACCACTGAGCACCCAGCTCTGAAATACCCACTCAAGGTCTCTCTCCAGTGTGGAATTACTGCCTTGGTGCACACTGCGGGGTGAATCCAATTTCTGTGGACAACAAGACCACGCTGGATTTAGGGGGGAGATTCTCCACCTTGTCTCTGTCTTTTCTCTCTCCTTCTCCCTCCCCTTCTTCTCCTGACTTCTTCTTCTCAAAATGTACCGTAAACCAATCCCAGCCTGTGCCTCGCTGTGTCTGGATAAATTGAAGTTTGCAAAGAGCCCTCCTTTGGATGGTTTACAATCTGCCGAGGACCTTGTTCACCTCGAATGTTGTGCAGTTTGCAAATCCGAGTTGTTACTGAAGCCTCTGAGAATTTGGGTGTTTCCCCCTCTCACTGCCCGGGGTGAATCCAACTGTGAATCCCCCAAACCCCTGGAAAGGGCTGGGCATTCCGGGGGTGACTGCAGGGGGATCGGGTGAGGTTTCTCATTATCCTGCCCTGTGCTCGGCCCCCAGGTGATGCCAGGGAAGAGCTTCACCCCTCGGAGTTCAACCCTGGATTGTCCCAGGCCAGGCTGGACGGGGCTTGGAGCGTCCTGGGGTGGTGGAAGGCGTCCCATGGCAGGGAACGGAGCGAGGGGGGATTTAAGCTCCTTCCACCCCCAATTGTGGGATCCTACAATAAGGAAATTCCCTTTCACCTCAATGGCTCCTCCTGTGTGGGATCTGCACGGGCGTGCAAAGCCTTCCAGCTTCTCCCAGCCGGGNTCCTGGGGTGGTGGAAGGCATCTCATGGCAGGGAACGGAGCGAGGTGGGATTAAGCTCCTTCCACCCCAAATTGTGGGATCCTACAATAAGGAAATTCCCTTTCACCTCGATGGCTCCTCCTGTGTGGGATCTGCACGGGTGTGCAAAGCCTTCCAGCTTCTCCCAGCCGGGAAGGAGCTCCATGGGTGTGACCTGGGCACAGCCAGCTCCGATTTCCCTGGGAGCCGTGAGCGTCCCCAGCGTGTGACCCCCCCATTCCCCTTTCCCAGGAGCTCCGTGGCAGCGCAGTTGCTGCTCCCCGTGCAGGTGTTGCCTTCTCCTGGCTTTAAAATCAAGAGCCAGACACGGTTAAGGGGAAAAGGGGTTTTTACCTCGGTGTTTGTTTAAGGACCCTGAGGTGCAGCACTTCCCCAAGGTGGAACGCGCCAAAGTGCACCCCCACAATAGATGGGGTATCCAATTTACAGACCCTGCCAATTAGCATATTTATCATATATTAGCATATTTATCAAAGGTTCCCTGGTGAGAGGCTCGAATGAGCCCCCCATTCCCGGGAGCCCCCCCTGGAGGGGCCTGTCTTGGTGTCCAGGATGTGTTCTAGGGAAGACCTCGGTTTCTCAGGACGGTGTGGGGCTGTCTGGCCTCCAGCTGCATCAAGAGCTGGGCTCAGGAGACAGCTGAGAAAAACAAGGGTTCAGTGGAAACCAGAAACTTTGGAATTATTATTTTTTTTTTAAGGCTGCATCAAATGAGGGGGGGGAAAAAAACTTGTAGGAGTGCCTGGAGCCTAAATGTGAAAGAATAAAGGACATAAAGCACCTTTTAAGAATGGAAATGGAAGACGAATCCTAAACACTTCAAAGGCTTCTCGGGGCTCCTGTGGAAGGACACAGCTGAAAATGCTCTGGCAACATACTTGAATATTGAAAAGTGTGGGTTTAATCAAGATTCGCAGCACAGGGTTTCAAATCCGTGAAAGGAAATTGGGGAGAAGGATTCCTGGATGGCGGCAGGAGCCTGAGCTGGAGATTTCTTCACTTTTTGTGTGTTAAGGGTGTGCAGGTGCCTTGAGCAGGGAGCCCGGCCCTGGCAGGGGTGAGGAGCTGGGGGTGCTGGGGGTGGGTACTGAGAGCCCGAGAGGCACCTCAGGAGTGAATTCCCTGGAAAACACCCCCATGCTCAGCTCTGGTCCATGCCCTGCTCCCCACGGGTGTCCCAGCCCTGAGGGATGATTTGCTCCTGGCTCTCACCTCTGCCCCAGTGCCTTGGGCCCCCAGGCGAGGATGGAGCCAGGCTGGGAGAGCTGGGAATGCTCCCCTGGAGAAGGGAAGGCTCCAGGGAGAGCTCAGAGCCCCTTGCAGGGCCTGAAGGGGCTCCAGGAGAGCTGGAGAGGGACTGGGGACAAGGCATGGAGGGACAGGACCCAGGGAATGGCTTCCCACTGCCAGAGGGCAGGGATGGGTGGGATCTTGGGAATTGGGAATTTTGGATAAATGGGATATATTCTGGAGCACACACAGCCTGGCCGCTGTCTCTGACCCTTCTGCCAGGAATTCTCGGCCTCGTGCAGACGAGAAGTGCGGGAATGCAGATGCCGGAATTGCCAGAGCTGTGACCCCGCTGCACCCTGAGCTCGGCAGCTTTGAGGCTGTGTCCAGCCACAGCCTGACCCGCTCCAGCTAAGAGAAAAAATACATTCTTCCCTTCAGTAATCAAAATGTAGGTCACTCGCTAAGTACACACATCATTAATGAAGACAAATTAAAATTTTCTCTTAATGAAAGCCACGATTTCAAAGACTTGGGTTTATTCTAGAAAGCTGAGCTGCAGAAGTTCCGGCACCACCAGCCAGCTGTGAGACATTGCTGGGAACTGGGGCTCTTGCTGTCCTTTAGACACGGATGAAATGACGGGGAAAGCCTTTTCCACGGAGATGCCCGGGGTGGTGATGTCCTCCTGGAGATGGGGCGGGGGAAAGCTCCGTGGATGCAGCAGGAACGGGGTGGGGCTGTGGGGAGGAGCTGGGGAGAGGCCAGGGACCCCCCTTCAGAGAACCTGGAGTCCTGGAATGGTTTGGGTGGGAAGGGGCCTCAAATCCCATCCCAGCCCTGCCAGGGCAGGGCCCCCTCCCACTGTCCCAGGCTGCTCCCAGCCCCAGTGTCCAGCCTGGCCTTGGGCACTGCCAGGGATCCAGGGGCAGCCACAGCTGCTCTGGGCACCCTGTGCCAGGGCCTGCCCACCCTCCCAGCCGGGAATTATCGGTGGGAGCACTGGGACAGCTCCTCCTGCCACACCCACCTGACCCCACACAACCCCCTGGGAAGGGGGATGAGGGAAGGTTTGGGGTGGGGGACATATTCCTGAGGAAAATGCTCTGGGTTGTAGTGAAAAATAGGGCGAGGGGATGTGCAGCTTAGAGGGGCAGGGGCACCTCATGAATTTCCCCTGAGCAACTTGGAGCTGGCCCCAGGGAGCATTGCTGGGGGTGTGAGAGGGCATAAACCTGGGTGGTTCTCCCATAAACCTGGGGGGTTCTTCCATAAATCTGGGTGGTTTTCCCCACTCCCAGACCCCCAAGCTCCCAGCTGCTGTTTGGATGTTTCAGGTGCATTAATTTTTCAGCTGCTCTGAGTTTTACCTCAAGTCCTTTTCCCTCTGGGGAAGGGGGAGCAGGCCTGGCAGGAGGGGAAACATTTCCAGTCCGTGGCACGGAGAGCTCCCCGCTCCTTCCAAGGCAGCACCATCTCCACACAGAGTCACTGCAGGCTGCGACCTACTGGAGCTCAGATATTTGCTTTCTTCTCTTTTTTTAATTAAACTGCTAAGCTGAGGGGATTACACGACTTGGAAAAAAACCCCAAACCATTGAGCTCGAGTATTAAGTCGTATTATTGAAAAAATCAAACAGCACTTGGAGCTGTGGAGTGTGGAAGGGGAAAGGGCAGTGGTGTGTGGGAGATATTTGCATGTCTTTGAAAAGAGGGAATTCTTTCTGTGGGATAAATGCTCGGCTCTGAGGGTGGGGAGGCCCTGGCAGAGCTTTGCCCGGAGAAGCTGTGGCTGCCCCATCCCTGGAAATAAATAAAATTTCAGTCTAAGATCCTGCATTCCCTTTCCTTGTGGAGTTTCAGGAAGGGATTTTTCTGCCTTTGGGAGAAGGGAACGGCCCTGAGGAGGGCTGGCAGCCTGAGCCCTGTGCCGGGGCTGGGTGCTGCTCCTCCTTCCCAGCTGAACCCAAGCACCACTGCCAAAGCCAGAGGCTGCATTGCCCCTAACCCAGCTGTGTCTTTGTCTCCCAAATCCCATCCAGAGGCTCCTTGGCTTCCTCCTGGAGCGGGGTTCCCTGGGGTGACCGCAAGTGACCGCCCTGACCATCCCTGACCAGCGGGAGCCACGTTCCAGGGGTGCTCCACAAGCAGCGAGAGTGCTGCCCAGGTCTGGGGGATGAGTCCGTGCCCCACTGCCCGCTGGCAAAGGGTGGTAAACAGGAAAAAACCCTCCAGGGGATTGTGGTGACAGCGAGGCAGATCCTGCCTGGGGCAGCGGCACCTGGGGTGGGGCATTTTGGGGCATCTCCCCTGGGTTTGATCGACACGCAGCTGCTGTCCCGCCAGGGCAGGAGATCTCCAGCTGGGGCAGGACAAACAGCCCAGAGCTGGGACAGATCCCCCCCAGCCTCCTTCGTGCCCGTGTTCCTCCAGTGTTGTTCCTAACAGCCACGAGAGCTGTGACAGAGCGCTGCAGCCTCGGCTTTCTCCCTCTCCCAATTAAATTAAGGGTTCTGACATCTCGTCTCTCTGCAGAGGTTGCTGGCCTCACAATCTCTTTGCTTCCCACGTGTCACTGCAGCACAGCTCAGGCACTGCTTTTCACTGATCGCATTTGCCATTTCCCACTAAATTTGACTTATTTTTACAAGAGGAGGCGATGCCTGAGGGTGACACCTCAGCTCCTGATTCCTCCCCGAGAGGAGAAAGCACCCAATGTTTTCTTTTGCTGGGCTGGGAGGATGGATAATCTGATTTATCCCAATTTGTCCTCACTGAGCCTCCTGCTCTTGGAAACACCTCCTGACTCCTGTTTGACCTTGGTTGGAGGCTGGGGAGCTGCCCCGGCTGCTGGGGTGAGAGATTTGGCACAAGCAACAGAAACCTTGAGTTTAAGTGTTTGAGGAGGATCAGGTGCAGCTCCTTCATCAGGGAAGATGTCACAAAGGTGGGTGATTTAAATAAAAATTGACAGGAAGGAACTGGTACCCCACCAGGAGAGCTTTGGCTAAAAGTATCCGTGGAAAAGTGTTATTTCCTGCCTGGAAGTGGAAATCTGGGTGAGTGGCCAGGGCTGGCTGCTGCAGGCAGATTTGGGGCACCAGGCTGCTTAATTAACCCTGCTCTAGTAATTACTGAACATGGATTTTTTAAATTCTATAATGTTCCCTTGAAGACAGCAATAATTTAGAATTTTTCCTGCGTTATGTATGTTGGCCTTGCCACTCATTAAGCCCAAGATGACAGAACATCATTTAAATCTTAATCCAGAAATGATCCCCTCTCCCTGCTCAAGCCTTTGCTCTTGTCCACTCTGCGGGCATGAAATTCAATTCCCTCTCCCTGGCAGCTGGGAAGTGAGGGCTGGGCAGAGCCAGAGGAAGCATTTTCCCTAAGTTTACTGAGCCACTAAGGCAGTCTCCATCCGAAAGGACTCGGGGTTGGTGTGGCTGCCTCCAGCTGAGGTGCCAGTAAATCCCAGGCCAGTGAATGGGGTGGTTTTGGGGAAGCCTGGCTTTCCCAGAGCTCTCCCTTCCTGATTTTCAGCTCCATCCCGGTGTAGGTTCAGATTTTCCTTCTCAGCCTGAATGAATCTCGAGGGTTCAGTGGAGCCTGCTCGGTTCTGCTGCTCCGGGTCTGGTTTGCACTGGGAGCTTGGATTGGGAGGGGAGGTGCAGGTGTGAGAGCTGGAGAGAATCCCAGTTGGTCTGGAATTGCCGGGAATGCTGGCTGCTCTTTGGGTTGGGTGTTGGGAAGGAATTCCTGGCTGGGAGGGTGGGCAGGCCCTGGCACAGGGTGCCCAGAGCAGCTGTGGCTGCCCCTGGATCCCTGGCAGTGCCCAAGGCCAGGCTGGACCCTGGGGCTGGGAGCAGCCTGGGACAGTGGGAGGTGTCCCTGCCATGGCAGGAGTGGCACTGGGTGGCATTTAGGGTCCTTCCAACCACAATTCTGATTCCCAGTGTGGAATTAACCACATCACTTCTCCACGGTCTCACAAAGGGCTGGGCTGCAGGTGCTGAACTCTCCAGTCCTTAATTTCGGGCTGAGTGCTGAGGCCAGGGGAAAGGCAGGGTAGCAGAGGGTCAGGATTTGCAGCAGGATCACTTCTGGTCCGACATCCAGGTTTTAACGGAGCCCTGGGTGTGCCCCGGGATGTGCCCGCAGGGAAGGGGATAAGTGCCCTCGATTCCTGCCCCCGCTGGGTGCCTGAAGGGGCCAGAGACGATGGAAATCCCAGGGAGAATGAGCAGCCCTGCGTACACACTCAGCCTGTGCCACGGAGCTGCTGCTCTGAGTGGGTGCTTCAGGACTTGGTTCTAACTCGAGGGCTCTACCCTAACAATGCGAGCGAGAGAAAAGCTGCTGAAGTCATTCCTGTTACTCTGGTGGATCTGGAGAGCGATCCCACCGGGGCTGTAGGCTGGGGGATGTGCTGTGTATCCATAACCGCCCACTGCCCTGCAGGGTTCCCCTTGTGCTGTGGGGATAAGTTTTTACAGATATTTTTTTTACCAAAGATTATTCATTTGTCCTCAGGAATCAAGAAAATGCTTAAAATTTGTGGCTGCAGAAAGAGCTGCAGGAAAGAGTGGCACAGGGCAGGGGGGTCGTTATTCCAGGTGGGCCTGGAGCAGCCTGGGCCATCAGGTGGTGCTCGGTCTCCGATTTAATCCCCACACGCTGATGGGGGGAGCAAAGCCAGGGGCTGGCTTGGGGTGCTGGCTCCACATGGGCACTTCGAGGATCACAGGATAACTGGGGCTGGAAGGGACCTTCAGGATCATTGAATTCCCCCTCGGCCATGGCAGGGACACCTCCCACTGGCCCAGGTGCTCCCAGCCCCAGTGTCCAGCCTGGCCTTGGGCACTGCCAGGGATCCAGGGGCAGCCACAGCTGCTCTGGGCACCCTGTGCCAGGGCCTCCCCACCCTCCCAGCCAGGAATTCCTAATTCCCAAGATCCCATCCATCCCTGCCCTCCTTCAGCTTCAGGCCATTCCCTGTGTCCTGCCATTCCATGCCTGCGTGGGACCAGCTTGGAGAGGGAATTTCTCAAGCCTTGCTGATGAATCCGTGTAACTTCTTTTTGAATTTTCACTTGGACTTCTTCCATTTTCTTTGCAGACTGTAAATTATGGAGACTCCTGTCTCGTCATGGCAGGCAGAGATCATAGAATCATGGAGTATCCTGAGCTGGAAGGGATCCCAAGGACCATCCCAGCTCCTGGCCCCGCACAGACACCCCAACAATCCCGCCCTGGGAGCGATGTCCAAACGCTCCTGGAGCTCTGGGTGTGGCTCCTTCCCTCACCTCCCCTTCCTGGGGGCTCTCCAGCACTTCCCTGCCTGTTCCATCCAGGAAAAGCCTCTTGTAGTGCTCTGCAGGTTCCCACGTGCTGTGGGAGCCAGGGGCTGCTGTCTGCTGTGGGGATTGCTCCTGGAATTCAGGGGGCCGTGCTGGGACACCCAACATCGTGCCCCGATCACCCACACAGAGCCGGCAGATTAACAATGTAGAAGCGACCTGCACACGTGGCTGGGGCAAAAAGCCAAGCAAGAATGGATGAAATGGGTGTTATTTGATTTTAATTCAGGGCCCTGGGACTCTGTTCCGAATAGCAAAGGGAATGAATCACTGCTGATGGATTCATCACAGCCGTTTCTGTTCTAAATTCTCGCTTTTGCCACACAACCGCCTCAGGTCGTGTGAGGAAATGTAAAGGTTTTAAATACCAAGGTTTGTTAAAAGCAATTGGTTTTGTTATTTCGAATAGCGCCTTAACTGTACTTAATATTTTTGTGCAGCTACCTGGGAGATGGTGAATTCAGTGGCTGCTGGCGGAGGCGGCTGGGAGCTGAACAAAAGCCGATTGTGCGTCTGCAGCAGCAGCAGGGAGCGGTGCCGGGCCGGGGGCTCTGCGGGGCGGGAGGCAGGGCTGGGGCTGTCACCGAACAAGCACGGCGGGAGCAGCGCTGGCGGCTGCATCCCTGATTTCCGCCCGTCCTCGGGAATCAGTGCTTCTACTGACTGAGCCGGGCAAGTTTCTGTCCCTTGTTCTGCCTCTTTTCAGGGCAACAGAGCTCCAGGCAGGGATTGATGTGCACAGCTCCGAGGTGTCCCAAGCGCCCGCCTCCCTCAGCTCCTCCCTGGGGCGTGGGTGCCTGGGGTCAAACAGCTCCTGGAAAAGTGCTGCTTAAATCAGGGAATCCTGGAATGGTTTGGGTGGAAGGGACCTTAAATCCCACCCAGTGCCACCCCTGCCAGGGCAGGGACACCTCCCACTGTCCCAGGCTGCTCCCAGCCCCAGGGTCCAGCCTGGCCTTGGGCACTGCCAGGGATCCAGGGGCAGCCACAGCTGCTCTGGGAATTCCAGCCCAGCCCCTCCCCACCCTCCCAGACAGGAATTCCCAATCTCCAATATCCAACTAAAGAGCAGGAAGCACATCACCTGCAGGAACTGGGAGGCAAGACCCGGGCAGATGCTGAGCTGAACATCTGGACTTTGGGGTGGGCACTGTAAAAGGGAACGAAAGTGAAGGGGCCGGTGAGTTAATGGGATAAAAGATGTGATTAACAGCTACTTTTTAACGAAATAGCCTCTTCCTGGCTTTGAAAAGGCAATCGGTTAAGCGGGTTTGTGAAAAAACTACTTCAAGTTCATTTAAGGTAAAATTCTGGGGAGGGTTGGGAGGGGTGAGGCAGGTGGGGCTCGAGGTTTGGATCAGGTGTTTGGAAAACTTCAGGAAAACTGACAAAACTCGAAGGAAACCTGTGCTCATTGAAATTCGTGTGGTTTCCTCCCACCAGCCCCTGCAACCTGGCCTTAAATAACATTTCTGTTCAGCTGGGCCGGGCTGCGTGGGGCAGCAGCTGGGTGCTGTAACGGGAACACGAACCACGGCGAGAGGCTCGGGGCTGACAAACCTCTTCACTTTTAAATCCACACTCAAGTGGGCTCTCCGTGGCTGCCCTCGCTTTGCCAGGTGGTGTTTTGCCATTTATTACTGCCTTTTTAAAATATATGTTCTGCAATTCAGATGTGTCCATAATGGGGATGATGTACAGCTGTACTCTGGACCGAGTGCGAGCCATCTGTCAAAAACAAAAGCTAAATTCTCCGTAATAAAAGCCACCAAAAGATTGATATTTCACATTAAAGGCAGGGCTGAAAAAAAGCAATTTTGTTTATGGGCAAACCTGTGTCGGGCACATTTTTCATGTCATATAAAGATGGAAATCTCACCTTATGGCTGTGGATTGCTGCTATATTTCAGCCTTTACAATTGGGGACAGCTCTGCATGCGCTGCTCCGTTAAGAGAGATAATTCCCCACATGTTGTTGGTAGCGATGAGTCCATCTGAACACATTCCTGCTGCTTCCCAAAGGTGCAGCATTTCCCACTGGCTGCCCTCGGCCGAGCTGGTGAAGCACATTCTTGAGGAAATCTGATTTGTGTGTGAAACTTGTTTGTTCCTTTCGGCTCCTTTCAAAGCTGGTCTGGGTCTCCCAGAGCTGCCCCTGGATCCCTGGAGTGTTCCAGGCCAGGCTGGACACTGGGGCTGGGAGCAGCCTGGGACAGTGGGAGGTGTCCCTGCCATAGCAGGGCTGGGAATGGGATGGGATTTAATTCCTTCCAACCCAAATCACTCCAGGGTTCTGTGATCTGTTGTGTCTGTCCTGCTGCGCTGGTTTCAAACCTTGCACTCTGGGGCTTCCTCTGAGGCCTGGGGCTGTGGATGGCAGTGAACAGGACAGGGGAGGCTCAGGTTGGACACCAGCAGGAATTTCCCCATGGAAAGGGCGCTCAGGCCTTGGCAGGGGCTGCCCAGGGAGGTTTGGAGTGCCCATCCCTGGAGGTGCCCCAGGCATTCCTGGGGGTGGCACTCAGGGCTGGGGACAAGGTGGGCNGTGGCACTCAGGGCTCTGGGCTGGGGACAAGGTGGGCATTGGGCACAGCTGGGACTCCCTGGGCTGGGAGGGCTTTTCCAGCCCCAGGGATCCCGGGACTCTGCGCACCTCAGCCGAGCTGCTCTCTCTCCATCCCCAGGGCGCTTTCTCCCCGTCTCTGGGTACCTCTGGCAGTGCCACGATTCCCAGGAAGCTGCTCCTGCACGGGCGGCCGCAGCTGGCAGGGCCATGGCTGTGCCCGGCCCCATCTCCAGGCCCCGCTGGGCACGGCCGGGCAGGAGGAGCCGCGCTCCTGGGCCGCTTTGGCACTGAGCAGCCGCTTAAACCCCGCCGTGAGCAGAGGTGGGATTGAACAGCAGCTGCTCGGTACCGGGGTCAGTGCCCGCAGCACCCCCTGCCCGCTCTGGGGCCGCTCATCCCTCTGCAAGCGCTGTGCAGCTGTGGGGCAGCACCAGGCAAGGCCTCCAGCAGCATCACCAGCTGGGTCCTGCTCCTCTGGGGACCCTTCTCCCCCGGGAGCTGCCCCAGGACGCAGCCCTGGCCTGGTTCGGGCTGCCAGTGTCCCTGGGAAGCAGCAGGGAATGCAGAAGGCTTGGCCGTGCCTCGCCGGGCTTTCTCTCCCCGAGCGATGCACGCGGATTCGGTTCGGCTGCCCCGGTCACACACGGAATTCCCAGGGAGACTCCGGCCTGCCAGAGCAGTCCGGGCACGGGATGTGCACGGTAAATATTCCCAGTGCTGAGCTGCAGAGGAGCAGCTGGGTTTGCAGGGAGGGTGTTCGGAGGTGCTGGTTTGGGATCTCCCCGGTGTGGGGAGCAGCTGGGTTTGTGAGGAGGGTGTTCAGAGGTGCTGGTTTGGGCTCTCCCCGGTGTGGGGAGGGCAGGGGGAAGGCTGCGGGCTGCTCCTGTGCTCCCATTCCCGGCCCTGTTCTCCCCGGCTGCAGCTGCGTGTCCCGAGCGTCCCGCGCTGCCCAGCTGCTGCTGGACCCGGTGGGGCTCTGCTGCGGGCACACCGAGGCCCCTGTGCTGGGAAAACCTCGTTTTCTGCTCCCCGGAGGTGTGAAACATCCCCGCGTGAAGCAGAGCCCGGCCCTGGGTGCTCGGCTTCTCTGCCTTCCCTGTTTCTGCCTCCCAGCCCAGGGAAACCTGAGCTCCCCGGCAGAGCCAGGGGGGCTCACTCGGCCCTTTCTGCTGCGGGAGGGTCCCCCCGGCTGCTGGTGTCCCCCAGCCCCAGTGCTGGCACCTACTGCACCCACAGTTGTGCCCCCCTCCCCTCCAGCTGTGCCCCCCTCCCCTCCAGCTGTGCCTCCCCCTCGCTCAAGGGGAGCGGGCGCTGCCAGGGGTCCAGGTGCAGCCACTGCTTCTCTGGGCACGCCGTTAAATCAGCCCCGGTTTGGAGTTTCTTGTGGGGTTTGGTTGGTTGGGTTTGGTTTTTTTTGTTGTTTGGTTTGGGCTTTTTTGTTTGTTTGTTGTGGTTGCCGTTGCTCGGTGCAGGAGGGAAATGTTGAATTAAAGGTTCTGCTCGAGCCATTTTCCAGCTGCATTCCATCAGCTGTTTCCAAATGCTGGGTCACTGTGCTCCCGGCTTATTGTTGTTATTTACAGGAGAAAAGAAAAGAGGAGTGATACAACCTGGTGGAGTCTTTTAATGAAATGAATGTCTGACGGATTCCTGGAGCTCTCAGGAAGGCTGGAGGAGGCAGTGCTGTGAGAATTGGAGCTTCCCGGGCAACTGCAGGGTTTTTAGAAGTGTTTTCATGAACGATGTGAGGAGGAGAGGCTGGGGGTGCAGTTTATCCCACGTGCAGCTGAACTGAGCAGAATGGGGGCCCTCCCTCGGGGCAGGAGAGGTTCTGTTGTTCACTGTGCAGGGGCAGGCAGAGGATGGGCTGTGAACCCGAGCCAGGCGTGCCCCCAAGGCCAAAGGCACCCGGGCCGGGTCAGGAATAGGTGGCAGCAGGACCAGGGCAGGGATTGTCCCCTGGGCTGGGAACTGGTGAGGCCACACCACAAATCCTGTGTCCAGCTCTGGGACATGGAGGGGCTGGAGAACGGAAGGGAATGGAGCTGGGAAGGGGCTGGAGAATTCCTGAGGGAGCTGGGAAAGGGGCTCAGGCTGGAGCAAAGGAGGCTCAGGGGGGCCCTTGTGGCTCTGCACAAGTCCCTGACAGGAGGAGGCAGCCGGGGGGGTCGGGCTCTGCTCCCAGGGAACAGGGACAGGAGGAGAGGGAACGGCCTCAGGCTGGGCCAGGGGAGGCTCAGGCTGGACACCAGCAGGAATTTCCCCATGGAAAGGGTGCTCAGGCCTTGGCAGGGGCTGCCCAGAGAGGTTTGGAGTGCCCATCCCTGGAGGTGCCCCAGGAATTCCTGGAGGTGGCACTCAGGGCTCTGGGCTGGGGACAAGGTGGGCATTGGGCACAGCTGGGACTCCCTGCACTGGAAGGGCTTTTCCCAGCCTCAGGGATCCCGGGATTCTGTGGGACACAGTGAGGCCGTGACAGGGTTTGTTCCCTGCTGGCCTCGGACACCGCGGGATCACGCCTTGCAGGTTTCTGTCCATCGGGCGGGGACAGCTGGAACAATGCCCGTCCTCTCCTGGGGCCCCCTGAATTCCTGCCAGCCGTGGGTCACGGTTCCTCCCAAATAGGGGGAGTGAAAAGCGGATGAATGGAATGAAGGATCCCACACGGACATGTGACCACACATGGTTTGAAAGGGACCCAGAAGGGAAGTTGTTTGAGACAGAAGAGCAATTCAGAGCTGCCTCCCGAGCAACGCTTGTTCCTGGGGTTCATCCCGCCGTTCTCCAAGATCAAAGGATCATCAGTGCAACAAAGTGGCGAGAGGCTTTTAAATTTAAAACAAAATCCTTCCTTGATCCCCATAACAGCAAAAGTCAACTTTGCTCCTCGGGTTTGGCCACAACAACCTTGGGACTTCTGGGAAATAAATTCATTCTGAGCAGCGTGAGCCAGAAACTAAAAGGAATTATTTGGTCTCCGTCTGGTTGTGGGATAATCTGGTGGTCAACAGTTCTTCTGGGAGAAAGAGCAGAATGATGTGAAATTTGAATATCCATTTCTTTTAAAAAAGCCTAAAAACCCCCCAGGAGCAGCGGAACCAAGCAGATTTCATTTGGAAAGAAAATGAGTAGAAAAATTGAATCAGGAGCAGTTTTCTGTTTTGACGTCTTTGCAATAAGCTTTTTATAACAAAATGTTGTGGGGGCTTGTGGGGTTTTTTATAATACACACATTTTACTGAAACAGCAAGTTCCAATTTGTCTCTTCCTGGCCCCAAACTGACATTTTTTTCTGAATATTCCTCTTTGAGGAATTTGCATTTTTCAGGTTTTGTTCTAATTAAGGATGAAAAGGAACCTCAAGGTCTTGAGAAAACGGAGAGAAACACTCCTCTCCCTGTGTTCGATCTCTGCTGGGTGTCCAGTGCAGCGCCTGGAATGAGCCCCGGTCACCAGGGTCCTTCCTGTGGAACTTTATCCTGGAATCCACAGGATCTGACACAAAAGTTGAGCATTTCAGCCACCAGGCTGGGAAGGGAATTCCGGATATAACCAGAAAATACAAAGGAGAACGTTGGATTGTGACTGGAACTTGTGCCAGCAGAATCAGCTTTTGTGGTTCCCCAGAATTCAGGGGAAAATCAGGAAATTCAGGGGAAAATCAGGAAATTCAGGGAAATTCAGCCACAGGGTCTGTGACCTCCGCAGGGTCACGGATTCATGTGGGAAGTTCTGTGGTTTGGATCTCGTGGGATAAACCGGGCATCCCTCGGGGCCTCTGGGTGTTCCCAGAGCTGTTGGTGCAGCACCTTCCAGCCCAGTCTGGTGTGTGCATCTCTCGTCCCTGAATCCCTGTTTTAGGGTGTCCAAAGCACAGCGACCCTACAAAAGCTCATCCATGAGGATGAGACCCCTCTAGCCCCACTCCCACCCTTAGGGAGCACCTTTCCTCCCCGCAATTCCCTTTTTCCCAGTTCCCTGCACCCAGCTGGATGTGACCCCGCAGCCTGGATCCCTTCTCCGGCGCCGCTTCGGCCCCGAGCTGCTTTGAAACCCCATCGGATGCTTCCGCTCCTCTCTCCGTGTTTGGTTTCCCTGCTCCTCTCCTCCTTTAATGAATCCCTCAAAGCAGGAGGTTTTCAAGCCCTGTCTCCCTTTCAAGAGCCCCTCTCTGATCTACCAGAGATGTTTCTCTCGTCTGAGGAGCGCACAAGGAGACTTCACAGCGTGCAGAGGAGCAGAGGTGCCCAGGAAATGCTCTCCCTGCAGGGCTTTAATCCGTGCTCGTGGCAGGGAGGAGAGGTTGTGCTCGCTGTTGTTTGGGGCTGTCCCATTTCTCTGCCTTAGATCTGGGAAATCTGGAATTTTGGGGCTCCATCTGTGTTCTGTCCAAACTCTTTCTGGAAAAAGGGAAGAGTCTGTCAGTCATGGCTGCAGTACCAGAGGAGCCTTTAACTCCAGGGCAGCAGAGGAAAGTGGCTCCTGCATTCCCATTTCCTCCTCTGTGTGATCCCCCAGCACGAAATAATCGGGAGCGTCCCGGGACGAGAGGATCCAGCCAGGAAAGCAAAATCCCCGTGCCTCCTTCCTCCCGTCCCCGTGGCTGCAGGGAGCTGGGTTTCCTCCCGGCCTTGGGGTCAGCCCCCTCCCACCTGCCCCGCGAGGTGGGGCTTGGTGCGAGTCCCGGCTGCTCTCTGGTGCTGGAACGGCCAGAGGATGTTCCCTTTCCCCCACTTTGCCCTTTCCCTTGCGCACGGATGCGCCTTCCCTCCGCGTCCTCGGGCGAGCCCAGGCAGGGTCCGAGCCCAGCAGGTGCTCCTGGAGCCTGACTCAAATCCTTTCGTCACCTTCCCACCTCCAGGAGCTGCCAGGGGCTCTTCCCTTCTTCGGCCAAGGGCGCAGATCTCCAGGAATTCCCTGTGGCGGCCAAGTGGCTTCCACCACCCACTGCAAGGAAGTGGGAAGTGAATTCCGAGTGCCACCGCAGCCTGTCCCAGGCTGTCCCCTCGGCGACAGACTCTCCCTTGGCTCAGCTCTCCCCAGCCCCTGTGACCGGCTGGGTGTCCCTGGCACAGCCCTGCAGTGACTCTGCCGGATCCCGGGGGCAGGGAGACTTTCCCTCCTCTCACCTAGGGATAAATGAATCCTTAAAGCACCTCCAGGTGCTTTATTTGTGCAGTAACAGGATTAGCAGGGAAGACCCGAGGGAGGATGCTCCGGGAAGGGAACAATTGCACGATTTCAGAGAATATTTACATCTCCTTGCTCCGGTGCGTGCATCTCCAGCCTGAGCGGGGAAGGATCCGAAGCACCCTGAGAGAATTTGGCTGGAGGAAGCCCTGATAAGGTGGCTTATCAAAGCCGGTGTGTGGCTTGTTGCCACAGCGATGTCACTGCTCCTTTCAATCCCTGTCCCTGGGATGAGCTCCAGACGGCGCTGGGAGGGGCCGGGCCCTCTCCCGTACTTTCATTCCTCTCTCAGGACCCATTCTGGCAGGATTTTTGTGGTGTGGGCATTCCAAGCTCTGCCGAGGGCCTCTCAGTCCCGCAGTGCAGCTGCCCCGGCGTCTCTGCTGCCGTTCCTAGAAACCATCCGGGGAGTCTGCGACAGCACGCGGGGAATTTGCCTTCCAGTGACGGAAAACCCTCAAGATTTCATTGCGGGTGGGGCAGAAGCTGCTTCACCCGAAGCCCCCACTGCTTTCTGAGCAGCGCAGGCACCTTCTGCTGGCTTTGGGACAGGCAGATCACGAGCTGATTTTCCCCCAGGCGGGTTTCAGCTCCTGCAAAAATCCGCAGCACAATTCCCATCCAAGTCGTGGCTCCTCTCCGGACAGCCACGGCAGGCACTGGGCACACGCTCAGACCTCGGGTGCCTCCAGGCCTTTCCCTGCTCAGAAGGCTCCTTAACACACCAAAATCCTGGGAATGGGAGGGTTGGGAAGGGAGATTTGGATCAGTGACCTCACATTCAGGTAGAGACTGACACTGCTGGTGTGGTCTTGTACGAAAACAAACCCCACCTCAGTGGAAGCTACAGATTCATTGTTACTTTTCTTTTTTTTGCACTTCAAAAGTATGAATTGAACTATTTTGGGTGCATAAATTGGGAGGATGAGGATGACTCCTGCGGTTTGTGTTAATTTAATATTGGTTCCTTTCAGCCCGGAGGAGCGAGGAGGTCACACTGCAGGACGGAGGAGCTGGTAACACATTCCAGCGTGTCTGGGAAGATCCACAGATCCTCCTGCCTCACCCCTTTCACTGCAGGAGCTGCAGGAGGTGGGTCAGGAGTCACCCAAGGAAATCTCTCCAAGGCTGAATTCCTGCAAGGATCAAGGGCAGGGTGGATTCAGCACCAGCTCCTTGTCCCAGACCTGACATCTGTAAGGGCTGGAGGGACAGGACACAGGGAATGGCTGCCCACTGCCAGAGGGCAGGGATGGATGGGATCTTGGGAATTGGGAATTCCTGGCTGGGCTGGAATTCCCAGAGCAGCTGTGGCTGCCCCTGGATCCCTGGCAGTGCCCAAGGCCAGGCTGGACACTGGGGCTGGGAGCAGCCTGGGACAGTGGGAGGTGTCCCTGCCCTGGCAGGGGTGGGATGGGTGGGATTTCAGGTCCCTCCCAACCCCAACCATTCCAGGATTTTACAGCCTCGTGGTTTGGTTTTCGTACCAGGTTTTTGCTCAGCATTCCCCACACGGTGCCTGTGTTGGCCTCGGGGCTGCTCCTCCCCACCAAGAGATCTTCACTTGTTAATCTCCTACTCTGCACCATTGTTCCGTGGAGGGGATCCCGGGGGTGGATGTTTGGGGCAGGAATGCCATCCTGCGCACAGAGGGAACCTCACCACTTCATTTCATAGCCTGGAGCTTGGACATTCCCCCTGAACTGGGGATTCTTTTCCTGCCTCCTGGTTATTTACGGCTGGGAGCTGAACAGAGCCTTCCAGCTGGGGTCGGGTACCCAGAGCCAGCTCAGGCAGCTCCGGGCTTTGGAATTCTCTGAATTCCTCTCGTTTCTTTTCCACAGACACACACTGGCACGGCAGCTGCGGAAATTCCTGGATCCGGGTTATTTGGGGTGAACCTCGCTGTGCAGGAAGCCACGCTGGCGGAGGAGCCCTGTCCATGAGCAGAACCTGTTATTCATTTCTATTAAAGAAATACCTGTAACTGCGTTGGAACATTCGACTCGGTCCTCCTGGATAAATAATCCACGCTCTCCCTGGCTTTGCCAGCTTTTGTGAATGCCAGAGTTTCTTATCCACTCCCTGCCTCAGTCTGATATTTAAATTCACCCGAGCCGTCTCAGCAAAAGGCTTTGCACGCAACAATGAGTCCCGCTCCGAAAACAAATGATCCAACTCTGGGAAAAAACTCCGGGAATGGGTTTGTAAATGCGTGGGCACAGCCGCTTCTGTCAGAAGAGTTTATCAGTTTGTCCAATCGCTGCAGCCAGCACCACGGAACTTATCAGGAGACAGCAGAGCACACTTCTCAAGTGTTCATCTGCAGCATAACAATTGGGAACTCCTGCGGAAAGGAAAAACCCTTTTCCCATGGCCGTGGGCATTCAGCGAGAGGCGGAGCAGAGCCAGGGGCTGCTGGATGCCAGCTGGTTGCTGCGGGAGGTGTGAGTGTGGATTTATGGATCCCCGCTCTGATGGTGGGGCTGGAACGTTCGTGCCCGGATTGAACGGCTCTTTCCCACTCCAGCATTCCCGGAGGCTTTCCCGGGGTCACTGAGAGCCGTGACCTCAAATGCTGAGATGTTTCATTATTCTTGGAGAAGAGGAAATACAACTTTCAGATGGAAAACTGTGTGTGGTGCCCAAGGTCTGCCTACGGAAGGGGGGCTGAACTTGGAGTTTTTAGGGATATTAAAGAAAAATTAAAGTGGGATTACCAGCTTCTCTGCTTTTCCTCTGAATAAAGACCGGGATGTTTTCTGGGCTTCCACAAGCCTGAAGCTCTCTGCTAAATTTCTTACAGTTAAGCAGATGATAACAGAGGAGATTATAAATGCAGAGATCTTGGAAATGTGAAGGAGAGCCCTGTTTGCTTACTGAGGCATAAAAACTTCTTATTGGGGACTTAGATCTTAGTCATGTACTTTTAATTTGAGTTTTATACCGTGTTCCCTGACCAAACTGCTTCCAGTTTTTCTGTGTGGCGTCGGGCGTGTGCAGAGAGCCAGACTGAGACAATCACCTGAGAAAGGATTTTAATTGCAAATTAAGCTGGTGTAAGGGGTGAGGCTGAGCTGTGCATCCCCGGAACCCTCTGGGGGTCGGGTCTCCCCAGAGCAGTTTCATAAACTAGGAGGGACGAAGACCTCTGGTTTTTCTCATGGAATCGTTTAGGCTGGAAAAGACTCCGAGATCATCGAGTCCAGCTGATGCTCCATGTCCCTCTTGGAAGTTTAGGTGACAGTTGTGGTTTTTCTGATTTGTTTTAGTCTCGAGCCGAAGACTTGTGGTTGATCCCTGTTTCCAACAGGAATCTCCTGCTGAAGCAGAGCTTTCCAAGGTGCCCCGGCGCGTTCCCTGCTCTGGGCAGGACCTCCAGGCCTCTCTGGGAAAGGTGCTCCTGATTATCACACCTCTGGAATATGGAGTGAATTGGGTGGATGGAAAATGTGGAGGGTCAGAAAATGGAATAATTTTACAAACTCAGTCCCTCAGCTGGGGACAATGTCCCATCACAACATCCTGGCCCGGGGTGTCAGCAGCATTGACCATCACTGTGTGAGTTCCCTCCCGTTCCCAGACTCTTGAATCCCGAGTGCTTCCCGAGGCAGCGTTTAGGGATGCACTGAAATGCATTTGCTGTGGATTCTGCGAGTGCTCTTCTGGCTGAGAGCAACACCAGCACCCGGGTGTGCTGTGTTTGCTGCTGGGAAAGGCCCTGCCCGAGCAGGGGCAGTTTTCCCCGGGCTGAGGCAGGAATGCTGTGGGGAAGGGGTGGTTTGGCTGCCCTGCCCTGCTGGGAGATGGGAGATCCGTGTGGGATGGAAGGGAATGCCCTGCCAGTCCCCGTGGCTGTGTTTGCCCCACACGTGCTGCTGCAGGAGGGACCCTGGGAAGGGATTTGGTTCCGTGGGTGGGTTTGTGATGCAGATCCAGGGGACTGTGCTGTCCCTCAGGATCAGGAGGGATGCAGAACCCCGCTTCCAGCAGGTGTGGTGTCCAGCACAGGGAGCTGGGTGGAAATTCCACGTCAGCCCAAGCCTGGGAAGGCCTCAGCAACGATGGGAGAACTTGGGGTGGATCTCTCATGACTGGTGTCCAGGTGAGTGCAGATCAAAGGGGGATGGAAAACCCTGAAGGAAGCTCCCCAAAGCCTTCAGTTCTCACCCCAGCTCCAGAATCCGCTGGCACACCAGGAAATGATCCACAGGGATTTCTACTCTGAGACCTCTCAGCTTGTGCTGGTGTGACGGGGTGGCCGACAGCCACGCTCCTGGGAAAGGTGGAAGTGGTGGGTCTGGAGAAATGGAATTGGTGTTTGGCTGGTACCTGGTGCTGACAGTGCTGTGCTCCCTCTGTGGAAGGTTCCAGACAGGAGCCCAGGTTATCCAGAGAGGCTGTGGCTGCCCCTGGATCCCTGGCAGTGCCCAAGGCCAGGCTGGACCCTGGGGCTGGGAGCAGCCTGGGACAGTGGGAGGTGTCCCTGCCCATGGCAGGGGTGGCCCTGGGTGGGCTTTGATCCCCTCCCAACCCAAACCTTTCTGGGATTCCGTGAATCCAACTGCTCTTCCAAGGGCTGGAGGTGCTGCACCATGGCCCTGGCTCTTCTGCACTGCTGTCCCCTGTCCCCCGGGGCTGGGACACAACTTTCACATCGCTCCCGTGGCCCCTCCAGCCGAGGTGTTTTGCTGCTCAAGCTGAAGAGCAAAGCAGGGTTTGCTCCAGCCCCAAACTGGGAGAGCTGGAACGTCCCCGTGGGTGTCACCACCCCAGGGGACAGCTGCCACCAGAGCTCCTGTCACTTCGGCCCGGCCATCCTGTCACTCTGAGCTGCCTTGCGTGGTGCTTTCCTCCAAAAAATCCGTGACAAATTCCTGAGTCACCCATTCTGGGAAGGGCCCTGGGCTCCTGGAGCTCAGTGCCTGAGGGCTCTGGGGCTGGGCAGGTGAGGAGCCTCTGCTGTGGCTCTGGAGCCACCTGAGACTCACCCGGGCCGAGGAGTCGCCACTGCTAATTGTTGCCCAAATATTCCCCTTCGTTTGTAAATCGCGTTGCCGTGGCAACAATAATTTCTATGCATTACGGATATCAGACACCTCTCAAATCAATTTGTTTTCCCTGGTTGCCATGGCGACAGACATTTTGTCAGAATTACTTAGGGAGAGAGAAATCCGGAGCCTTTCGCAGCAAAGGAGCAGCAGAAGGAGCCCTGTGGGGAGCTCCTGAGCTCCCGAATTCCTCCTGCCCGGCTCTGAGTGAGCGTTTTTGGCACAAACAGCCCCTCATGGCTGCCCCATCTCCGCCCCTGTGACCTTCCAGCTCCAGCACGTTGCTTGTGACCATCCCTGCCTTGGCTTTGGAGCTTTTCCAGCCTGGCCACCGTCAGACCTTTCCTCTCTGCAGCCTCCGATGGCTTCTCCTCCTAGGCCCGGGCTTTGGCTGCACCTCGGCCTTCCCAGCCTCTGCTTTCCAGGGTGACCTCCGACAAAACACCCGGAGAGCTGCCCACAGTGCCCCTCCGGGTGGTTATCAGCGGTGCAGAACAGGAGTGCCCTGAACACCTCGGCAGGAGTTTCGCTGCCCGAGCGGGAGCTGGGGCCTGGGGAAGCTCTGGTCCGCAGCACCGGCCCCGCAGCCCGGGTTTGGTCCACTTCGCTGCCGTCTCACGGGGGCAGCTCCGTTCTGACCCTCTGCTGAACCATTCTGGGGCTCTCTGCCTTTCTCCACTCCTCCTGCTCGGCTCTTGGGCTGCCAGCTCCTACCCGGCGTGGGGTGGGCTCTCCAGCACTGCAGCCAGCAGAACTCCTGATTCCTGGCATTCCAGGAGGTGTTTGGGATGAAGGAAAGGTCACGAGTTAAAAACAACAACCTGAGCTCAGTGGCTTTGATCCCCACCCAGCCCAGGTTCCTGCAGTCTCTCACTTGAGGAATAACAAAGCCATTTTCAGATCCCACCCTACCGACTCCGTATTTTCATCTGAGGGAGCTGGGGCTGCTCGGCCTCGAGAGGAGCCCTGGCTGAGAGGGGCCCTCAGCCCTGGGGGTCCCTGGGGGTCCCTGGGGGTCCCTGGCTGCAGGGAGGGCTCAGGGCAGGGCCCAGGCTCTGCTCCGGGGGCCAGCAGTGGCACCAGAGGGACGGGCAGGGGCTGATCCCAGCAATTCCCTGCACGGGAGGCACAACTCCTGCCCTGGGCAGGGGCTGATCCCAGCAATTCCCTGCACAGGGGGCACAACTCCTGCCCTGGGCAGGGGCTGATCCCAGCAATTCCCTGCACAGGGGGCACAACTCCTGCCCTGGGCAGGGGCTGATCCCAGCAATTCCCTGCACAGGGGGCACAACTCCTGCCCTGGGCAGGGGCTGAGCCCAGCAATTCCCTGCACGGGAGGCACAACTCCTGCCCTGGGCAGGGGCTGATCCCAGCAATTCCCTGCACAGGGGCACAACTCCTGCCCTGGGCAGTGCCCGAGCTGGAACAGAGCCCAGGGAGGGGCTGGAGTCTCCTCCCTGGGGATATTCCAGAGCTGCCTGGACACACTCCTGTGCCCTGGGTGCTGGGATGGCCCTGCTGGAGCAGGGAGTGGCACCAGTGACCCTCTGAGGTCCCTTCCAGCCTGACCCATCTGGGATTCTGTGACTCCATCTGTGTTTGACAGTCTAGGAAATAAAAAATATTTGGAAGAATCTGTTGTTAAACACCTGAGTGCTCAAATTTTAGGTGAGCTGTGGAAAACAAATCAATCTTCTGAGCGTGAGTTGGGAATCGCCACCGTGGGCTTGGAGGCTCCAGCAGGAGCCAGGGCTGTGATGCATTCCTGCTGCCACAGGCTGTTCCTGCAGTGGGAAAGCCTCTTGCCTCCCTGCCAGATAATACAGAATGCTCCTTGCCTTGGAAGTGTCCAGGCTCGGGAGCCAGAACACTGAAGCAGAGCGTTGACATCTGGCAAAGTGACTGAGGGAAATCCCTCGGGGCTGGCATCGACTGTTCCCTAAATCCATCCACGTCTGTGTGCGGTCCTGGGGCTCGGCACGGAGCTCTGGGTGTGGGAACATCTGCAAGGCAGAGGGAAGAAAATCCACTTCCTCCCTGCTGAAGCTGGGAAGTTCGGAGTTCTGGGAAGGAAATCCCAGGCAAATCCCGGGGAGCCCTGGTGGGGATTTACCGGTGCTGGTGTCGCTCCCTTTCCCTGCTGCTACCTGCACGTTTACCTCCACTTGGTGGTAGCATTTTCTCGGCATTCCCTCCTCTTTCCCGGCTTTTGGAGTAGCTGTGGATGCGAGCAAGGAGCCCCTTCCCTGTGGAATGTGTGAGTGAAGGAGCGTTGAGTCCGCATTTTCCTCTGTGACACGGTGAAGTCTGAGCCTCTGATCCTGCCCGG
Organism: Gymnorhina tibicen; assembly: GCA_013399875.1. Classification (NCBI taxonomy): domain Eukaryota; kingdom Metazoa; phylum Chordata; class Aves; order Passeriformes; family Artamidae; genus Gymnorhina; species Gymnorhina tibicen. Next base: position 51,619 of record VXAZ01003466.1, read on the forward strand.
GCTGGGCTTTGGTGCCCAAACCACCTCCTTCTAATGGGAAAAGGAGCAGGAGAAAACCCCGAGCTTGGGAATGCTGCCCACGAGCAGCTCTGCTCGTCCTCAGGTGGGTTTGGTGCCCTGCATGGACCTGACTCTGGAGCTTGTGACAACGAAGGGTCAGAACTGTGGCTGTCCCCAAATCAGTCCAAAATCTGCTCTGGGGCAGGAGGAGCCTGGCCTGGGGCAGGACAGGAGGAGCCTGAACTGGGACAGGGACAGGAGGAACCTGAACCAGGGCAGGGACAGGAGGAACCTGAACCAGGGCAGGGACAGGAGGAGCCCAAACCAGGACAGGGACAGGAGGAACCTGAACCAGAGCAGGGACAGGAGGAACCCGAACCAGGGCAGGGACAGGAGGAGCCCAAACCAGGACAGGGACAGGAGGAACCCGAACCAGGGCAGGGACAGGAGGAACCTGAACCAGGACAGGGACAGGAGGAACCCGAACCAGGGCAGGGACAGGAGGTGCTGGGGGCCCTCCCAGGCAGGTGAGGTTCCAGCTGCTGAGACCATCCCATGTCCTGCCCCGGAGCGGTGTTCAGCTGCTGCTGAGGGGTTGGTTCCCACCCCACCGAGCAGGACAGGCGGGCACTTTTCCCATGGAGATGCTGCGGGAGAGCCGGGAACGGGCTCCGCTCAGGGTGACAGCGAGAGATGATGTCACTGCTGCTTTATTTTTGATTCTGCCTGTTAAGAATCTCCATAAATGCTCCACCTTGATGCGCCTTCTCCTGTCGCCGCTTTCGGCTGTCGTTAACCCTTGGAGGCCTGAGCAGAAGCGGGAATAAAGGCTGGGGATGAGCTGTGCCGAGGCCTTTGCTGCGCTCTCCACGCTGCACAGGTGCATCCCATTTCCCAGGGAGAGAAACTGCTGCACCACCTGCTGCAGATGAAATTATTGTCATATTGATTTGATTTCTTTTAATTGAAGCGTGCCATTTATAAATGGCTCTTCTGAGGGCTGTGACTGCTGTTCCCTTTCCTGGCAGCAGCAGGCTTCCAATCACTGGCAGCTCGTGGATATTAAAACACAGTAAATTGGTTTGCAAGTTGAAAACTCTTATTCTTTTCTGAAGAATCGATTGCCACAGGCGCTGGTGGGATTGGGAAAGGAAGCTTTTTCATCTCCTGGTGTCTCAGGGACAGCGACAACCTGGGCTGTGCTGCTGACTGCGTTTGTCAGGGCTCGTGCCAGGCTTTGAAATCCCCTTCTGTGGCTGTTACAGCTGTGGTTTCTGGGAAGTTCGGAGTTCTGGGAAGGAAAAGAGCAGAGAGCTCAGCCCTGCTGCCTCTGTGCAGAGCCCCAGGGCCACTGGGCACGGCGGGGCCTGCGCTCGGAAATGGCTTCGCTCTGGAATATTCAGGCAAATGTGGCACTGCCTTGGCACTGCCCCCAGCCCTGTCCTGGGGTGTCCCAGCCCGCAGGGAGGGACTGTGGGGTGGGCACTGGTGTCCTGCTTTTCCCCTCCTGGGAAGGCGTCTCTGGCTTAAAAATATCATTGTTGTGCTTTAAAACGAGTGGGGAGGGGAGGATCCTTGTGGTGCTAAAAGCTCCGCGCTGCCCGGAGGGCCGGGCTGCTCTCAGGTTTTTGGGGACTGGGGGGGACACAGTTGGGGTGTGGGGCTGAAACTGTCCCTGTCTGTCCCCACAGCTTGAAGGGCTGCCCCCCTGCCCCTGCCTGGCTGGATGTCACCCTCGGGTCACACTGATGGGGCCAGTCCCAGGGGTGTTCTCCATCACAGAATCCTGGGATGCTTTGGCTGGAAGGGACCTTAAATCCCACCCATCCCACCCCTGCCATGGCAGGGACACCTCCCACTGTCCCAGGCTGCTCCAGCCCCAATGTCAGGCAGTGGGAAGCCATTCCCTGTGTCCTGTCCCTCCAGGCCTTGTCCCCAGTCCCTCTCCAGCTCTCCTGGAGCCCCTTTGGGCCCTGCAAGGGGCTCTGGGCTCTCCCTCTCCCCGCTGTGATCAGGAGCAGGACAATCGGGACAGCTGCTGTGTCCCTGACCCCCAGCCAGCACGGGCGGTGTCTGCGGCTCCGTGCCGTGGCAGGGAGGTGACAGCCAGGCCGGCAGTGGTGACATCCCCAGCCCCCGCTCAGCCTGATCTAAAGAACACAAATAGATGGATTTATTCCTTTCCTCCCCTCTCAGCTGATGAACTGATGATTTATGAGTATATTTCTGATCTGTGGCTGGCTCTGGAGCCCTCTAAGCATTATTGAGGATAAAGGAGATTGACAGAGAATAAGGAATGCCAGAGCCTTTCCAGCAGCTGATGTGGTTGGTTTTTCTCGGTTTTCTTCTCAGTTTTCACGGCAGTGAAACCCAAAGCTTCTGCAGCACAGAGCTGGGGCTGAGGCAAATTCAGGGCAGCTGTTCCTGCCGGAGGAGAGCACGGCCTCAGGACGGCTCGGGAATGTCCCAGGGACTCCTCTCCTGGAGCAGCTCAGTCCCAGAGGGGCCTGGCAGGGCCGTGTGCATCGTGAGTTAATCAGCGTTAATTAGGGCTGGTTGCTCACACGTTAAAACTTCTGGAACCCTGGGACTGGGCTTGGAAACCGGAGAGGGACTGGGGACAAGGCCTGGAGGGACAGGACACAGGGAATGGCTTCCCGCTGCCAGAGGGCAGGGATGGATGGGATCTGGGGAATTGGGAATTCCTGGCTGGGAGGGTGGGGAGGGGCTGGGCTGGAATTCCCAGAGCAGCTGTGGCTGCCCCTGGATCCCTGGCAGTGCCCAAGGCCAGGCTGGACCCTGGGGCTGGGAGCAGCCTGGGACAGTGGGAGGTGTCCCTGCCATGGCAGGGGTGGCACTGGGTGGGATTTAAGGTCCCTTCCCACCCAAACCATTCAGGATTCCATGAAAATGGACCCAGTTCCATGTGCTGGGAGCTGCCTGTGCCCACCCCACGCAGCCTCACCGGGGCTTTGCTGCCTCTTCCTGCTGGGAAGCTGCTCCAGAAAATCATTCCCTTAGCAATTAAATCCCCTATTCTGAATTTCATGGCTTGAGGACGCAAAGCTGGAATTTTTGGAGGATCCAGGATGTGTTTCTGCTTTTCACCTGCCCCCGTGGGGAGCCCGGGAGTGTCCCCTGCCCTCCCGTGGACAGGGGTCCCTGAGCCCTCGGGGACCCCGCAGCTCTGCCCTGCCCTGCCCAAGGAACTCTGCAGCTCCTTCAGCCCGGGGCTGGCAGTGCCTCCTGCTCAGAGCTGCTGCCTGAAACCCGGGAAGGAGCTCTTTGTGCTCAAGAGGAGACTGATTCTATGGGAAAGCTGCAAATTGACGTGGCTGGAGAACCCTCGAGCACAAAAACTTTGGAGCAGGAAGAAGCAGTGCAGAGAACAGCTCTGTTCACATATCGGCCTGCTTCTGACACTCTGGGAACTCGAATTGCTGTATTTTCTGCTTTAATCTGCCGCTTTGATTCGGCTGAGCAGGGGCAGCTCCAGAAATTACACCTCAGGAACATTTTCCGAGGGAAAAAGCTCCGCCTGTTGTTTGTGTAACAGGCTGGGAAACAAAGCAATTGCAGGCGACTCCGAGTGCAATAAAGGCCTGTGCAAAATGCATTGTGCTCAGCAATGTCAGCTTTATTTAAATCTTCAAAGTGATTGTTCTGCATTTAAGCCTGTTCTAATGGCTGTCTGCATTGCTGCATCGCAACATCGAATTTCTCCGACAAATGATTCTCCTGTTCAGGGCGCCAGGTGAGGAGGCTGCGTGTCCGCGGGGCTGAGCTGTCCCCGTGTTAACAGAGGTGCTGCAGCTGCTCCTGGCACCGGCTCCTGCACAGACAGAGCGTCCCTGGCTTGCCTTGGGATGATTTCACCTCCTAGCTCACGGCTCATCCTGCTGAGCTCCGCCTGGTTTGCAGCTGCATTTCACCAGAGCCTGCTCTGAAGGAGCCCCTTGCAGGGCCCAAAGGGGCTCCAGGAGAGCTGGAGAGGGGCTGGGGACAAGGCCTGGAGGGACAGGACCCAGGGAATGGCTGCCCACTGCCAGAGGGCAGGGATGGGTGGGATCTTGGGAATTGGGAATTACTGTCTGGGAGGGTGGGGAGGGGCTGGGCTGGAATTGCCAGAGCAGCTGTGGCTGCCCCTGGATCCCTGGCAGTGCCCAAGGCCAGGCTGGACACTGGGGCTGGGAGCAGCCTGGGACAGTGGGAGGTGTCCCTGCCATGGGCACCAGCCCCATGGAGCCCAAAATCCCGGTGGCCACGGGCACAGCCCCAGCGGAGCCCCGGCAGCTCCGAGCGCCGCTGGCAGAGGCAGCGCTGAGCCGTGGCCGTGCCCGCAGCGCTGCTGATGGTTGGGGGCCATCACAGGCTCAGGGCCGTCTCTCAGAGCCGTGCTGGTGCGACTGACCGGGGGTGAAGGGCCAGGGGACTGTGGCAGGTGACGCTGGGATGCCACCCCAGCCCCTGGCAGGAGCGGGGTGCTGCGGGCAGGGGCAGCACCGGGGCAGGCAGTGGGTGCCCTGAGGGAGGGGTGTGGTGGCCGAGGTGACAGCTCCGTGCCCGCCCGGCCCCAGGGGCTGGAATGCACGTGGATGCGTCTCGCTGCAGGGATGGATGTGGGAATTTAAGCCACGACCGAGGCTTTCGGTGACCTCTGTTCTTCTCCTTCCTTCTGTGCCCTCGGGAGCTCGAGGTGCATCTTCTGCAGCCCTGAACTCCTCTCCCTCCTCGTCGCCGCCATCCCCTCCCCCCGCAGGTGGGCACCATGAACATTTCTGCTGCTCCCCCTCCTCCTGCTGCCAGCTGAGCTCCTCTCCCCCGTGCCCACAACAATCCAGGGGCAGAGGCACTCCTGGCTCCCAGCTGGTGCCACCCTGTTGGGGCCTGGGTTGTGGCAGGGACCTTCTGACAGCGAGGGATGATCAGAGCCGGTTACTGACACCCATCTCTCCAAAAACCTGCTGGGTTTGTGTCCTTGCCCTTGGAAAAGCCCAGAAGAGCCATTTTGGTCCCACTTTCCTCATTTTCCTCGTGGCACTGCCTGCCTTTGGTGCTCCCAGCGGGACCTGGGGCCGCAGGGTCACGCCCTGGGCTCTCCCCTCCTGCGCTGGGTCTGGCGTGGAGCTCCAGGAGTGTCCAAAGCTCTGCTTTCTGCCATCCCTCATGGAACAATGCTGATTTTCACTGCTTTACCTCTCCCAGTATGAGCTCCTGTCTGCTTCTCCAGGCCTCAGTGATACTGAAATGCTCTCTTCAGGAGACAGCTCCCTTAATCACCGGGCTCAAGCCATCTCCAGGAACTTACAGGAGGAAAATGGGCTCTCCAGCACATGGAGAGGTTAAGAAATAATGCTTGGTCAACTTTGCAAAGCAATTTGAGCTCTCTCTATGAAATAATAAGTACCAGATGAGAGCTGTGCATTACTGGCCACCTCTTATCTCCAATTGACCTTTCCTGGTCAGCTGAGCCCCAGCCAGAGAAAGGAGGGCTCTCATTTCCCGCTGCCGCAGCACCCGGGGGTCCCAGCAGGGCCTCGGCACCCAGAGCACTGGGGGTGCTGGGGGAGCAGGGATGAGGCCAGGACAGAACCCCAGCGGATGGGCTGGGGCTGCTGGGCTCACAGCAGAGACACCACGGGAGGCAAAGCCCAGGGGATAGCGATGGACCTTGGCAGAGTGCTGGGAAGCTCCCAGGGAGGGGTTTAACTTCCTTGGCTGCACTGGAGGGAGGGGTTTTAATTCCCTGGCTGGTTCAGAGGGAGGTGGTTTCATTTTCCTGGCTGTTTCCGAGGGATGGGTTTGTTTCCCTGGCTGTTTCCGAGGGATGGGTCTGTTTCCCTGGCTGTTTCAGAGGGAGCAGTTTTGTTTCCCTGGCTGTTTCAGAGGGATGGGTCCCTTTCCCTGGCTGTTTCCGAGGGATGGGTTTGTTTCCCTGGCTGTTTCCGAGGGATGGGTTTGTTTCCCTGGCTGTTTCTGAGGGATGGGTCTGTTTCCCTGGCTGTTTCAGAGGGATGGATCCCTTTCCCTGGCTGTTTCAGAGGGAGCAGTTTTGTTTCCCTGGCTGTTTCAGAGGGATGGGTCCCTTTCCCTGGCTGTTTCCGAGGGATGGGTTTGTTTCCCTGGCTGTTTCCGAGGGATGGGTTTGTTTCCCTGGCTGTTTCCGAGGGATGTGTCTGTTTCCCTGGCTGTTTCAGAGGGAGCAGTTTTGTTTCCCTGGCTGTTTCAGAGGGATGGGTCCCTTTCCCTGGCTGTTTCCGAGGGATGGGTTTGTTTCCCTGGCTGTTTCCGAGGGATGGGTTTGTTTCCCTGGCTGTTTCAGTGGGATGGGTTTGATTCCCTGGCCCCACGGGCAGAGTGGCCCCTGTGCTGGCAGCCCCAGCCCGCGGAGAGGTGGATCTGTGGTGGCAGCCCCCGGGGGCCTGGCTGTGGCACCGGGCACCGGGCACAGGGCACCGCTCCTGGGGCGCTCCGTTCCGTTTGAAGCCATCGCTGTTTTCCATCAGGGCCGGTTCTCCATCAGGGCGGTGCTGGGGGAATCCAGGGATCACAAATCCCTCTGGTCCCAGCCTGCCGGAGCTGCCTGGCACCGCGTCCTTGGGCAGCCCCCGGGCCTGCACTGACCTTGCCCTTGCTCACTCCAACCTTTCCAGGTGGCAGCCAAAGCCCCTGAAATTCCCTTTCGCTCCGGCCTTCTCATCTCTCCAGACTTTCGGGGTGGAATTAAGCACTGGAGGGGGCTGCCCAGGGAGGTTTGGAGTGCCCATCCCTGGAGGTGCCCCAGGAATTCCTGGAGGTGGCACTCAGGGCTCTGGGCTGGGGACAAGGTGGGGATGGGGCACAGCTGGGACTCCCTGGGCTGGGAGGGCTTTTCCAGCCTCAGGGATCCCGGGATTCTGTGTGATGCTGAGAATTGTTAGTGAATAATGAACAATCCAACTTTAAATCAATTTATTCATTTTATGCTCGTGTCGGTTCCCATTTTGATTAACATTCAGTGCACCCTGGGAACAAGGGATCTGCAACAGGCTTAATTCCGATAAACTCTGTGTCAGAAAACAAATGTACCCAGATTATTGCTCCAAGTAAAAATCCAATGTACCCAGATTATTGCTCCAAGTAAAAATAGGGACATTGGTGCTGTGGGGGCCTCAATCTTCCACAGCAGCAGTTTGCCACATTTTACACTTCCTTAATCCTTCCAAAATCCAGTGTGGAAGCTCTGCCTCTCACCCTCCTCCTGTGCTTTGCCTTTCCGTGAGTATCCTCCCAGGATTTAAGGACCCCAGATCTCTGCCCCCAAATTCTATATTTTCTTTCCATTTATGATTTTTTTGGTGACATAAATAGTATTTATTCAGAAAAGGAGTGGCTCAGAAAATAATTAATTTCCTCCTGCTTCCGTTTATTCCAGCTCTCCTGGTCGGCATCCCAGCCAGCATCCCATCAATAAATGGGATAAGTCTCATCACAGCCCGGCTCTGTGGGGAGCTGCCCTTCTGAAGGTGGAATCGCTGTGAGAACCTGCTAATTCCCCATTACCCTAATGAAATATTTAATGAGATTAATCAATGGCACCTCATTAGCCAGGGAGCTTCCCGGGCTCGGCTCCGGGGGCTTCCCGGCGCTCCTGTGCCGCGCTCCGAGAGCCGGACGTGTCCGTGTCCAGCCTCTCCTCTGTCGGCGCGGCCGGACCCGGAGCTGTGCTCCCCCAGCCCGGGCCGTGCCTGCCGGACAGGAGCTGGGTCAGGCTCTGCCCCAGGGGCTTCGCTTCTCCCCGCAGCCCTGGACCGCTGCCTCCGAGCAGCCCCGGCCAGGAGAGCTCCTCGCGTCCCAAAAACGCCTCCTGGCACAGAGCAGGGCGAGGCTGGCAGTGCTGCGGGGCAGGCAGAGCTGCGGGGGGACGCCTCCTTTCTGTGGGGTTTTTGTCGGGTTTCAGACCTTTCTCGCAGCACAATGGGTCTGTGAGAGCCCCCGGGTGACCCGGCACGGCCTCCCTGGTCCCTGGCACGGGGCTTATCTGCTGATACCTGGGGCTCTGTGCAAGGCTGGGTGGGAATAAACCAGAGGGAGAAGCAGTTTTATCCCATTTCTGTTTAAAAGCCATTCACAAATCCACAGAAGAGGATTGTTTGTCATTTTTTCCCCACATTCCACATTTAGCTGGGATATTGGGAGTTGGGAATTCCTGGCTGGGAGGGGGGGCAGGCCCTGGCACAGGGTGCCCAGAGCAGCTGTGGCTGCCCCTGGATCCCTGGCAGTGCCCAAGGCCAGGCTGGACACTGGGGCTGGGAGCAGCCTGGGACAGTGGGAGGTGTCCCTGCCATGGCAGGGGTGGCACTGGGTGGGATTTAAGGTCCCTTCCCACCCAAACCACTCCAGGCCTCTGTGATTCCATGGTGTTTTGGTCAGTTTGTTTTCCACCCCTCAGAGCAGAGGCCCAGGGTTGTGGTGCCCTGCGGAGGGACGGGATCCGTGCTCAGCTCCCTGTGCCACAGCCCGTCCCTCTGCCTGTCCCCACGTGTCCCCCTGGGGGTGGTGGCTGTTGGCAGCGGCTGTCCCTGATGTGCAGGATTGATTTCCCTGGATAATTTTCCTGCTGCGTGTCAGGATAAGCATGTGGAACGCACAGCTCCAGCCCCTGCTTTGTTGGCAGCTGGTAATTTGAAGTTTTACTCCCCATTATATTACAGGCTCCAGCCTTGCTGGGCTCCTCTGGCTGATCTCAAACACTCAAATCACGGCTCAATGAACATATTTTTCAAAGATAAGCCCAGAGCAAATGAATTGGATTTATTTTTAATGCTGCCTTGTTTCTAATGCCCAGTGACACATGAACAAACGATTGCCATCACTTGTCCTCTTTCTCTGTAGGATATTGCTTTGGGCAGGATAATATCAGTGTATTTAGGATTATAAATCATCCCTCGGGGCTGATATTTCTCCTGTAGGGAAAAGGCTCCGGTTCAGCCTCCAGGAGACAAATCCAACCTTCCTTTTGTCATGGCGAAGTGGGGAGCGGAGCTCACGTGGTGTGACTGAGCCAGGGGCATCAGGGCACGGCTGCACCTCTGTGAGTGCCCTTGCTGCCGGTCGGGTGGGGACAGGGAGGGGACACTGAGGCTCTGAGTGGTCCCCAGAGCCCCCCTGCTCTGCTGGGGCGGGCACAGGGCACTCGGTCTGGGACCAGCGCTCGGGGGCTGCTGTTGGATCCCAGGTGGGAAAGCTGCCCTGGGCATCCCTGGGGCTCTCAGCTCTGCTGTGCACGGGGCAGTGCCGAGGCCCTGGTGCCACCCTCGGTCTCCAGGGGTACCAGGTTTGTGCGGGGACCTCAAGTTCCCTGCCTTTGTCTGCCACTCCTTTCCTGCTTCTTAAATCCTGCTCTGGCTTTTGTGCTTGCTGCTAGGCCCGGGGCTGGTGCTTGCACAGAGCCCTCTCGCACACGGAATCCCTGCCAGGGAAGCTGGCAGCTCCTTGTCCAGGGAAGCATTTTCCAGACTCTCCTCCTAAGCCGGGAAAAGGCCTTTCCCTGGTGCCTCTGCGAGCGCGCAGCCAACCGGATTAAAATATTCCGGCAGCACAAAAAGATGCTCGAGTGCGTCCCCAAGTGCAGCTAGAACTCCGAGTGCTTAAGGACTGTGATCTATGGCTCATCTGGCCACGTTTTCCAAGGAAAATGAGAAGCCCTCCCTGGAGGGAGGCGGAGGCAGCTTTCGCTGTGCCTCTGCTGTGAGCTCGCTGCCATTCCAGGTAAAGCTGCCTTTGGAAGGAGCTAAAAGGACACCAGGGTGATCCCGGAATGCGGATGAGGTGGGATATGGAAGCATTAAAGTGCATTTGCAGCTCCGAGGTTCTGGCATTAGGAAGGAGGGATGTGCTTCCCTGTGCCGTGATGGAAGGGGAAGAGCTCGGTGCTTTCTGCCAGGGCATGGCGGGGGAGGTTCAGGCTGGATTTTGGGAATGATTTCTTCCCCAAAACAGCCCTGGCACAGCTGCCCAGGGCAGGAGTGGAGTCCCCATCGCTGGGGGGACTTCAAAGCCCTGTGGAGGTGGCACCTGGGGACACGGGGCAGTGGTGACCTGGGCAGTGCTGGGGGAAGGGTTGGACTCAGTGGTCTGAAAGGTCATTTCCGAGCTAAACTATTCCATGTTTCTATGGCCGGATCCTGCCCTGCTCCCTGGGAAGCCCTCGGTGGCATCCAGGTGCTCCATGTCCTCAGCCTGTGTTTTCTGGCCCTGAAATGAGAGAGCTCAGCACAGGGAGCAGCTCCCGGAGGCTCCTGCAGCCCCTGCCGAGGCGTTTGGAGGAGCCGCGTTCCCTTTTTTTGCTCTTTCCATGGATCATCTGGCTGCTGACATTTAGCACCCGGTGCCATATGTTGTTTTTCCCGGCGCGGGGATGGCGGCACGGCAAGGAGGGAGCGCTGGCGTCCTGCCCGGGGGTGCGGCGGGAGAGGCTTCTCCTTCTCCTGGCTCCTGCCAGGCTGGGAGCCCGGCACGGGCTGGCACCGAGCGGGGCTGCCGGGAACGGGATGTGCTGCTCGGGCGTGGCGTCTCCTGGAGCCCTGCCAGGGAATTCTGTCCCGCAAATGCGGAAGGGCCGGGGGGGCGGGAGATCCCCACGGAGCGAGCGCATCCCGCTGGGATGCCGGTCCGTGCTCCCCTCCCTGCGCTCGATCACAGAATCCTCACGGGTGCAAAAGGCCTCCAAGGTGATCGAGCCCAGAAAAGCTCGTCCCCAAGTGCCACCTCCACTCCTTCTTTGGACACTTGCAGGGTGGTGACCCCGCCACTGCCCTGTGCCACGGCTGGACAACGGCACAAAGCTGGGCCAGGGAGGCTCAGGCTGGAGATCAGGGAAAGGCTCTTCTTCCCCCAGAGGGTGCTGGGCACTGCCCAGGCTCCCCAGGGAATGGGCACGGCCCCGAGGCTGCCAGGGATGCCCGGGGTGGGGTTGTTGGGGTGTCTGGGCAGGGATGGGAGCTGGACTCTGATCCCTGTGGATCCCTTCCAGTTTAGGTTATTCCGTGATTTTATGAAACTTTCAGTGAAGAAAACATCCCCGATCTCCACCCTGAGGGGCTGGACTGTGCCACCCGTGCCAGTGACCCCCCGCTCCTCCCCAGGCACTGCCAGCCCCGTTTGCTGTTCATGTTTCATGCCAGCATCATTGAGAGGACTTTAGCAGAGCCTTCAGAACGCGCCGGAGATCAGAGGAGCCACCCCAGGGAGCGTTTGAAAGCTCTCCAGGACTGTTTGTGGCGGCCTCCCGTGAGTTTGCACTGCGGTGATGGCTCTGCTGGGGAATCAATTACGCCCAGCACTGGGTTCTGTCATTTCTCAGCGCGTTAATTTTAATTTCGGCAGAGGAAGGGGTCGGCGCAGGCGTCCATCGCTTCTGAGCGAGGGGCTGTGCGAGGCCCTCGGGCCCCCGCGGCCCCCAGCCACGGCCGTCCCGGCAGGGAAGGAGAAACCCCGGGGGATTTCCAGCGGTCACAAATGGGAGCGAAGCAATGGCTGCGGCGGAGAGCCCGGCTTCGTCCTCCGTGCTGGGGCCGCGGCTGCCGCTCGGCTCGGGCCGCACGAGTTGGTGCGGGCAGGGGCTGGGCGGGCACGGGAGCGCTGCAGCTCCGCGCGGGACGGCTTCCTTGGCACTGCCTTGGCACTGCCTTGGCACTGCCTTGGTGCTGCCTTGGCACTGCCTCCTTGGCTCTGCCTTGGCGCTGCCTTGGCGCTGCCTTGGCGCTGCCTTGGCACTGCCTTGGCACTGCCTTGGTGCAGCCTTGGCTCTGCCT
>VXAZ01003466.1:74531-95620 GCA_013399875.1 Gymnorhina tibicen
ATGGATGGATGGAGGGAGGGATGGATGGATGGATGGATGGAGGGAGGGAGGGAGGGACGGAGGGATGGAGGGAGGGATGGATGGATGGAGGGAGGGATGGATGGATGGAAGCTCACAGACCCTCCATCTGTGATTTAACACCCTGTAAATCCTCCTGCTTTGCCCCAAATCTGAGCTGCTGGCCCCAGGCTGTGCAGGGCCAGGATGGCCACAGCTCTCCCTGCACTGAGCCAGCTGTGGCCAGTCTCTGGGAATATTTGGGAATATTTATTCCTTGTTTCCCTGCTGGTGCCCCAGTCAGGGAGGGGCCTCTCCCTGCAGCTTTCTCCGTGTCTCTGCTCCCCAAGTGTGGCTGTGCTGAGGTGCTCCCCGCGGGGCAGGCACAGGGATCCTGGGGAGCAGCCCTGGCTCTCTCCTGCCTGCAAGGCCGTGGCTGCAGCAGGCGAGCTCAGCTGCTGCTCTGGGGGGTTCTCCAGGTGCTTCTGAAAGCTGGGGCTTTGTATTCGGAAACATCCTGAGCGGATTGGTTTTAAACTAAAAGAGAGGCAACTGAGATGGGATCTTGGGAAGGAATTCCTGGCTGGGAGGGAGGTGAGGCCCTGGCACAGGGTGCCCAGAGCAGCTGTGGCTGTCCCTGGATCCCTGGCAGTGCCCAAGGCCAGGCTGGACACTGGGGCTGGGAGCAGCCTGGGACAGTGGGAGGTGTCCCTGGCACGGCAGGGGTGGTGCTGGGTGGGATTTAATGCCCCTCCCAACCCAAACCAGTCTCTAAAGAAGCCCTGAGTGCAGCAGTGGTGCTTCCTTGGATAGAAACTTTCCAAGTTCCCACAAATCTCTATCATACATTGAATATTAACAGTGATTTTCTGATGTAGCTGTGACTGACCTGTCCCGGAGAGAAAACCACCTGGTTTCTGACAATCACTGCAATACCGCAGCAGTGGTGATAAAAATGATGAGACTCAGGCTACACAAATTTTAGCGAAACCTCAACCTTTTGAGCTGCTCTAATATATTTTTATCTGTTCAAATCTGCTCTGTTCATCTTGCCAACTTCAGAAGACATTTATGAGTAGTTACTCTGTGGTCTAAATTAAGTTCTGTTTTCTTCAAGCACCCTTTTAGGGGTGAAAACAAATCAAGGGTATGGAGAAGAGCCTTGAGTAGAGGAAACAGTGGGGGTGGGTAATGGTGGAGCTCCTCGGGGAAGGAGATCTGCGTTGTAGCTCTTACACCTGGATGATGTTCAGGATTTGTTTTGCTCTCGAATGCCAGGAGTGCCAAGGACCTTCCCACAGCCTCAGACACTCGGGTTTCCCTCGTTCGGGGGCGGCTGAGTCTGACTGAGCTGGCGCTGCCCAGCGAAAGGAGAACTCGGCAGCCTCTCCTCCGCTGTGCCTCTGTCTCCCGGGAAGGAGCAGGGCTGGGCCGGGGGACAGCGGCGTGGGCAGAACGGCTCAGAGCACCTGAGGAACAGAAGGAAAAGGCCGAGAACCCCTCCCTGCGGCCCCTGCGAGAGCCGGGCGTGGCGAGCTCCTTTCCGCTGTAAAACCCTAAAGGACCTGGCGGGAAGGAGACTTCTTCCAGGGACAGGTCACACTTCGGGCAGCCCCGGGCTGTCCCAGCGCTCTCCCGCGGGTTTGGGTCCACCCGGGACAGGGCTCCCTGCTGGCCCCAGGTATGGGATCAACCCTCGGAGATGGGCGGGTCCCGGAGGGAAAAAACCCCAAAAAACCCCACCAAACCCCAACCTGCTCCTGGGTCGGGGTGGGGTGTGCGAGGCTTTGTGCTGCCCTGCACACCGAGGGTTGCATTTAACGGGGAGGGGGCGGGAAAGCTTCCATGTTCCCAGGTCCCACCCTGCACGGGAAGGCATTTTGGGAAATCTTTCATTGCCAAGTGTTTCCCCCCTCATTTTTCTCACGGAGTTGTTGACGGAAAATGAAAAGCGGGAGCAGAGGAAGCATCCAGCCCCAGCTGGAGCTGCTGGCGGTGCCCTGAGCGCTGCCGGGGCTCCTGCCCAGCGCTGCCCCGGCACTCGGATGCTCTCTCCCTGCCTGGAATCCCTTCCTGGTGAGCTCCCCTGGATGCTTCCCTGCATCCCAGAGGAGCAGATGGCTCAGCCTTGCCGTGGGCAGGGCACATCCGGCAGCTCCCGGGGCTGCCCTCAGCCCCGCAGGGGAGGCGCTGCCGGGGTCGCGTCCCAAAAAGTGGCGAATTTACATCCCGGGGAGGGGGCTGTGCTTGGGGCCGGCTCTTCGCTCCGCGGGGGAAATGTGGGATTGAATTTCCCTTCTTGTACCCAGCTCTGGCCAGGAACTCGGGTTTTGGGAGGAGGACGGAGCCCATGGACAGGGAAAAGGTGTCCCCAAGGGCTGGTTTGTCCCTCCCTGCATGTTCCTCGGGAACAGCTCGTGGGCAGCCACAGGCATTCGGTGTGGTTTTGTGAGGCAAAAAAAGTGATATTTTCCCTTTTTTTTTCTGGGAAGAGTCATACAAAAATATTTGCTCCAACACATTTTCGTGTTTTAACAAATTCTTATAACAAGTTTATCCTAAAAATACCAAAAATACAGGATATAGATATTGCATGAGTGGATTATGTAAGTGACTTGGTAGAATAATTTCGGAATTAATCAGGCCTTTTTTTATTGAGCACAGATTCAGAATATTTGAGCAGAGAAAAAGCAACTTTTTCCCTGAAAATAAGGAAAAAATCCAGAGGGTGTGAGTTCCTTGCAGACTTTGTGCAGTCGGGCCTTGGGAGGGTGGATCCCCATCCCTGGAGGTGCCCAAGGAATTCCTGGAGGTGGCACTCAGGGCTCTGGGCTGGGGACAAGGTGGGGATCGGGCACAGCTTGGACTCGATGGGCTGGGAGGGCTTTTCCAGCCTCAGGGATTCCAGCTGGGTTGAATTCCTCAGGAGAACATTTCCCACCCTAATTTCGTACCTCACGCAGGAGCAGAGGTTTCCCACCTTGCTCCAGGTGGCCCAGCCTGGCTGGAGCTCACCCCAGCAGGGTGAGGGGAACAACTGGGAATTCCAGGTCCCAGCAGATCCCAGCCCCCACAGGAAATATTCTGGGAGATATTAATAGAAGAGTGCTGGCAGGATTTGCATCTCATTAGGTGGCTCTGGTGCAGCTAAACTTAGCGCGCTGCGTCTAATTTGGGCAGCCAGACTGTGAAAAAGAATAAAAAATACAGGGTTGGAGCTGAGTTAAAAACCCAGCGGGAAGGAGGGGAGGCTGAGGAAGCACTGCCGGCCAGGAAAGGTCGGGATGGTTTTGCTGGTGAGCTCCTGGAGCGGTGGCACACGTGGCACGGCCCTGGGGAGTTCCCTGCAGAGGTTTTTGGAGCGTGGGATTGTTTGCTGAAGGTGCAGGTGGCAGGATGATGTCCTGAGGTGTTCCTGACCTCTGGCCAGGGGTGGCCGCTGAATTTTTGGGAACGGGGATTACACCAGGCAGCAGCTGAACAAAACACAGAATTTTGCTTGAGGAAAAGCTGGAGTTCAGTAACAGGAGTGAAAAGAGGAGGAAAGGGTGAAATCTTTAAATTTCACTGAGGTTTCACCTCTCCAAAAGCAAAGTGAAAGCTGCAAAGTAACTAAGGATTAGCTTTTCCTTCCTGGTGTTCTGGAAAGCTTTTGTATCACCTCAGGTCTTTCTGGAACTCCATCTTCAAGCCAGAACTCTTCAGAGACAGATTTCATAAAAGGGTCGGCCAGGAAAAGAGGAAATACTCAGAACTGCCCTCAAATGGCCTCAAGTTGCACCAGGGGAGAAATTCCTCCTTGGGAGGGTGGGCAGGCCCTGGCACAGGGTGCCCAGAGCAGCTGTGGCTGCCCCTGGATCCCTGGCAGTGCCCAAGGCCAGGCTGGACACTGGGGCTGGGAGCAGCCTGGGGCAGTGGGAGGTGTCCCTGCCATGGCAGGGGTGGCTCTGGGTGGGATTTAAGGTCCTTTCCCACCCAAACCATTCCATGGCTCACGGATATTGGAGATGAAGAAGAATTTCTTCATGGAAGGGTTGTCCAGCGCTGGCACAGGGAGTCCCCATCCCTGGAAGTGTTCCAGACTCTGTGGATGTGGCCCTTGGGGACCCAGGGCAGTGCTGACCATGGTGGGGGTGGGTTGGCAGCTGGCCCTGCTGACCTTGGAGGTCTTTTCCAACCTTAAAAACTCCAGGAATCACCAAACAGGGGAACATCCATTTTCCAGGGCCAGACTGCTCTGGAATTCACCTTAAACCCCTACTCCAGTTTATAGTTCAGCACCCTCAGGAACGCTGGTCTGCATTTCAGGCCGCATCGGTTTTCCTGTTCTCCCTGGAAGGTGATTTCCCACTTCGATGGTGGCACTCTGATAGCCACGAGCTTCCTCCTTTATCACTTCCAAGGAGTTCTCCCCACCACGAGTGTTTCGATGCAGCCAAGTGATCCCACAGGCAGATCCTGGAGTTCATTAATGTTATCAAAGATCTGGGTGGGGGTGGCAGAGATAGTTCCAAGTGTGCGCAGAAAAATCTGCCTTTAACAGAATAATTAACTCCAGCTCTTGCCTGGCTCAGAGTTTATCAGCGAGGTGAGGCTCAGTTGGTTTAAGTTTTATTTTTAAAGGGATTTGTAGCTTCGTCCTCAAAGCCTTGATGACCTCTAAGAAATTAAACGTGGCTCTGATCCTCCCAGGAGCTCTGCTGGAGGTGCAGAGGGATGAGCTGCCCAAACGGCCCAAAGCTGAGCTTTAGGGAGTGGTTTGAGCACTGAGGGCCCCGTTCTGCCCTGGGTGGCACCTGGGGACATTTCCAGGGGGGTGGCTCGAGGTTCCCTCAGACTCAAAGCCCTGGGGACGGTGCTGGGGCAGATCAGGGGGTGTGTGACTCTGGGGGACTTGTTCAGGTGGGGCTCACGTCTTCAGAGATCAGTGAGTCCAGCCTTGGGCCAAATCTGTTCAAATCTGCTTTTGAGAACGCTCTGAGGCTCCAGGAGCTGGAGCGGGCGGGCAGGGAGATCTGCAGGGAAGGAGAGGGGGTTTGGGCTCTGGGTGCAGGGAACAGATGCTGGAGGGTGGCACTGGGGGCCGAGTGTCACCTGGGCCGTGCCACCCTGCTGGCCACATGCACAGGGTCCCCTCTGGGGCTCGGCAGCCCGAGGGACCCTGTGTCCCACGGGAGAGGGGCCCTGCTGGGTACGGGATGGAGCTGGAGCGGGTGGGAGGTGCAGTGGCCCAGGAGGGCTGCTGGCAGTGGGGACACCAGCTCCGGAGTCCTCAGCAGTGCACAGAAGAGCAGCAATGTGTCAGAAAACACAGAATCACGGAATCCTTTAGGCTGGAAAAGCCCTTCAAGACCGAGTCCAACCATCCCCCAGCACTGCCCCTGTCCCCTGGTGCTGCATCCCCACGTAAATGTAGCAAAGCAGTAAATGCTCCGGGATTTGTTTGGCTGAGGCTGCAGCTGGTTTCACATTTAGTTCGTGTTTCGCAGCTGCTGGGTGCGTGCTGGGGGGCGGTTGTTAAATTCAGGATTTCACTGGGAGCAGTTGCAGACCTTCAGCACTTCCCCGGGCTCCCATATTTTGGGATTTTCTAGAACTGAGCCCTTAGTAAGGAATTAAGCATTTTAAACCGCAGTCAGTTCCAGTCCTCTGCTCCAACCCGAGTCCTTCCGCAAGCTCCTGCAGGTGTGGGAGTTCAGCTGGGCTGGGCTCGCTCCTTGCGGCAGAGCCCGATGGGGAGAGGGCAGAGCCGCCGGGCTGGCTCCTCCCGGAGCAGGGATGCGCGCGGAATGCCGGCGCTGCTGCCAGGGAAAGGCGCATCCCTGTCCCTGGAACGCGGGGCCGGGGCCGGGGCCGGCTGTCCTCGCTCTGGGTTAGGGATGAGCAGAAGGTGCAAACTTCCAGGGCACTCGGGATGTTGGCCGTGGCAGATGCAGGGAGAAGCTCCTCACTCCTCTTTGCCGTCCTCATCTGTCAGATGAGTCCCTGGGGCGAGGCAGAACCAGCTGTGGGAACATTTTCTTTGCGGTTTATTTCAGCTGCGTTGGCAGGAAAGCTTTAATTTATTTAATTTATTCCCTTCTGCTTCACCGCTGGCCCCGGTGCGGTGCAGGAGCCGCTCCGGCTGTGCCACCCCTCACCCTTTCCCACCTCCCAGTTCCAGGGCAGGGAGACCCGGAGCCTTCTCAGAGCCTCGGGACTCCAGGGTTTTGGGAATCATTGCTCCCAGTGGCTAAGGATGCTCAAAGCGCCCGTGCAAGTCATGGCAGCAGTTTCCATTTGGAATTTCAAGAGCCTTCAGTGAAGTCCCCACCCCTGGAGTGTCCAGGGAAGGACCAGGGGTGGCACTCGGTGCTCTGGGCTGGGGACAAGGTGGGGATCAGTCACAGGCTGGGCTTGTTGACCTTGGACATCTTTTCCAATCTCAGTGATTCCGTGCAATTCCATTTAAAATTCAACCCTCTATCAGCAAATTCATGTTTTCCAAGGGGCTTCATTAAAAACTTACAAATGTGTGCATAGGAAAACCCAGCTTTTCCTTAAAAAGCCTCACACGGGGCAGTCCAACATGGAAGAGTTCAGCCCAGGCTGAGGTTTTGCATCGGGAATGGGGCAGAGCAGGCTGTCGCTCTGTTAAGAGCAAGTGCGAGTTGCAAAAGCCTCATCTCTAAAAGCCTCTAAATCCCTGTTTCCCAGCCCTGTTCTGGCACCGTTTACCTGCGTTAGGAGCAGCCAGGACTGGGGGAAGGTGTCAGTTATTTCTGGAACTGCCATCACCGGGGGGAGTTCTCCTTTTGTTTCTGGCAGAGCTTTGGATGGGTCTCTGCTGCCTGGCACCTTAAACAAGGCAGGAATAACACCCTGTTAGCCTCAATTCCTTCAATATATCCCGAGTTTCCTTCTTTCCTGACACCGGAGCTTAAACAGGTGTGAATATCCATTAACCCTTGGCTTGCCTGGGATTCTCCAGGAGAAAATGCAGAGCCAGTGGTCAGGGAGCACCGGATGGGGGAGGGATCCAGCAGCCAGAGGTTTTTCCAGGACTTGCGTGTGCTGATTTTCAGGGAAGATGGATTGACTCTGATGCTGTTCCTCGAGCCCTTTCATGACAGAGATGAGATGTCCAGGCCTTCAGCGCCCCGGAGGATAAAGAAAAGCTCTCTTAGGACTTAAATCCAGGTTTTGTTCAAAGGTTTTAGGGGTTTTTAGGGATCACCGAGTCAGCTGGGCCGCCTGGTAAATGGCACTGCTGTTAATTAGCTCGGTAATTAGGGGAGGGATGTTCTAAACAGCTCCTTTTCTTGCTGCTGAGATGATTCCCCCAGTAAAGCTTCCCTGCTGGAAATTACAGCAGGGAGCAGACAAAATGTTTTATTGGCCCTGGGCACCACGGGGAGAAGGAAAAGCGGGACAAGTGTCCTGCCCTGCCGAGCTGTCCGTGCTTTCCTCGTGAGGAAATGGGGATGGATGGGGAATGCTGGCTCTGGAGCTGTTCCCTCCCGGCTCTGGCTGCTCTGTGGTCACAGCTGGGAAATCGGTGGAGGTTTTTTCCTTTGGCTTTTTCTGCCCTTGTCTGGTGAAGGAGGGTGGCACCATTCCAGAGCAGTGCCTGGCAGGAGGGCCGGGCACAGCCGGGCTCTGCAGCGAGATCTGTCAGGGAATCCAGGAATGGTTTGGGTGGGGAGGGACCTTAAATCCCACCCATTCCCACCCCTGCCATGGCAGGGACACCTCCCACTGTCCCAGGCTGCTCCCAGCCCCAGTGTCCAGCCTGGCCTTGGGCACTGCCAGGGATCCAGGGGCAGCCACAGCTGCTCTGGGCACCCTGTGCCAGGGCCTGCCCACCCTCCCAGGGAACAATTCCTTCCCAATATCCCATCCAGCCCTGCCCTCTGGCAGTGGGAAGCCATTCCCTGTGTCCTGTCCCTCCAGGCCTTGTCCCCAGTCCCTCTCCAGCTCTCCTGGAGCCCCTTTGGGCCCTGCAAGAGGCTCTTGTCTCATTTTGCATGGAAAATTCCCTCCTAGTAAAGCTCGGGATGCAGGACCCAGAGGAAACAGCCCCTGTGTCATCCCACAATGAAAACCTGCAGATCTCTCCATGTGAGCCGGGGGATAAAAGAGAAGAGATTTGGTTGCTTTTATCCCTTTGTGGGTGGCTGGTGCTTTGGAGGAGCCTCCTGGTGCAGTTCCTGTTCCCTGCACTCCCAGCAATTAAATCCAAGTGATTTTGCACATCCCTTAATTGCTGTCCCCGTGTCATCCCGGGGAGGCCGCCCCTGTCAGGAGCCGATGCAAACCCAGGCCGGGTGGCTGTGCAGGGAGCTGATGTGTCGGTAATGACTTCAATTAATTTCACCCAGGCGCCGACGGCCGGGACTGCAGGAATCAGCCCCGCTCAGCCGGCGGCAGTCGGAGCTCGTCCCGTCAGCTGCATCCCTGGGAGCTGTCACAGCCTTCATTGTCCCCGGCTCCTTCTCCTTCCAAAAAAAGAAAAGGAGATGGCCCCGGGCTCCATTTGGGTCCCCCCGCTCCTGGGGACGGGGCAGGGCAGAGTGAGCAGCGCTGTGGGACTGGGGCTGCCCCTTCCCACGGGATTTGGAGTGGCAGTCGGAAAAGGCCCCTCAGCATTCCCAAAATACTTTTCAGATATGCTGGCTAATGGAAGAGCAGTAATTAATCTTTTAAAGGCTCCTAGAAGACAATTTTGTCCCTGTGCATCACTTCAGTCCCCGCTTTTGTACTCCCAGGCAGAGGTTCCTCCTGTTATCCCAAGGACAGCAGGACGGAGTCTCTGCGCTCACCTCTCCCGGGAGCAGCAGCATCGGGATAAATCCAGGAAATCCAGCTCTATTTAGGTCACTGGCTCTTGAAGAAGGCTTTCAAATGAGTATTACCAGCCTGAAGGGTTTTCTTTCCCCTCCTGAAGGAGTGGGAGGCTCTGAACAGACTCCTTGGTGCTCTGGGGGATGCAAACGGGAACGGGAAGGGCCCCTGGGAGCTCCTCTCCTGGCAGAGCCTACCTGGCTTTGCAGCAGGAGTTTGGATGCCTTGGAAATAATTCTCTTCTAAAGAAAGGAAAATTAAGCCCAAGAAACAAAGGAGAGGCGGTAATGATCGAAGCTGTTTGGGTTTGATAGCTCAGGAATAAAATAAAAATGATCTCCTTGGCCGAGAGAGCCTTTGGTTACAAACACATTTAATTTCTCCTGATTTGTGCTGGGCTTTCCCTGTGCCAGGGCAGGAATGCACAAACCCCGGAAATCTCTGGGCAGTTCTACGGATCAGAAGGTTCTGGAGAGAAAATATTTCTTTTTGTGCTTTGCTTTTGTTCGGGGAATGCTTTGAGCTCGCTGCTGTGGCAGCTCTGCAGCCTCGGGGGCCGACAGCAGGAGCAGGGGGGGTTATCCATGAAAAACAGCACCTAAGCCTTGGGGAGGTGCAAGGGGAATTTCCAACATTACCTTTTAAAAACTTCCCCACGTTGTGCCTTCCTTCAGACCGTTCATCCTGTTCCAAATGGGCTGTTTGGTTTCACTGCACCGTAACATTTTATTATTAAATGTACGTTGGGTGCGTGAGTGGGAACAACAAGGAAACTGGAACAGCTCCTGGTGTTTTGATACCCTCCAGTTCTTTCCCCCAAATTATTTGTCTTGCAGGAATATTCTGAAGTAAAACTTGCCTTTCTGATTCCTGTTCCTCTGCTCATGCCTTGCTTTTTGCAGGATTTCCCTTGGAAGCAAAATTTCAAACCCCAGCTGGCTTTGCTAAAAATAAACTCGTCCAAACCTTTGGATTTCATTTAAATGTATTTTATCCTCGCTTGTCTCTGGGCACAGGGATTTTCCCCGAAACAGCAAATATTTGGGGGAAGTGGAAGCTCTGTAGGGGCTGCTCCTGCACTTCCCGTCTTCCCCATGGGCTGGGGCAAAGCAGTGGGATGCTGGATGGACCCAAGGTGTTCCGGGCCGGCACGAGGAGTTTGGCCAGAGGGCAGCTGTAAAACCGGGATGGAAAAGTTAAGGATAAAATGTTTGGAACAACCTGGGATAGTAGAAGGCGTCCCAGGTGGAAATGGATGAATTTTAAGATCCCTTCCAACCCAAACCGCTCTGGAATTCCATGAATAATTTATAAACTCTTGCACGGCTTTGCTGTCTGGAAGTGAAGCTGTGGATGGGCCCAACAGGAGCATCTTCTGCGGCGGGCAGCTCCTAATCCAGGTGTGAGCCCCCCTGGCTTCTGCAAGCTCAGGGAAAGTTCTCCATGCTTATGGTTGGATGGGAATTCCTCAAATTTCTGCTCCCTGGAAGGGCTGGAGAACATTTGCAGGTGAGCACCACAGGTTTGGGTGATGCCTTGGTTCTGGCTGCTCCTGGGCTGGAAGAAAAGAGCTGGGATTTACTTGGATAAAAATGGAAATAACACTGGGGCTGGGTCAGATGGACATGGATCAGGCCAGGAGAGAAACTTGTGTGGAAAATACGGGTATTTTAACACGGCCTGATGGAGACGTGCCTCTGGAGCAGCCAAAAATCGGATATTTTAAGGGAGGGAGGTGTGGGAAGCGGCAGGATCCCAGCAGAGCTGAGTGTGACGAGGACAGGAAGGACAGGGCTGACTGGAGTTACAGGTGAGGCGCCTGGGGGGAACGTGGAAATATCCCAGAACTGATCCTCGGGATGGACACGGGTGAAAATCTTTGTGCTGGCAGCCCGGGAATGCCTGCCCTGCCTGGAGATTCCATCAGGGAATTGTTATCCAAGCTGCTCCTCCTGAGGGCAGGGCTGGGCTCGGCCCCTTGGAGAGCTCTCCCCCATTTTGTGGTACCAGAACAGGAATAAATCTCCTCCGTTAAATGAGGAGTGGGGAGAGCTGCCAATTCTTTGGTTCACCATTGCACCGAGCCGTGCAGGGGAAGTGCACTGAAAATTCAGGTAAGATATAAAACAAAGATCACTGAAGTGTTTTGTGAGCACAGCATCAGTAAAGAGTTACAAATCCTTGCTATTTACCCACGTGGCCCTATGAAATGATTCTCATTGCAGGCACGCTTCCCCTCGTCGGAGGAAGGAATCCACACCGTTCAGAAGTTAGCTCTCATTTCCAAAGTAATATTGTCATTAAATTTCTGTAAATTAAAGTGGGACTCCCTCTGGATTTTAAGGAGATTGTGTGAGAGAGCAGAGCCCCCACGGCGAGCGCAGCCTGCGTCTGTGTCAGGCTCTGAAAGCTGAAATCTGCCGCCAGAATCCTGCGTGGTTTCTGTGTCTTTGGGGTATTTTGTGCTTTGTGTGTGTGGCAAGAAATCATTGGCTAAGGCTGAGAATGGGCAGCGTTTCTGTGGGAGTTTTAGAGAAGGAAATGTTATCAATATTTAGGGGAGTGGGTGCAAGGCCAGGTTTGACCTAAATGGGGCCTGAAGAGGCCCCACAGGAAATAGGGAGAGCATTTCCAAGGGCTGGAGGGACAGGACACAGGGAATGGCTTCCCACTGCCAGAGGGCAGGGATGGGTGGGATCTTGGGAATTGGGAATTCCTGGCTGGGAGGATGGGGAGGGGCTGGGCTGGAATTCCCAGAGCAGCTGTGGCTGCCCCTGGATCCTGGCAGTGCCCAAGGCCAGGCTGGACACTGGGGCTGGGAGCAGCCTGGGACAGTGGGAGCTGTCCCTGCCATGGCAGGGGTGGGAATGGGTGGGATTTCAGGTCCCTCCCAACCCAAACCAATCCTGGATTCTGTTTTGGGAGCAGGATTCCAAGCAGGTGATGCCTCATGTGGCACCAGGAGCAGGTGTGGGGTCCCATTCCCCCTCTGGAGCTGCCGGGTGTGGATTTGGAGCAGACGCCTCGTGTCCGCCCGCGCGTGGAGAACGGCGAGGCCTGGAGAGGCCGTGGCTCGGGGCACGGAGGTTTCCTGCTGGGGCTGCTCAGTTCTGAGGGCAGGAGGGTGCTGATGGCACCTCGCTGTTCGCACCCCCTGCACGTTTAAGGTACGGGGGCACAAAACTCACCCGGGCTCCTCCGGAACCTCCGGGGCGCGCCGGGGCCTGCTGCCCGCTCCTCCCGGAGCCGCCCCGGGGCTGCGCCGCCGCGGGAGCGAAGCCGCGGCTGGGAGAGCACAGAACTGAACGCGGAGAGCGCAGAACTGAGGGGTTTTGTCTCTGCTGGGCACATTTCCCGTGCTGAGCCGGGCGTGCGTGCCCTGACTCCAGCCGGAGCACACGCGGGGCAGGAGGAACCCACCGGTGGATTTGCCGGACTCCTGGCCGCGCCCCACCGCCGTGAAACACCCAGAAAACCTTTGCTGCAGGCAAAGGCAGCTGGGCTGGGCTGGAATATTCCACTTTATGATCCACCCCGAAATGTGGCAAGGGATGAAGCAAACATTGGCTTTTATCAGCGGAGGGGCTGAATATTTCCGAGGTTACAGCCCCCAGGATTGCGATTTGGGGTGCAGCTGGCCAAGGCTGGCTTCTGGCCGGGGGAAGTTTTGCCAGGCTGGGGGGAGGCAGAGCCATCAAAGTGTGCAGATTAAGTGGTTTAATTAGCAGGCTGCAGCTCCTGCCGCTCTGCCCTCACACCCTCATCCACGGGAGCAGCTGGAAGGGCCAAGCACCGGCCCTTCCGCAGGGAGAAATGTTCCTCCTGCAGCTCCAGCAAGAGCTGGGGGCTTGGAAAGCTGGGGAGCTTCTCCGTGTGCCTGTCCTTGGCGGGGAGAACAGTCCTGCCCTTCCCCCTGGGTCTGTGCCATCTCCTCGTGGCCCGGAGGACCCCCGGGGCAGCGGGGCCAGGCTGTGCCCTCATCTCCTGGTGTGGGAGTGCTCCCCAAATGGGAGTCTGGGAGCCATCCCCGGGCCAGCCTGGGGGGCTCCTGTCAAGTCTGAAACACCTGGAGGTGTCCGGAGAGGGGTTTGGGAGGCTGAGTTTGGGGTGTCCCTGTGCAGGGCCAGGAGCTGGAGTTCGGTGATCCTGGTGGGTCCTCCCAAACCAGGATATTCCACGGTCCTGCGAGTGAGGGCAGTGGGCCAGGGAGGACAGCACCTTGCTGTGGGCTGGGATGGCACCAGGAACATTTTGGGGCAGGTGTACCCAAAATGGGGGCAGGAGCCAGGAGGGGCTTAGGGAGAGCAGAGCAGCTGCAGCGCCCAGGACTTTGCTGGCCCTGGCTCAGGGACACCCACGGTGTCCCCAGGGCTGAGGGGACCCCAGAGCGCAGGGCCAGTGCTCCCGGTCAGCACCGGGGCCTCTCAGCCCGGAGAGCGCCAGTGCCTGCGTCAGGAGGCCACGAACTCCCAGGAATGCCCTGACTGTCCCCAGGGGAGGTGGCATCCCCAGCAGCCAGGTGATCTCTGAGCAAAGACCTCAGATTCAGAGAACAGAATGGTTTGGGTTGGGAGGGAGCTTAAAGCCCACCCAGTGCCTCCCCTGCCGTGGCAGGGACACCTCCCACTGTCCCAGGCTGCTCCCAGCCCCAGGGTCCAGCCTGGCCTTGGGCACTGCCAGGGATCCAGGGGCAGCCACAGCTGCTCTGGGCACCCTGTGCCAGGGCCTGCCCACCCTCTGAGTGAAGAACTTTAAATTGATAAGGGCTGAGGGACAGCCCCAGGTGGACACAGTGAGCACCTGTGGGGGCCTGGGGACTGCAGCAGGACCTGGGGGGTCACCCCCATCCCCTCCCCGCTCTGTGGTGGGCAGCAGCCTCGCTGTGCTGGGCCAGGCTCTGGAACCAGGCTGGACAAACCTTCCCAGCCCCACGGAGCGGGGCTGGGGCCAGGCTGGGGCCTCGTTCGGCTGCCAGGCAAGGGCAGGCAGGCTGGATAACGTGAATAATGTGAATAACGTGAATAATGTGAATAATGAACCAGCTCCTGCGCGTGCAGTCTCACAGCGCTCACTGGGGCCTCAGCCCCGCTCCCCGCAGTGTCTGCAGCTAATTGGAGAGGGGTCACCAGGGCTGAGCGGGGACGGGAATTTCGGAATGCACAGCCCTGTAATTGCTTTCCTCTTGTGGTTGGGGCCGTTGCGATCAGGATTCGACGCTGGAATTCTGTCCTTGTTCATTTAAACACGCTGCGGGGGAGGAGATGGGGTGAGCGCCTCTCTCTGGGGGGGAGGATGGGAGAGCTCCTGGTGCGGTTTGTTCTCCGTGTCCTCGGAGTGGACACAGAGCTCTCCGTGTCCTCTGTGTCCCTTCCAGCTCCAGGGGTATTTCTGTTCCTGCCTGCAGCCCCTGCCTCAAGTGGAGGGACCAAGAGTGGGATGGATTTAGGTTACAGTGAATTTAAGTGATGTTTTTATAGTTCTGGAGGTTTCTGACACGTGACATCAGCAGCAATGCCTCAGCCACTCACTCCAGGCAAAACCAGCTCAATTGGAGCTGATCCCCTCCTCTGGCTCTGGCTGCTCCCAGGGATTTCCTCCTGGAAGTCCTCATAAAGAGAGGTCACATTTTTATTTGAAAATGAAACTTTTTCTGCCTGAACTCCAAAGAAGCTGGGTTTGGAAAGCAGATGTAGGGAAGCAGAGTGTCCTTTCTCTTACCTCTCATTATCCAGCTGTATTTGGGCTGATTCCTCAAGTCTCCCCAAATTTTAAAGCTGGGTCTGGGGGTTCGGGCCATGTCCCAGAGCTCCATCCCAGGGTAGGATGGGTTCCCTGACCCTCCCTCCTCCTTGGGGCCCTCTGGGTGTGCAAACACCTCCTGAGGGGCTTCTCAAATTGTGCTGATAATTGGACGGATCGGATGCTGATCGATCAGGCTCCTTCCTGCTAATGAAGTGTTGGTGAGGCTGCAGCAGCCCCTGATACTGGGAATTCTTCTCAGGCCCAGCCAGCTCCGAGCTCTGCCCACCCCACCGTTACTGGGAGGAACTGGGAGAGCCTGGGGGGCTGCACCTCAGTGCATGGACGGTGCTGAGTGCAGGGCATCGTCCCTGGGCACGGGAGCGCAGGGACTCCCAGCTGCAGCTCCCAGCCCTCTCCAGGACACTCCAGAGCGCCCCTGGACCCGCTTTCCATAGGGTTTGCATTTATCCCATGGAGGAAACGGGCAGGACAGGGCTCCAGAGAGCCTTTCTGCGCTTTTATTGATGAGTGGCTCGATCTGCACGTTAAAGGTGCTCCCACCCACGCCGGTGTGAGGGATGAGCTCCCCTTGCGCAGCTGACACTGGAATTAGGGAGCAGCTTCTGGGAGGCGGCGGTGAGGAATGGTTTCATTTCGCTCTAAAAATGAAATGGAACCTGCTGGAGGTTTTTTTTCCCCAATTAGGAATGTTCGAGCTGTTTGAGGAGAGGTGACAACAAACTTGCTTCCCATGTAATGAGCTAAAGCTAATTGGAATTGGGGTGTGAGTCAGCCTGTGGAGCCACAAAGACAAGGGTGCTGCACCTGCATATTATGGGCTCCAGAACAGTGGGGCTGAAAGGTCTTTCCTGGGATTTTGAGAGATCCGTGGGCACCGACCTGGTAATGCACTGACTGCAGTTGGGGTTTAAGAGCAGTACCTGCGTTTATCCCTGTCCAGCAGGACTCGCAACTGCTTTGTTAAACCCCACGGGATCCGAGACGGCACGGAAAGCATTTGGGAATGCTGGAGGATGTGGGTCTGGATGCGAAGGAAAGGTGTAGTTGAGCAGTCAGCTGGGCGTAGTCTTTAGGGTGGGCTGTAAAGAGGGTTTACTCCGTGTGTTTAGGTAACGTGAGGTGCTGAAAGTCTGCCTGATCTAAACTCTCTGACACCTCTAAAACCAGGTTTGACTCCATGTTTTCAGACAATGGGAGGTGTGAACTCTGTAACATCTGTTGGACGTGGTGGTAACAGACAGGAAAACTTCTCCAACTTCTTACCTCAGGGAACAGGAGCTGCGGGGCCTGTGCTGCCCGAGGAGCACCGGGGGTGGGACGGCTCCTGCAGAACTCCCCTCACGCTTATCCCTCAATTCCCAGCTCTGGCTGCGGACACTGAGAATGGAAGGACGGGCCGGTGACTCCCTGTGCCCAGGGGTGCTCCCACCGCCCTGGGACAGCCTCAGCCTCGTGGATGCCCTCGGGAGAGCAGGAGCGGGGAGCTCTCCCTGGGGGTGCCCCCGGGATGTGCCCCGGCAGCAGGTGAGAGATGACTCTGCACAGGGACTAATTAAGGTGAGCAATTTTCCTTTGCTTCCATCCCTCACGGCAGCCTAATTGGGAGGCAGAGCCATTTTCACCTGGAAAGGATTAATTTCGGCTGATAAATGTCCCCTCTCAGCCCATTCCCTGCTGCACCCACGGGAGGGACACAGGGTGGGAGATCCCACATCCACGTGGCTCTGATTAATGGGAACACTTCAATTAAGAGCTGGGGAAGTTTCTTGGCTCAGAGTTTCACTGCACTAATCCTCAGTAAAACTCTCCGGAGCTTTCCAGAAAAGCAGGGCCCTGCAATAGGGAATGCTGGGCAATATCCCAGAATCCCAGAGTGGTTTGGGTTGGAGGGACCTTAAATCCCACCCAGTGCCACCCCTGCCATGGCAGGGACAGCTCCCACTGTCCCAGGCTGCTCCCAGCCCCAGTGTCCAGCCTGGCCTTGGGCACTGCCAGGGATCCAGGGGCAGCCACAGCTGCTCTGGGAATTCCAGCCCAGCCCCTCCCCACCCTCCCAGACAGGAATTCCTTCCCAAATCCCATCTAATCCCTGCTTTCTGAAAAATCTTTATTTAATGTATTTAAAATGTTCTTTTATGCAGAGAGGGAGAAGCCTTTTGCTGTTTTACTGCTGGAGACCAGGATCAGTCTCCAAGAAACTGGTGTCCATTTTATGGCCCATGTTGGATTTATCCCCCTCGCTTGGGAAGGGCAGGGTTCCTTTGGGAATCTTGGGGCTCAGGGGTGTGGAGCTGGAAGATCCATGGAATCCGATTAAAAACAGGAGCAGAGCCCAGATGGGGCCTCACCAGTGCCAGAGTGAGGGAGCACCTTCCCCATCCTGCCTGGATCTTTCCAGTTCGTCCATAAGGGACAGGTCTCATATGCAAAATATAAATATAAATATAAATATAGATATAGATATAAATATAAATATAAATATAAATATAAATATAAATATAAATATAAATATAAATATAAATATAAATATAAATATAAATATAGCATGTCTCTCTAAGCATCTGCTGAGGAGATGATGAAGTCAATAACCTGAACTGATAAGATACAACCAACTCCAATACTGTGATTTATCTTTCCCACTCCACCTTCTCCCCCCACCCCGAGGGAGGTTGTTCATGGACTTCTCTTCCCGACCACGCTGCATCCGGATGCACAAAGTGCATTAAAGGCACAGTTATTTGTGTGTGCAGCATTCCAGCAGTGCCCCCAGGCCTCCCTGGAAGCACCAGCAAGGTCCCCATGCACGTGCTGGAGCTCCAGCACCGGAGCGGGGCTGGAGCAGGTCCGGGCTAAAGGAGCAGCAGCCGGGGATTGCCCTGCTGGAAATGCTGCGCCTTCCTTGCAGCAACAAACAAACACCGAGGACGCTTCACATTCCCAGGCTCCCGTGTGCTGCGCCATTTCTCAGGAGCGGCGGGGAATTTTAAGTAGGTTTTGCACGGAACGAGCAAGTTTGCAGAGAACAGCCTTGGGTAGTGCTTTAAAAAATGAAAGGAAAATCATCTGAAGAGCGAGGGAGGTAAAGGACAGAGCTGCTTCTTCCCCACTTAATTTCCCTGGAACCACTGAGAGTGTGTGAACTCCGGGTCGCTGGAGTTGAGGCAGAAGCAGAGCAGGCAGAAGCTCTCGGCCGTGTGCACGGGCAGCTCTCGGGAAGGTTCTGGGGCGATCCCAAACCCCTTTGGCTCTTCTGTGCAAATCCTGAGGTGGCAGGGACTGCTGCGGGATGGGGTCCGGGATCTGAGGGGATTTCAGCCCAACTTCACCTCTTTAACTGGATTTGGGAGTGGGGGAGGATTCCCCAGCTGGAATATTCTGATTCCATCCAGCACCCAACTCCCAAAATCCTTGGGATTTTGCTGGATCAGGTGCCAAGGCTGAAACTCTGTGGCAGAATTCCATGGTCTAAAATGTGGCAGGAGTTGGTTCAGTCACTTCTCTCCAGGATTAAATATTCACAGGAGCCACCAGGTCTGCAGGGCTCACAGTGGTCCCAGGGCTGCAGGGGCAGCTGGAATGGGTTGGCACCAAAAAGAATTAAAAATAAGGATATTTCTGGGTGGAGGTGAAGGTTCCAGGCGTGTCTCACTACTAAGGACAATAATGGATGTGGAAATGGAGGAAATGTTTTGGGTCCCATTTGACAGCCTGCTCACTGTGGGCCTTCTGACCCAGGGGGGTTTTCCAGCCCCATCCTGGCAGGGCCAGGGTTTGGCTTTAGGCAGAGAGGGACGTTCAGAACTTGTTCTTTTGGAATATTCATGTCCTTTACGAAGTGCACGTTTGTGGCACCCCATTCCTCGGACGTGGACAAAGAAAAAGAATCAAAACAATCCAAACCTTACAGAGACCATAAATCCCAGAATGGTTTGGGAGGGGAGGGACCTTAAAGCCATGGCAGGGACACCTCCCACTGCGCCAGGCTGCTCCCAGCCCCAGTGTCCAGCCTGGCCTTGGACATTCCAGGGATGGGACATCCACGGGTTTTTTGGGCAATCCACTCCCAGGCTGATGAATGAGGCCTGGCCATCCCAGGGAAAGAGGGGTTTTTTCTTTTCTCCTTTCTGACTTCAAACACAACGTTCTATTTTTCTTTCTCTTTTTCTCCCTTTCCCCCTTAGTGCCAAGGCCCGGCAGTGCTGTCTCCTGCAGCTTTCCAGGGGAGCACTGGTGCACAATTTCAGCCCAATTTGGCTGCGGGCGTGAGTTTGACAGGAAGGTACAGCTGTAATTTCTCAGGCCTAGCCAGGATGCCAAATAAATCCATATCATCTTGACAATTATATCTTTACAAAAGCTTGGGAAAGAGCAGCCAGGAAAGCTTGTCAATAAGTTCACTTTTTATTAGAGGGAAGTCCTTTGGAAAGCCCACAAAGGCAGCGTTTCCTGATGGATCTCTAGGAGGCAGGCGCTGTGGGAGGCCGCTTAGAAAGAGCTTTTTATCGACAAACTTTTATTTTAGAGGGAATTTTTCCCTACAAAGCCTCAGCTTGAGTCATTGCACGGCGCAGCCATAAAACCAGATATGGAGTAGGGAGAATTTTGGCTTGAGTCAGGCCCCAAAGTGCGCTGGGTCCGAGGGCTGTGCTGGTGTCCCAGTGACACTGATCACCACTGGATCGTGGAGCTGGGCTGGGACAGGGAGCAGGGTTAGGAACAGCTCCTAGGAGGAGCCCTACAAGCCGAGAGGGAAGTTATTTCCGCAGTCAGACACGAGATTAATTAGTGCCACATGTGCTCCCGGCCCCCAGGAGAGCCAAATTCCGCTCTCCTGCCCTGTCCGTGCCGCCCCGCAGCCGGGCTGTCGGCAAGAACAAACGGAGCCCGGTCCCATCTGCTATTTAGGACATCTATAGATAAACACAGGAATATGGGCTCTGACCCCCGGGGGCACCTCCAGCCACTCCTCCTCTCTGTGCCCTACTTCTGCCGACTCTGTTTGCCGGGGAGGTGCTTATCCACGGAGCTCTTTCTGCAGTGAGCGTCTGTAGAGTGTGCAAAATGTGTTTTGTGAAGGCATTCTTCAGCCTGAGCAGGCAGCTCTCACCTGCCAGCAGCATGAAAGGGGAGTTCCTGGATGTCAAACGCTTTCAAATTTTCCTCCTTTGATCAGGGCCCTGTTTGGGCTGAAGTTTTCTCAGCGTCCTCCTGGGAGTTTCCTCCGTGGCATTTTTTGATTATTGCCAGCCCCAGTGAAGCTCCTTCACGATCTGAGCTGCGGTAATAAGGGGGGAGTTGAGCTGTGCAGAGGCGCTTGCAGAAATCCCAGCCCGCGAGGGCTGCGGAAAACATCCCCAAAACTCAGCACAACCAGCTGGGAGCTGGGAGCGGAGCTGGGGAGGCTGGCAGGGGTGAGGGATGGAGAAAGAACAGTCAGAGCAACGCTGGGAGAGGCTGGGAGTGAGAACTGAGCTGTCCTGGTGAGGCAGCCCGCGCAGCACTGAGGGAAGGAGCCTTGGAATAACAGAGGAGGGAAAGCAGGGGGAGGCTGGGTTTTGAGCATGGAACAAGCAAAGCTCCTGCTGGAATGTGGGTCATGGAATCCCAGAATCCCAGACTGGTTTGGGTTGGGAGGGATCTTAAAACTCATCCAGTGCCACCCCTGCCATGGCAGGGACACCTCCCACTGTCCCAGGCTGCTCCCAGCCCCAGGGTCCAGCCTGGCCTTGGGCACTGCCAGGGATCCAGGGGCAGCCACAGCTGCTCTGGGCACCTGTGCCAGAATTGTTTTTCAGGTTTTAGGGGGGCATTAACCCCTCCTGGATGACTGAGGGAGTGCTCAGGAGGCCTGAGGGCACTAAAAGGGGCTGGGAGAAGGGACCACCCCCCACTGCTGACAAGGGGAGCTTTCCCTGGCTGATCCATTGCTCCTTGTTTCCCTTTTCTCCCTCGCAATGCACAACGCAGCTGGAGTGGCTCCTGTGTGAAAGGAACTCTGTCAGGGGATTCTGTTCCCAGGTGCATTTCGGAAACATTTCTGCTTTGGGGAGCTCTCGCTGTTCCACATTTGGGCTGTTTTGGGAAGCTGGGATGACCACTGGCTGTGGGGGAGTCCCGTGCCCCTGGCAGTTTGTAGATCTTGGCAAAACGCGTGGGATGCAGCCCTGCCTGTGCCGAGGGGAGGGGATGCCTGCAGAGAACATCCTGCTGCCCGCCCGTCATCCCACTGCTGCCCAGAGGCCGGGAAAAGCTGGAGCTTGGAGAGGGTGGGTGCCCTGACCTTCACCAGGGCACAGAGCAGCCCAAGGGCCGGAGGCTGCTCAAAGTCATCTGGGTGCAGCTCCATGCGGGAATGCCAGGAAAAGGGTTTGGATGGCCAACACCTGGGTTTAAAAGGGGCTTTGGTTCAAGGACCTGGAATCCCAGGATCACTGGGGTTGGAAAAGCCCTCCCAGCCCATGGAGTCCCAGCTGTGCCCGATGCCCACCTTGTCCCCAGCCCAGAGC
>VXAZ01003466.1:96267-113440 GCA_013399875.1 Gymnorhina tibicen
GTGCCCTACTTCTGCCGACTCTGTTTGCCGGGGAGGTGCTTATCCACGGAGCTCTTTCTGCAGTGAGCGTCTGTAGAGTCTGCAAAATGTGTTTTGTGAAGGCATTCTTCAGCCTGAGCAGGCAGCTCTCACCTGCCAGCAGCATGAAAGGGGAGTTCCTGGATGTCAAACGCTTTCAAATTTTCCTCCTTTGATCAGGGCCCTGTTTGGGCTGAAGTTTTCTCAGCGTCCTCCTGGGAGTTTCCTCCATGGCATTTTTTGATTATTGCCAGCCCCAGTGAAGCTCCTTCACGATCTGAGCTGCGGTAATAAGGGGGGAGTTGAGCTGTGCAGAGGCGCTTGCAGAAATCCCAGCCCGCGAGGGCTGCGGAAAACATCCCCAAAACCCAGCACAACCAGCTGGGAGCTGGGAGCGGAGCTGGGGAGGCTGGCANAAAACTCAGCACAACCAGCTGGGAGCTGGGAGCGGAGCTGGGGAGGCTGGCAGGGGTGAGGGATGGAGAAAGAACA
This sequence comes from Gymnorhina tibicen, assembly GCA_013399875.1. NCBI lineage: Eukaryota > Metazoa > Chordata > Aves > Passeriformes > Artamidae > Gymnorhina > Gymnorhina tibicen. The sequence goes on from VXAZ01003466.1 coordinate 96,778, forward strand.
GTCAGAGCAACGCTGGGAGAGGCTGGGAGTGAGAACTGAGCTGTCCTGGTGAGGCAGCCCGCGCAGCACTGAGGGAAGGAGCCTTGGAATAACAGAGGAGGGAAAGCAGGGGGAGGCTGGGTTTTGAGCATGGAACAAGCAAAGCTCCTGCTGTGAGTCATGGAATCCCAGAATCCCAGACTGGTTTGGGTTGGGAGGGATCTTAAAACTCATCCAGTGCCACCCCTGCCATGGCAGGGACACCTCCCACTGTCCCAGGCTGCTCCCAGCCCCAGGGTCCAGCCTGGCCTTGGGCACTGCCAGGGATCCAGGGGCAGCCCCAGCTGCTCTGGGCACCTGTGCCAGAATTGTTTTTCAGGTTTTAGGGGGGCATTAACCCCTCCTGGATGACTGAGGGAGTGCTCAGGAGGCCTGAGGGCACTAAAAGGGGCTGGGAGAAGGGACCACCCCCCACTGCTGACAAGGGGAGCTTTCCCTGGCTGATCCATTGCTCCTTGTTTCCCTTTTCTCCCTCGCAATGCACAACGCAGCTGGAGTGGCTCCTGTGTGAAAGGAACTCTGTCAGGGGATTCTGTTCCCAGGTGCATTTCGGAAACATTTCTGCTTTGGGGAGCTCTCGCTGTTCCACATTTGGGCTGTTTTGGGAAGCTGGGATGACCACTGGCTGTGGGGGAGTCCCGTGCCCCTGGCAGTTTGTAGATCTTGGCAAAACGCGTGGGATGCAGCCCTGCCTGTGCCGAGGGGAGGGGATGCCTGCAGAGAACATCCTGCTGCCCGCCCGTCATCCCACTGCTGCCCAGAGGCCGGGAAAAGCTGGAGCTTGGAGAGGGTGGGTGCCCTGACCTTCACCAGGGCACAGAGCAGCCCAAGGGCTGGAGGCTGCTCAAAGTCATCTGGGTGCAGCTCCATGCGGGAATGCCAGGAAAAGGGTTTGGATGGCCAACACCTGGGTTTAAAAGGGGCTTTGGTTCAAGGACCTGGAATCCCAGGATCACTGGGGTTGGAAAAGCCCTCCCAGCCCATGGAGTCCCAGCTGTGCCCGATGCCCACCTTGTCCCCAGCCCAGAGCCCTGAGTGCCACCTCCAGGAATTCCTGGGACACCTCCAGGGATGGGCACTCCAAACCTCCCTGGGCAGCCCCTGCCAAGGCCTGAGCGCCCTTTCCATGGGGAAATTCCTGCTGGTGTCCAACCTGAGCCTCCCCTGGCCCAGCCTGAGGCCGTTCCCTCTCCTCCTGTCCCTGTTCCCTGGGAGCAGAGCCCGACCCCCCCGGCTGCCCCCTCCTGCCAGGGACTTGTGCAGAGCCACAGGGACCCCCCTGAGCCTCCTTTGCTCCAGGCTGGCGTTGCAGCTCAGCCTCTGCACACCTGGGAAACCTCAGCCTGGATGGCCCTCGTTCCCAGGGAAGGACACAGGGAGCTTTGCTGTGGGGAGAGCTGAGCCCGTTCCCAATCCCAGAGCACTGGGAAGCGCTCAGGGAGGGCTGTCCTGGCTCCCTGCTCCCTCCCTGGAAACCTTCACCCTCCAGGTGGGGCATCTCCTCGAGGATAATCAGTTAATTAAGTCTTCAAATGGCAGAGAATCTGCTCCATATTAGGTCACTGCCTTCCCTGCTTAATTAACTTTATTCCTACTCTAGGTTTGTGTAGTTTCACCTTCCAGCCTTTGCTTCTCATTATGACTTCTTTTGCTAAATTAAAGTATCGGAATTGCCTGCCCATGATGGCTCTAAAGAACACAGAGAAACTGGCTCTCACTTTTCCCTTGGATAAATTTAAAAGGTCAAGTGCCTTGAACCCTTAATTTCTGTCTAAAACCGGCTTCAGAGGAGAGACCTCCACAGGAGAACATGGAGATATCCCAAGGGCTGGAGCCGGGCTGGGAGAGCTGGGAATGTTCACCTGGAGAAGGGAAGGCTCCAGGGAGAGCTCAGAGCCCCTTGCAGGGCCCAAAGGGGCTCCAGGAGAGCTGGAGAGGGACTGGGGACAAGGCCTGGAGGGACAGGACACAGGGAATGGCTTCCCACTGCCAGAGGGCAGGGATGGATGGGATCCTGGGAATTGGGAATTCCTGAGTGGGCTGGAATTCCCAGGGCAGCTGTGGCTGGCCCTGGATCCCTGGCAGTGCCCAAGGCCAGGCTGGACCCTGGGGCTGGGAGCAGCCTGGGACAGTGGGAGGTGTCCCTGCCATGGCAGGGGTGGCTCTGGGTGGGATTTAAGGTCCCTTCCCACCCAAAGCATCCCAGGATTCGATGCCATCGCTGCTCTGAGCCTGACAACGTCCCCAGGCTGAATCCCGGTGTCCCAGGACAGGGTGGATGGTCCTGGCAAAGCAATTCCAGCCCTGCCTCCATCCCACCCCCTTCCTGCCGCTCTTTCCACCTCTCCTGTCTGGCACATGGCTGTGCTTGGAATTCACCCTGATATTTCCCAGGATCCCAGCTCCCTGGGAAAAGCAGGATCATGAATAAACATCACAAATCATTTCCTGAGAAAAGCAGAACTTTCTCCCTGCCTGTGAGGAGAGGGGCAGGAGGGGAGCACTAATTAGAATATTTATGCAATCCAGCCTTGATGAGACCCATCTCGACTAGACAGTCGGAGGTCGATCCATTTTAATTCCCTGGAAATGCCCTGTTCCGGGAGCAGCTCCGGCTTTAACTGCAGGTGCTGCCCCACATCCTCCTGCTCTCAAACCCCTCCTGGGCTGGAGGGTCCCGGAGCTCCCTTTGGGGTGCAGCTCTGAGGGACGCCAGGACCTGGGGCGCTGGGCAGCAGAGGGGCCTCAGCTGGGCTTTGGGATATTCCAGCTTTTTAATCTCTGTCCTGTGGGTTTGGAGCGTGGGCAAGGTGCTTCTGTTTCCTGTTTGCTCTCAAGGGTTGATTTCCCTCTGGGTTCCCTCTGACCTTTGCCTGCAGGGCTTTGGAGGCTGATGGGACAGGGTTGGGTTGTGATGTCATTGTCACCCTGATGGGACACGGGTGGGTCATGGTGTCATTGTCACCCTGATGGGATATGGCTGGTTTGGTCATTGTCACCCTGATGGGACACGGCTGGGTCATGGTGTCATTGTCATCCTGATGGGACACGGCTGGGTTGGTCACTGTCACCCTGATGGGACAGGGTTGGGTTGGTCACTGTCACCCCAATGGGACACGGGTGGGTTATTCACTGTCACCTGATGGGACACGGCTGGGTCATGGTGTCATTGTCATCCTGATGGGACACGGCTGGGTTGGTCACTGTCACCCTGATGGGACAGGGGTGGGTTGGTCACTGTCACCCCAATGGGACACGGGTGGGTTGTGCTGTCATTGTCACCCTGATGGGGCACGGCTGGGTTCGTCCTTGTCACCCTGATGGGACACGGCTGGGTCGTGCTGTCACTGTCACCCTCAGGAGAGGGTGTCACAACCAGGAGAGGGTCTGTGGCAGGATGAGCAGATTCCAGAGGGGATCCTGCAGGAAGGGTCAGCGCCGCGGTGCCCAGGCTGCCCCGGGGCGTGGGGATGGGGCTGGGCATGCGCTGCCTCCGTGGAGGATTTCCCGGGATCAGCTCCGGCGCAGCAGCGCCAGCGATTCTCCCCCTGGAGACAAACGCCCTGCACTCGGTTCTGCCGCAGTAACAACCACGGATCTTCCTGCGTGGATGGGTTTTCCTGCTGTGAGCCCGTGGGCAGTCACGGGTGAGGGGTGGTGGCACTGGGGGCACCGAGGGCACAGAGCTGCCCCTGCAGTGCTCTCTGCCGTCTGTAACCAATAATTTATTTCTCTGGATCAAGCACAGAGATGCTGATTGTTCCTGGTTTAGCCGATGTCCCATCAGGAGCTTTCCCTTCCCTAACCAAGGGCTCTCCCTGTGGGAGGGGCTGCCGGGACCACCCTGCCCTGAGGAGGTGGGGGAGCGAAGGAGCCCTCTCTGAAATCTGAATTCTGCCCGGCTCCTTCTCCTCCCCCCAGCAATCCTGCGTATTTTTTCTAACTTTAAACCAGAGAAATCTCTGATTTTTTAAACGTGTCACGTCCTCGATTTCAATAAAATCGGGCAGCAGAGTATTAGAGCTAATGGTATGTTTTAGGGAAATAATGGTTTTATTGCCCTGGGTTTATAATCTTTTTGATTAACTGATTTTCTCAGATATTTGCACTCCCTCGTTTGTTTTCTGCCTGTGCTTCAGAGCCGTTTCTAGGCTGTTGTTTTTCTGACCAGTGCATGTGACATTTTATGAGCCGGGTGTCCCAGGCAAGGTCTGGAGTTGAGAGAACACCCGGAGGTTTAACAACGTGAACTCTAAAGGTAATAATGATTTTTTTTCCCTTTAGAAAGATGCAAGAGCAGGGAGAATGGGAGGTGATTTCCTCTGGATTTTCAGGCCAGTGGAGATAAACACACCAAAATAAAGATGGACATAGGAATACACTGGCACAGGGTGCCCAGAGCAGCTGTGGCTGCCCCTGGATCCCTGGCAGTGCCGGATCCCTGGCAGTGCCCAAGGCCAGGCTGGACACTGGGGCTGGGAGCAGCCTGGGACAGTGGGAGGTGTCCCTGCCACGGCAGGGGTGGGAATGGGTGGGATTTCAGGTCCCTCCCAACCCAACAAAACAAACCCAAAACAATAAGGAAACACTCATCTCTCTCTGCTCACTTTGGTGCCTTTCCAGGGCAGCTGCTCTTCCTCCACAGCATTTTCCACACCCAGCTCTGCTCTCCAGGCCAGCCCAGGAGGAGCCCAGCAAAGCCCAGGCTGCCTTTGGTGCCTCTGCAGTCCCTGCCTGGGCACATGAAGGATTTTTACCCCGAAAAACGCCTGTTCCTGGTTACTGTAACTTTGTGCTTCAAGAGGACAAAGAGAGAAATGCTCAGCAAGGCAGACATGATAAAAAAGGATAAATCTGCTCGGGAAAAAAGCTGTGCCTTATTTTCTCTCCCGAATAAATCAGCTGGGGAAAGCTGAGTCAATAAAGCTCACTTTGAGCACGGCTCCTTTCTGCTGCTCAGGAGATACATTGCTTGTATGTTAATTGGCCCTTTAATCACTCTCCGCGTGCTGGGCTGCTGCCGTTTGAGTCCTGCTGGAAGCCCTGCCTGCCATCCCTTTATGGCCGGCTTTTATGGGAAGAGCTCCCGAGAAGAGCCCGGAAATGTTGGATATCTGCAGAGGGGCTGAGCCCTGCACCAGCCCTGGCAGCTCCAGCGCAGCCTCCGGCCCGCTCTGGGGCTCGCTGCTGCCAGGTGTCTGCAGTCCTCGTTTTCTGCTCCTGGAATCCTCGTTTTCTGGGACTTTCCATCATTTTTGTAGCAGTAGGAAAAAAAAAACAAAACAAACCCAAACCAAAACCAGTGGCTCCTGTGTGGCACTAAATTCCCAGCCCGCTTGCAGCTCTGTGATGGAGCAGGACGAGGCTTGGCAGGAGTTTGGGTTCTCTGCTAATTGAGATTAAAAGTGGAAGGTGTCCTTCCCAGGGACAGCAACTCTGAATGAAAATTTAGAAGGAATTGAGGAAAAATGCACAAATCCGTTTTGTTGAAGAGTCAGGAGCGAGGCAGCGCGTTCCCAGGAGCCCACCGTGTTTTATGGGGGGATTTCTGTGATCCCTCTGGGAAATGGGACCTGTTGGCACAGGATGTGCCAGTCAGAGCCCGTGGGTGCGGCCTGGGAGGAGTTTTGTGTGTTCTTCCTGCATCCTCCGGGGGTTTTCGCAGCAAACGGAGGTGTTGGTTCGGGTTGGTGGCAAGCGCAGCAGCTGGGGCGGCAGGAGGTTGTGTGATCCACGTGCCGGGAAAACAGCCAGGGAGCGCTGGATCCCGCGGGAGAGGGTGAACGCGGACAGGAGGGGCTCAGCCCTCCGGGGTGGCTCCTGGCTGAAGGAGCCTGGTGGTCCAGCTGCTCACCGAGGCTGAAGGTGACATCAGCCCCGGACAGATCCCTCTGTTGGACCTGATCCCGGCTGTCATTCCAGCCGGGATGCGGCTGGGGAGAGGGCGGGGGTGGGAGCGGCGCTGGGCCAGCTCCGTGTGTCCCTTTTGGAGTCAGGGCTGGGAATGCTGCTCCTGGGCAAAACCCGCGGGCACTGGGAGGGGTCAGCAGCAGGGTCCTGACGGAATGGGGGGATTTCTCAGTGGATTAAAGGGATTTGGATTGGAATGGGATCCAGAGAGAAGGCACTGCCTTCCCACCCTCCCAGCCAGGAATTCCCAGTTCCCAAGATCCCATCCCTCCCTGCCCTCTGGCAGTGGGAAGCCATTCCCTGTGTCCTGTCCCTCCAGGCCTTGTCCCCAGTCCCTCTCCAGCTCTCCTGGAGCCCCTTTAGGTGAAGGACTTGAACTTCTTGGGGCAATCAGGGGTACCAAGAAGGACGGGTGAGATGGATCACCCCCCTCCGGTGTCTGTCCCACTTCATCCATTCCAGCTCATCCTGAATTTCCAGGGATTGGTTATGGAGCGAGGGCTGCAGTGAACTCAGAGCTGTGACTCTGTGTGGGGCTGTGCCCTGAGCACATCCAGCAGGATCTGTGGCTGGTTTTGGATTCAGTGACACTTTTCCAGACTTTTGCTTGTCCCGGCAGGCAGAGCCAGGAGGCTCCAGAGGATCTCCCCCAGCACTTCCCAGGAGCTGCAGGGCTGCTGTGGGTCCTGTGCTGCTGCCCGAGCCTGGCTGGCTGTTCTTAATGTTATTATTATTAATTCTGAGCTCCCCCGGCCTCAGTCCCTGCCCTTGCTGCTGTCCCAGGCGGTTGGCAAAGCTCCCGAGGAGGGCAGGTCCCTAAAAATGCCTCCTGAGCCTTCCCTGTGACCTCACCTGTCTGCAGCGCTCCCAGCAGTCCCTCCCCTATCCCCGTGCCACGGGTCACCCTCCCGCACATCCCAGCCCCTCCGGCGCTCCAGAAAACTCCTCCTCAAGCCAGAAAACGCGGCTTTGTCCTTGCACAGCAGGGCAGCAGCACAGGAGCTGTTCTCACCCGCTCTCCTGGATGTTTTCTGCTGGGAATATTTTGTTCCAAGCCGCAGCAGAGCGCTCTGCCGAAGAACAAATGGGGCTATTAGAGCTGCACTTTAATCTTCCCTTTGGGAACACGGAGCTTCCCAATCTCATCCTGATGGCAGAGAGAAGCGTTGCTGGGGTTTTAATGCACGTCACAAACCGCCACCGTCCCCTGCTCGCAAAGGTGAGGGAAGAGATCTTTTACGGATGTGCTGGAATGAATGCAGGGAATCCTGCTCGTGTTTGTCCTGCCTCAGGCCCAGCCCTGCTGCGCTTAAACCTGAGTTTAAGGCAGATGTGCTCTGGGGGACCACTGTGAACGATAAAATGTTCCCCCACAGGTTACCTGGGCCAGGTGGAATTTGTGTTATCCTGAACTTTGGGACAAAAGATTGGATTTCCAGGCTGTGATGAAAAGACTGATCATGGAATCACAGGCTGGATTGGGTGGGAAGGGACCTGAAATCCCACCCAGTGCCACCCCTGCCGTGGCAGGGACACCTCCCACTGTCCCAGGCTGCTCCCAGCCCCAGTGTCCAGCCTGGCCTTGGGCACTGCCAGGGATCCAGGGGCAGCCACAGCTGCTCTGGGCACCCTGCCCTGGTGTCTCCCATGATTAGACAGGGGGATAGGTGGGAATTCCACTGGATTAGCTGATCCCTGGTTCTTAGATCCCTTCACTGGGCACCCTCCGAACTCACATCTTTCCTGCCCTGCTCAGGAGCCTCCTCTGGGCGTTGGTTTGTGCTGCAGTTCAGGACTGATCTCACCTGTGGCTGCTCTCTGGGCTTCGGGGTGCCATGAGCAGCTCAGGGCCCTGAACCCCCCTGTCCTCAATCCCGTAACCCGTGGGGCTGGGAGCTGGAACTGGATGGGCTTTGAGGTCCCTTCCAACCCAACCCATTCTCTGGTTCTGGGATCAAAACTAAAACTAAAACTAATAAAAGAAACCCACTGAGATAAGAAACCTGCAGATGTGTCCACAGAAGGTGGAGATCCCTTTTGCTTTTAGTTGGATTGTGCTGGTGGGGTGAACATTCCGCAGCCCTTTAGGAACATGGATTTGACATCCAGGGGGCTGGGAGAGAGTTTTGGGAGCCACAAAAAAAGCTCTCTTTTCCAGGAGAAGGAAATTGGTGAGGGATAATTTTAGGATGCTGGCCGGTTTTAGGGCTGTTCCGGGTTTCCTTGGCCGGCCTGGCCACACGGGGGCTGGCGGGGAGCGGAGCAGAGCGCTCCGAGCGCTGCGGGAACGCCGCTGTCCGCGGTGCTGGGCTCTAACGGGGCCCCGGCCGCGGGCACCAAACCCTGTCACATCCATCCCAAAATTCCCGCGGGAGAGCGGCTCCAGTCACTCCCTAATGAGGCTCCCCCACAGCTCTCCGGAGAGTTACAGCTTTTCCCGTCTGAGCTCCGATCTCGGGGTTAACCCACGGCTCTGTCCCACCCGGCCGGTTCTGCCATCCCGCCCCTCCCCGGATCCCGGTCCTGCCGCTCCGGGGAGCGGGATTGGCGCTGCAGCCCCGTTCCCGGGAGCAGGAGCCGTGCTCTGCACACCTGACACATCCCAGCAGCTCGGCGTGACAGGATGACATTATTAACTCTGCTCGCGGCTGTCACACGGCTGCTTTCCCCGGCCCCGCTCCCGGATCTGAATATTTGTTTTCTCTCATTTGTATGTGCACTTGTCTCTATCGAATTTTGTCTCTTTGATTTCCGACCATTTTCCAATTTATCGGGATCACTTTGAATTCTAATCCTGGCTGCCAGAGCACTTGTAATCATCCCCACTCCGGTGTCGCTCGCTGTTCCCTCGCTCGTGCTGCTGAATTGTTAATATTTCATGGAAGCGCAGCCACGCAGGGCCCGCTCCTCCAGAGGGGCCCGTGTGTCCTGTGCCGGAGAATCCCTTGGAGCAGCTTTTCCCCGTGTCCCTGGGTTCTCACAGCACACTGAGACCATTGCTTGGTTCAGTCAGTGCTGCAGGATAAATCGGGATCATTGACGGCGACCTCGTGGTCCTGGGTGGGAGAGGCCATCCCGGCTCTTCCACAGCTCTTGACGTGCAGCTCCTCTGTGAAGGGATCATTTACACTTCGCTGCTCCTCCTTGCTGGTTGAGTTTTGGGGTCCTGCTGCCGCTCCCCAGCCGAGCACTCCCTGGGGCCGCAGTGCCGCGTCCCAGGGGGGACGCTGGGATCCGTGTGCGAGGAAACCACGGAGAGCAAGGAAAGCCCTTCAGTCCTTGCACGCCTGCACACAGAGCCCAGCTGGCAGCAGAGGGGCCTGCAGCGGAAATCAGGTGCCACAGCATGATCCCGATCCCAAAAAAGCCACAATTGTCCCAGATGATGCCACCAGGGAAGCACCAACAGCAGCGAGGGGGGAATTACACCCGGGCGTGGTGAGACACTGAAATGCCACCCTCTGATGGGACCTGGTGCTTCTCAAAGTCGTGTTGGGGCTGGGGCAGAGCCTTCAGACACCAGGGATTGCTCCTGCAGCTGTAGGGAATATCCCAGCCCGTGGCAGCTGCGGGATGGTGCCCTGGGATCGGGGTGCAGATCCCGGAGCTGCTCCCCCCTGAGCCCCGAGGGGGTGTGACATCCTCCACCCTGGGATGGGATCAGGGATGGATTTCCAGCTCAGGGCACTCCAAATCCACATGCACAGGGAGGAACTGTTCCTTTTTTCCCATTTACAATGGAATTCTGTTTTCCCATTTACAGTGGAATTCTTTTTCCCATTTATGGTAGAATCCTGTTTTCCCATTTACAATGGAATCCTTTTTCCCATTAATAATGGAATCCTGTTTTCCCATTTACAATGGAATTCTTTTTCCCATTTATAGTGGAATCCTGTTTTCCCATTTACAATGGAATTCTTTTTCCCATTAATAATGGAATCCTGTTTTCCCATTTGTACCCCACCAGCTGCTCACAGCCCCCAGGGTGGAGCCAGGTGGGCGCTGGTCTCTCCTCCCAGTGCCAAGTGAGACATGAGGGGCTCCAAGCAGTGCCAGGGGGGTTTATATTGGATACCAGGGAAAATTCCCGGGATGGGATGAGTCTGAAGAGCTGGTCTTGCTTTGGTTGGCCACGTGAAGCCGGTGGAGAGGAGTGGCCATTCCCTTAACTGTGGTGAGGAACTTGAGGGGAAAAAGCGAATATTTGGCAGGAAGAGCAGGGGGTGTTTCCACCAGGCCAGCCCAGGGTTGGGAGGGGCACAGCAGCCCTGGGCAGCCCCAAACCCTGCCAGGGAAGGACACGGAGCTCCTTGGGCAGAGGTTTGGAATATTTATGATGAAACCCTTGAGCTGCATCCCCTGCTCCTCTCCGTGGTGCCTGAGCTGTTTCCTGCTCGGTGCTCTCCTGAACCCCACACCCTCTGCCTTTCTGACACCAGGGGCTGCAGCTGCCTTTGCCCAGGGCCTGCTTGGTGCAAAATCAGAATTCCAGGCTGATTTGGGTGGGAAATCCCCTTAAGATCCTCTCACTCCACCCCTCTGCCACGGGCAGGGACACCTTCCCCTGTCCCGGGTTCCTCCAATCCCCGTCCAACCTGGCCTTTGTGGAGTGACTGGAATAGGAATATTCATAGATTATAGGTTTCCTGATAGCTAAAATTTAACCTTTATCAAGGGGGGGAAAAAGCTTTTTCTGTTCTTTTCATGTCCCAGATCAAAGCCCGCTCATTTAACTGCTCCCTTGATGCTGCGCTTGGTCCCTTGGCTTCAGAGGCACAGAACAGACACAGCTCCTGCTCCGCCTTTGAACTCCAGCCCTGGGGGATCGCAGCCCTGGGACACAGTGCAGGGACAGCAGCTCCGCAGGGTTCTCCAGGACAGCGCCTGGAACGTGCCCGGGGTGCTCCGGGAGCTGGGTGCTGCGGGGAGCTGTGCCTGGAGCAGAGCTCCTGTCACGGAACAGCACGGATGGAAGGCAAGGGAGGGGGGAACAGCTCCCATTTTGGCCTCTGCATGCCCTGGAGAGTCCGTGCTGGTGGCCTTTTCCTTCTCCACGCCCTGGAGAGTCCATGCTGGTGGCCTGGGCTGGGCTGTGCTGGCCAGCAGTGCCCTGGGCTGAAGCCCTGGCACAGCATCCCCGGCTCAGCAGAGGCTGGAGTGCTGGAGGGGCACTGCCAGGGCAAGCACAGCCTCTGCTGGTGCTGGCCCCAGGGCAGGCTCCTGGTGCTGGAGCTCACTGGGGGCTGTGCCCAGGAGCTGCCCCACAGCAGCCAGAGCCCAGCTCCTGGTGCGTGAACAAATCAACAGCCTGGAATGGGGTGGGCTGGAAAAAACCTTAAATCCCATCCACTCCACCCCTGCCATGGGCAGGGACACCTCCCACTGTCCCAGGCTGCTCCCAGCCCCAGTGTCCAGCCTGGCCTTGGGCACTGCCAGGGATCCAGGGGCAGCCACAGCTGCTCTGGGCACCCTGTGCCAGGCTGAACGAGGGATCAGGGACTCGTTTGCATGGGAAAATCCGGCATTCCTGCAAGGATCCAGATGGCTTTGTGGAGCTCCTTCACCACGGCTGGGAGGGCTGTGAGGGGCAGCGCTGACAGTGCCTGTCCCTGTCCCTATCCCTGTCCTGGGGAGGCTCAGGGTCCCCTGTGCCACCCCCGGCACTGGCACAGGTCAGGCACAGCCCAGCTGGGAGGGCAGAGGCTCTCGCTCATCCGTGTGCCAGGTGGATCTCACGGCTTTTCCCAGGTTTCTGCAGCAGGCCCAGGCCGGGATATTCATCCATGTCCTGAGTCTGGATCCACGGTTTTTCTCTGAGTTAGGAAGGTAAAACTTCACCCCGTGTCCGTGCCCTTCTGTCCCCGTGTCCGTGCCCGCTGTCACCGTGCCCCCTGCCCAGCCAGGAGTCCCACACCCAGGGCTCTGTGCCCTGTGCCAGGCACTGTGGAAGAACCACCCAAGGATAAATCTCCTTTTCCAGCTATTGCTGGGTCGGGAGTGATTCCCTCCTCGGCACCGATCTCTTACTTAGCCGTGCAACAGATCTGCCAGCGCGTCACTGAGCGCGGATTTGTATCCTTAAATCAAATTGAGCTCCAGGGCCGGAGCGGTTTCCTCCCCGATTATCCATTTGTGTGGAACAGCAGCCATCCATCCATCCCCTCCCCGCGCTGCTCCCGGCTTTGCCACCGCGGGCTGGGGAGAGCAGAGCCAAGGCTGCCGCCCCTCTGTGAGAGGATCCCGGGGTGTGCTTTATGCCCAGCCTGTGCAGGTTAAACCCCCTTTTCCTGCAGGTGATTCCTGCCCCGCTCCCGGCTGCGTCCCGACCTTCCTGAGAGCCGGCTGAAAACGGGGAGCTGAAGGCAGCTCTGTGATTCCAGGGAACGCAGAGGATGCCGAGTGCCGGGGCGCGAATGGGACCCGCTCATCCTGGGAGGGGACGGCGCGGAGCGGAGGGGGCGGACAGGGAAGGCTCTCATCCCAACGGAGGCGTTGGGAACGGGATTCCTCCTCCCAGCTGTGCCCGGCTCGTGGCGGGGCACACGACAGCGAGGGGAGGTCACCTCTGCTGCAGCTGCGGGGCTGGAAGGGGCCAGTGTGCAGCTGGGGTAGGGGTGCGGGGGGAGTCCTGGAATGCCTGGAATGCCTGGAATGCCTGGAATGCCGGGCACTGGGATCTCCTGGTGTGCCTGGATTAAGGTCCCAGGGGTCCTGCTTGACCCCCTGAGCTCAGGAGCCCTGGGCAAGTGTCCCTGGATGTGCAGCTGCTGAGAGGAGCAGGAACAGCTTCCAGGACCTGAAGGGGCTCCAGGGGAGCTGGAGAGGGACTGGGGACAAGGCCTGGAGGGACAGGACACAGGAATGGCTTCCCACTGCCAGGGGGCAGGGATGGATGGGATCTTGGGAATTGGGAATTCCTGGCTGGGAGGGTGGGGAGGGGCTGGGCTGGAATTCCCAGAGCAGCTGTGGCTGCCCCTGGATCCCTGGCAGTGCCCAAGGCCGGGCTCGACACTGGGGCTGGGAGCAGCCTGGGACAGTGGGAGGTGTCCCTGCCCATGGCACTGGATGGGATTTAAGGTCCCTTTCCACCCAAACCACTCTGGGATTTTTGGGATTTCTGGGATTTCTGTTTCCACACCATCAGTTTTAGAGCATGAATTTCTGACCCCAAGTCCTGCCTAGTGCTGGGAATGACCCTCACTGCTGACAGTGCCCCAGTTTCTCAGGAAAACTTTTCCCATTCCCATTTCTGCTGGTGGCACACAGAGCCCTGTGCCAGCAGCTGCCCTGGATTTGGGCAGTGTGGGCACTGCTCCCGTGCCTCCAGCTGCCACCAGTCCCACACATCCTGACCTTCCCGCAGAACCTTCCCTTGAACTCTGCAGAAATCCTCTTTTCCCACCCTTTGCCCTTTGGGTTGGGACGGGAGCGAGCCCAGAGCAGGAGGATCCCTGCTGACCGCTCCCCGCTTTGCTGCGGCTGCTGCAGCCCCGAGCCGTGGGCAGGGGCTGCTCCGTGGCAAAGGGCACCTCTGGAGAGGGCACGGCCTGGGGGCTCCCCTGGAGAGCCCGGCGGGTGAGGAGCAGCTCCCACCCTGGCTGCAGGACGAGGTCCCTGGGGCTCTGCCCTTCTCCTGCCTTCCAAACATCAGCAGAATGAAATCCGGGGCGGTCACGGGGTCAGAATGGTAATTTCAGACTCTGGAGCATCTTTTTTCCATTAAAAAACCAACTTTGCTGAGATAATTTATGCTCTCTGCCACTTCTGAGTCAATGAATTCTCATTTTCAGGTGGAAAAGATGTTTTTTAAAAGATCCTGACCCCTTCTGTCAGGTCCAGCTTGTCAGTGGCAGCGAGTCAGGGCAGCAGCTCCCTTCCAGACACAAAACTCCTCAGAAGTCACCAGGTGAAAGAATTCAACACAAGTTTTTCAAGCCTTGTGGCAAGGTTGACAGGAATCTCTCACCTCTGCCGTGCAAGGCTGGAATTGTCCCTGCCCATGGCAGCAGGGTGGGACCAGGGACCTCTGAAGGGCCCTTCCAGCCCAAACCATTCCATGATCCTTTGAGCAGAGAAAGAACAAAAGAAAATGAAATTGCAAGAAGGAGAAAGTGAGGAGGAGAGAAGGAAAACCTCTTTAGAGGGAGAGATTTGTGGGTTTTAAACTGTCCTCACCTGTATCAGCAGCTCTGGAACAATGGGAATGGGATGTGCTGCTCCACCCCTGGGGTTCTGCTGCTCCTGCAGCATTCCCGGCCTCCTGCCAGCCTGCTCCTCCCCGAGGGGTTTGGTCACCTCTGATCCGTGCACTGTCCATACGTAATTATGCGTTTCTGTCATTAGAGATGGGTGTGCTGCAGCTCCTCCCGAGGGCAGCTCTGATCTCTGCTCCCTGGGACAGGGACAGCGCCCAGGGAACGGCTGGAGCTGGGCCAGGCAGGGTCAGGCTGGAGATCAGGGAAAGGCTCTTCCCCCAGAGGGTGCTGGGCACTGCCCAGGCTCCCCAGGGAATGGGCACGGCCCCGAGGCTGCCAGAGCTCCAGGAGCGTTGGGACAGCGCTGCCAGGGATGCCCAGGGTGGGGTTGTTGGGGTGTCTGGGCAGGGCCAGGGGCTGGACTCTGATCCCTGTGGGTCCCTCGCAGCTGAGCAAATTCCAGGGTTCTCTGACTGATGAGCTGTGGCTCACAAGGGCTGGAGAAGGACAAGCACAAACCAGTCAATGGTGGCAGTTCCCGGTATCCTCTGCTCCCAGAGCCCAGCACAGGGATTGGGGTTTGCCCAGTCCTGGCTCGGCCTGGGGGAATCGCTGCAGCCCCAGCCCCGTGGCAGGCGGGGCAGGGGAGAAGGATTTAATGGTCCTGTCTGGGCTGAAACTCTCTCCACCCAAGGAGCGGTAGCAGCAGCTGCCCTGGCTGGGAGCTGGTAATTTAAAGCTCAGTTCTGTCCTGTCAGCTGCAATTCCCAGCGGGAAAGGCTGATCCTCGCTGCCTGCCCTGGCTGTGCATGAGGAGATAACAGAGCTTTCACCTGGAGCCAACTGCACTCAGCCAGGGCTGCGCCACAGGAGATTTGGGCTGCGAGAGAAACCCCGGCTCAGGCCAAGAGCAGCATTTCAAAATGAAACTTTAATGGGCTGGAAAGTTCTGGAAGAGCTCCCAAATATCCCAGTGTTTGGGCTTAGTTTCTGGGCTGCCCTGGTGGTGTCACCCCCGGGCTGTGTCTTGGGGACATTCCCATCACTGGGGGCTTCCTGCAGTGCTGGCACAGCAGGCAGGGCTGTGGCTCCCATCCCATCCCATCCCATCCCTTTAACAGCATTATAATTATAGAACCCCAGCCTGGTTTGGGTTGGAGGGGACCTTAAATCCCACCCAGTGCCACCCCTGCCATGGCAGGGACACCTCCCACTGTCCCAGGCTGCTCCCAGCCCCAGTGTCCAGCCTGGCCTTGGGCACTGCCAGGGATCCAGGGGCAGCCACAGCTGCTCTGGGCACCCTGTGCCAGGGCCTGCCCACCCTCCCAGCCAGGAATTCCTTGCCAATATCCCCCCTCACCCCTGGTGTTTGATCGATGCCGGAGCTGCTGGGATTCTGCATCAGAGGGAAGCGAAGCTGGGTGTGAAACAGCTGCCGGGGCAGCAACAGCTGAGAGCGAACCCTCCCTCCCCGCCCGCTCAGCGCTGGGGGTCACACCTGCGCTGATTTCAGTGCCCAGGTGTCCATTGTCCGTGGCAGGGGCTGAGTTCCACCTCCGTGAGGAACCCTGGGAGCCTCCAGAGCCGAGTCCAGACCCGGGGCTGACCGGGAAATGCGGAGGCTCTGCTGGAGCAGGTGCTGCTCCTGGAAGGAGCTGCCGTGTTTCGCTCCTGAGCTAATCTGGAAATGTGAAGTGCCTGACGCTGCCAAACCTGGGATCTCTGGAAGAGTTTCCTGTGAGTGTTTTTCCCCACGTGCTCTTTCACTGTTTGGAGAGCTCGCTGGGTATTTGGGAACAGATGTGGCTTCCCGCTCCTCCTCCCTGCCAGCAATTTCATCTCCAGCCTCTAAATGGAGTTTTTCTTCTTTTGTGGGTACCTTACAGCGTTTTCTCTCCGGGAGAGAATTAGCCAGGAACGCGATGGGAAATGGCAGATTTGGGATTGGTTATTGCTTCGTTTGGGTTTGGGCTCATCTTCCCTGCCTGGCTCCCACCCTTTGCTCCTGGAGTTGCATCATTGCTCTTGAACCCAAGGAGCTCTAAAATCTGGGGAATGAACAGGCTGAGGAGGCTGGAGTTGTTCAGAGAACAGAGTGGAGACCTCACAGCACCTTCCAGGATCTGGAAGGGCCTCCCCACCCTCCCCATCCCTACAGCAGCACAGGTTTGAAGGAGCCAAAACTCGGGGTTTGATCTGGAAGTTTTGGTCTGGAAGCCAAAACTTGTGGTTTCCCTTGGAAATGTGCTCAACCGGGAAAATTTCCCTTGTTGAGGAGTTCACTGCAGTTACCAATTAGCAAAACTAACAAGATGCAGGGTTTGCTCACCTCATCCATCCCACGCTGGTCCCTGCTTTCCCAGCTCCAGAGGCAGCACTGCCCTGCCTGGAACCCCCAGGGACAAACCCAGTGCCACATTAAGGGGTGATGGAACCCCAGGGACAAACCCAGTGCCACCTCAGGGGTGATGGAACCCCCAGGGACAAACCCAGTGCCTCCTCAGGGGTGATGGAACCCC
>VXAZ01003466.1:113818-139932 GCA_013399875.1 Gymnorhina tibicen
TCAGGGGTGGTGGATCCCCAGGGACAAACCCAGTGCCACCTCAGGGGTGATGGATCCCCAGGGACAAACCCAGTGCCACCTCAGGGGTGATGGAACCCCCAGGGACAAACCCAGTGCCACCTCAGGGGTGGTGGATCCCCAGGGACAAACCCAGTGCCACATTCAGGGGTGATGGAACCCCAGGGACAAACCCAGTGCCACCTCAGGGGTGACTTCTTTTCCCGTGCCAGACAATGCCCGTCCCCATTTCCGGCCCAGAGCACTCTGCCGGACGAATGTCGCGGATCTCAGTGTAATTTGGCGGTGAATCGGGGCAGGACGCACCTGCCCCCCACCAGCTGTCCCCAAATGCTGCAAGTCCCCGTCTGCAGGGCTGGCACCCGGCCCGGAGCTGCCCCCTCCGCTCCAGCCCCGCGCTCCCACCCGCGCTCGGCGCTGCCAGTCCGGGCGCCCGAATCCGAGGGGTTGTGAGGTTCCGTTTAATTATTCCTGCTCGCAATCTTATCTGGATTAAGGAAGAACTTTAATTACTTGGCTAATGGCTTTGCCTTTTCCATGGGGCTCTGTTCCCATTAACCCTTCCCGAGCCGCATCGCCGCAGGGCGCCGTGGGGTTTGGTGAAGGCACAGAGCCGGCATCACAGAAGGCGTGAAATGCCATTTCCTGTGGCGGGTTTCAGACAACAATCGTTAGGACAGGAATGTTTGCAAATGTCACCGTTTGGGAACGGCCGCGCTGTGCCTCGCTGGGTCTGGTGCTCCTGATGAGCTGGAAAACAAACACGGGCACCTCTCCCGTCTGCAGCTCCGGCTGCCGAGGGGAGAAGCGTTCGCATTTATTACTTGACGGTAAACATCATTAGCGTGACCTTTTTGAGGCATTTTAAAGGAAAATTAGATAGTGCAGACTCCAGAGGTCCTTCCTCAGAACCACCCGGGCTTGCAGCTCGCACAGCACCTTTGTGTCTCCCGGGGAGGGAAATGCTGCCTGCAGCTGGCACAGGCTGAGGAATGACTGCTCCCTCCCTATTCCTGGGCGTTACCGGGGCTCCGGGGAATGCAGCGGCTCGGGAAGGGGCACCTGGAAAACAGCCCTGGGGGCTTATGGGTGTTTGTAGGGTTTGTCTTCCTCATTTGCTATTAATATTGTCACAGAACCCCAGAAAGGTTTGAGGCGGAAGGACCTGAAAGCTCACCCAGCTCTACCCCCCTGCCATGATCATCTTGCAGGCCTTTGCACTCTGACCAGTTCCAGGACTCCAGGATTTTGGGGCCTGAGCCCGTGTGCACGTGGCTGGGTGGAGCTGGGGGCTGTGGAGGAAAGCAGAGGCAAGCCCAGAGCGGTAAGAGCTGCTCGCTGCAGCCCAGCCCAGCCTGCCCAGCCCTTGTCGGCGGTTCTGTGCCTGAAATTAAGTGGCTTTTAACAGCACAGGGAAATTCCTGCTGCCCACAGGAACTGCGGATCCCGAACTGCCGTGAGCCCGATTAATTCAGGGATGGAAGGTGCTTTACTCCCTGCCCTGAGCGTGGGGGCTGCTGGGAGAAAATCCGCGGGTCTCCAAAATCTTTGTATGGAATGTGTGTGTGTATCTCCCGAGGGAGCAGCAGCAGCGCAGCTGGAACGTCTCTGTCAGCAGGGAGGGGGTGGGAATGTGTTTCTCTTTCCTGTAGGATGATGGGCTGAGGCCCCAGGGGTTTTCCAGCCCCGTGCTGGATCCTCTCCCGTTCCCAAGTGTCCCCCGGTGTCACAGCTGTGCCAGGCTGAGCCCACCTGGGCCTTGGATTTCTGGGGAAAGGGATGATAAAAAGTATCTGAAACAGATTTATTTCCTCCAAACTTAGAAAAATGGGTGATGAGATGGATGAAAGGTGAGTGGTACCGTGCTGCACAGGGAAGCTGGGGCTGCCCCTGGATCCTGGCAGTGCCCAGGGCCAGGCTGGACCCTGGGGCTGGGAGCAGCCTGGGACAGTGGGAGGTGTCCCTGCCCATGGCAGGGGTGGCTCTGGGTGGGGTTTAAGGTCCCTCCCAACCCAAACCACTCTGAGATTCTGTGTGCAGAGAAAGCTTTCCCTCATCCTCATTGCAAAGAGAAGAGAAGAGAGGAGAAGGGAAGAGAAGAGAAGGAAAACCTTCCTGCCATCCTCCTTGGAGATCCCGGAAACCCTGAGTTTGTTCCTGAAGCCTGCGGGTCCTTCAGGGGGACCTGTCCTCGCTGCAAGCACTTTTATTAGAGTCACCTCTTTTTATGTGTTCAGACTTCCCAATTTCATTCCACCTCTGGAAGGTGAAGCTCGTGCTCTGAGAGCTGCTGAAGGGAAATAACCTGGAACAGGAGCTGCTGCAGCCACGTCACCCTTGGGAGGCACAGCGGTGACAGGGTCGGGGTGCAGAAGTTGTTGGGGTGACGGGGTGGGGCGGGGAGCCCTTTCCAGCTGGATGCAGCTCCTCAGCAGGGAAGGGACGCTGCCTGTGGGATCCCAGCGCTCCCGTGGTCCCCACTGCCTGTCCCAGTCCCGCTCAGCGCCTCCCAGCCACGGCCCCCGGCGCTGGCCCAGCTGTGCCCATCCCTGCCCTGCCGCTGCCACCCCGTCCCTCCCAGGGGAACGGGGGCCGGCGGAGCCCCGAGGCGGCGTTAAACCCACAGCTCTTGGCTTTTCCTGCTGACCTAAAGAGCAACCGGTCGTGTCCTGGCTGCTGCCGTCCCCGCAGCCGCCGGCACTCCCCGCCACCCTGCGCCGGCCGGGCTCGGCAGAAAAGCTCCGTCGAGAAGCGCAGGCGCGCAGGAAAATCTCTTTAAAGTGGGTTTTTTGATAGGTAATGGATTGTCGGCGCTGGCTCCTGCATCGCAACGGGGGCAGGGGAAGATTTGACGCCTCCTGATTTTCCTTTATTAGAGGGTAAATACCAAAATGAGCTGATGAGAGTCTATTTATTTTTATGAGGAAATAAACAGCTGAAAGGGCAGCAGTTTATGAGATAAAAGCTAATACAGCTGGGCCCTGCTTTGGTGAAAGGCTGTCAGAAAGCGGAGCAGGGATTTAGTGGTGGAGACGTTTTGATGGAGGCAGCAGGAGCTGTGCTCAGCCAGGGCTGTGCTGACAAACGAGTGCTTGGGCACTCAGCTGGCAGAGCCAGGGCCCCCGAGCAGGCCGGGCAGGGGTGTGAGGGTGGAGTGGCTCAGCTCCCACCCTGGCTGTGGCTTCTGCTGCTCTGGCCCAGTTCTGACCCCCCTCAAGCAGTTGCAAACCCAGACTCAGCTCGATGCCAAATGCACGGTGTGACACCCGGGGTGCTTCCAGCTCACACAAACCTTCCCCACCCCAAGGACGGCCCTGGGGCTCTGATGTCCCATCCTGCTCACGGAGTCTGGACACAGAGGTCCCACAGGATCTGCCCCTGGCAGGGCATTCCTGTCCCCCCACCGTGGTTCCTGTGCCCACGCTGCAGCTCCAGTGCGGCTCCCTCCCGCCCCACAGTCCTTGGTGCTGCCTGTGACGGCCCAGACCCAATCCCTCCAACTTTCTGTCTGCTCCAGGACAATAATTTAACCTTCCCTCCCCCCAGGACACCTTCTTTGTGCGTTCCATCCACGGGAGCTCTTTCTCCCGAGGCCTGAGCTGAGCATTACAGAGCTGCCTTATTTCCAGCCAGGCAATCCTGGGCTGGAGCACACGGGAATCACTCTGGGATGGCTCAGCCTTGGCACTGAAGATTGTGAGGAGAACATCTCCCCGTGCCTTTGCTACATCAGGAGAGGAAGGGCTGGCTCCCAGCAGATCTGGAGCGGCCTGACAAAATTAAACATCTCTAAGTGTGATATTGCAAATGTCTCAGTGAAATCAGCTCCTGAGGAAAAGGAAGTGTTGGGAAGGGAGGTGGGGATAGCACAGGCAAAATCTGGCAGCCCCTGGGAATGTTCTGTGGAGGAATGGCTGATGTGGCATTTATTACATCCTGTTTTTAACTTGCAGATTGTATTTCATGATCAGAGTGAGCAACTGCACTTGGCTGTTTTGGCAACCAGAATAAACATGGAATCCTGGAATGGTTTGGGTTGGAAGGGACCTCAAATCCCACCCAGTGCCACCGCTGCCAGGGCAGGGACACCTCCCACTGTCCCAGGCTGCTCCCAGCCCCAGGGTCCAGCCTGGCCTTGGGCAGTGCCAGGGATCCAGGGGCAGCCACAGCTGCTCTGGGAATTCCAGCCCAGCCCCTCCCCATCCTCCCAGACAGGAATTCCTTCCCAATTCCCAATTTAAATCTACCCTCCTACAGCTTAAAGCCACCCCTGTCCTGTCATTGCCCCTTGTCCAGAGCCCCTCTCCCCCGGGGACCCCAGAACCTCGGGCTGTCCCCAGCGATGGAAGCTCAGCCGTGTTTTCCTCTTTGCTCCCGAGTGCACAGCCAGGGAACAGGGGAGGGAAATGTGGAGCTGCAAGGAGAGGTGACATTGGGAATGCACATTTCTGGCTGTGTTTAAGGAGCCTTCATTACCTGCTAAAACACAGCTGAGACTGATGAGAAGCACACGGAAATAGAGGGATTAAACCCCCTTCCAGATGGGCAGATAAACCTGGGCAAAGAGGGATGTAAATGCTGGAATTTGGGGGATTCATTCTGATGCTGATACAGAATTCCAGGTGTGCCATCCTGCCTCCCGCAGTGACTCTGCCCCCTCTGCCTGCACCCTCCGTTGGGAGGGGCCGGGAATTGGAGTCCCCGTCCCTGGGGGGATCTCCAAGCCCCGGGGATGTGGCACTTGGGGACAGGGGCCAGGGTGGCCTGGGCAGTGCTGGCCACGGTTGGACTCGATGGGCTCAGAGGGCTTTTCCAACCTTAACAATGCCACGGTTCTGTATCTGGGCACAGGATTTGCTGTGCCCATCCCACCCTGCCAGGCCTGTCCCTGGACCCCCTGGGCTGGGCGTGGAAGGAGCTGTGGCAGGGCAGGGCCCCGCACTGAGCACATTCTCTGTATTTCTTTGAAGTGTTTTGACTTCTGCAGCTCAGCCAAATGTGCCTGTTAGAACTGTAGGGTCTGGCCGTGGGTGCCGTTAAAGATAAAGGCGAACAACTGCATTTCCTTCTTTCATCCTCGCCTCTGAACGCGTCCCGTGCTGTTAATATTCATATTGCTGTGCTCCCCTCTGATGTTCCACTGAGCGCCAGCCCTGGGCAAAACAGAGCTGGAATAAGTCAGAAAGCAAAAAACCTGGCTCTTAATTCCTCTCCTGCATTCCTCGTCCAGGTTTGGTACTTAGACTCTGAAATTTCGTGTAGTTTGGATTTTTTAGTTCACCTTCTGAGGTTTTAATCCCCCTGCAGGCCGTCTCCCTGCGCCCCAAAGGGCCGAGAATCCCTTTGGGCTGGGCAATCCCTGGCCAGGCAGCCCATGGAAACCATTCCCAGCCTCCTGGGGGGTCCACGAGGAGCTCCAGGGCTGGGGGAGGCTGCCGGTGCCTCCAGAGCGGCCTCGGTCCCTGCCAGGGGATTCCAGTGCTCCTGCTTCAGCTGGGGCTGCAGGATCCTGGAATTCACCTCACCCTGCTCCGCTGCCACCTCCTTGCTGCTGAATTCCACCTTTCCCTGGAGCCCAGCCGCCTCTGCCTTCCCTATGTTGCATTTTTCTCCCCACCAGTGGAAAATACAGAATGGTTTGGGTTGGAAGGGACCTTAAAGCTCATTTTGTTCCACCCTCTTTGTCCCACGCTCATCCTGTGCTTGATTAATTCCCGTTTTTCTTCTTCCTGCGTATCAAACTAAAAGATTCCGAGGATTCAGAAGAAATTCTTGTTATTTGATCCAGCACTTCTGACTGCGGCCTTTCAAGTAGAATCTCGTCTCTGCTCATTGTTTATTCGGGTAGTTCATCATTGCCACGCCGGAACATCCTTTCACTCCTTCAAAACTCAAACTAATGGCTCTGCAGATTATTTTCCTTAATGACCTTTTCCTTTTGATTACTTCAAGGTACCTAATGATGCGCTAAAGTGAGATATGGGTATAAATAATGTCCTGGGAATGGCACTGATGCCCTCAAATTCTGTTTGGTTTTTTTTTTTTTAACTCCTTTTGTTGGAGCTCAGACACTTTATTCCAGTGTTTTCCTCTGATTAGTTCCCACAAATGATTATGTCAGGAGCAGCCAGCAAGAGCATGGATCTTCCAGCCACCCAAGCAAACAGGGGTCGTGGTGAGCCCAGGGCAATTTAGATGTCATTTAACTGAGGTGTCTCAGTCCCCTGTGTCAGGGCCAGGACAGCAGGGTCCCGAGGGATGGCGAGGCTGGGATGGCCCAGGAGCAGCAGAGCTCGTTGTGCTCTGTTAATTGGGCAGGGAGCGCAGCCCGGGCCGTGCTGTCCTGTCCCAAGGCTGCTCCATGGGGAATCCTGGAGAGCTCTGTTCCCTGGCCGTGTCGGGCGGGAGCTGCTGAGACAGGTTAATAAAGGGGAGGTTCAGATCCGTCACTGCCACAGAGCAGGAAACCAAAAATCACCGAGCCGGGCACTCAGATCATTCCCAGGCACAGATCCCAGGCCCCGCGGGACGGGGCAGAGCCTGCGCTCTCCTCACTGCACTCCCGTGTGGGCACAGGGATGGAGCTCAGCTCCAAGTCCAGCATCCACTGATTTCTCTGCTCCTGCCTCTCCTGCTGAAGTGGAGGGTCTGGTGTGGGAGATCCCAGAATTCCAGAAAGGTTTGGGTTGGGAGGGACCTTAAATCCCACCCGATGCCACCCCTGCCATGGCAGGGACACCTCCCACTGTCCCAGGCTGCTCCCAGCCCCAGGGTCCAGCCTGGCCTTGGGCACTGCCAGGGATCCAGGGGCAGCCACAGCTGCTCTGGGCACCCTGTGCCAGGGCCTGCCCACCCTCCCAGCCAGGAATTCCCAATTCCCAAGATCCCATCCATGCCTGCCCCCTGGCAGTGGGAAGCCATTCCCTGTGTCCTGTCCCTGATGAAGAAAAGAGCCAAAATCCGCACTATTTTTGCGCAGGAGCTCGCACAGCTGACAGCAGCCCCACGGGAAGAGCAGCTCCCGGCTGGATGTGGGTGTGCTCATTCCCGTGCCTTGCCGTGTCCAGCCAGTCCTGGGGCTGGCCTCTCTTTAACGTGCTCTCATTCCTGCAGCGTGGCTCATCCCATCCTGTCCTGTCCCATCCATATTCACACTGCTCCTGGCCGCAAAGACTTGGCAGCGTTCAGCAGAGGCTGGGAAGGTTTTCCCCGTTTTCGGTGTGATCGTGTGGGATGAGCCTTTCACTGGATAAAGCAAAACCAAAGGTTTGCATCCTCGGCCATCCGCAAACGCGATTTATGGTACTTTGGAGGTGCGCATTCCTGTCTGCTCAGCAGATTTCGGTGGCCGTGGTTTGGAAGAATCTCCTGATCTTCCCACGGGCTCCCTCGATCTCAGCCATTCCCTGGAAACCAAAAGCGAGTGGTGCCTCTGTCAGGCTTCCCCGGGGAGGAGTTAATTAAGATGGCAAAGCACACCTACAGGGAACGAGGCTGCGTTCCCTGTCAGGACTCTGGAATGAAAAAGGAGTGGGGCTATTAGTAACAGATTTATTTAGTATTACGTCTTCCCCTCCAAATACTCTTTGGAAAGCCCATAAAGCCAGGCAGTCACTAATAGGCAATTTCAAGACAACTGGGTAAGTGGAGTGTGAAAGGCTGGAATGCCCGAAGGTCAGGTGCCTCCGAGATTTGATTCTTCCAGCCAGGAAAAGTC
Organism: Gymnorhina tibicen; assembly: GCA_013399875.1. NCBI lineage: Eukaryota > Metazoa > Chordata > Aves > Passeriformes > Artamidae > Gymnorhina > Gymnorhina tibicen. The sequence continues at coordinate 121,554 of VXAZ01003466.1, forward strand.
TTAATGAGTAGTTTAATTATATGACAGATTAGAGCACTTTGGTTCAATGAATCCAAGGAAGTTGGAAATTGCTATTTTCCTGGGTAAATCATTTGAAAATAAGTCGAATTGTTAAAATAATCATTGGCTACTTCAGAAGGTTTCCCTGGCACTCTGAGAGTGCAGCAGAACCGAAATGGGAGCCGAAGGCTCATTGAGCTCCAAGCACTTAATTGGGGTGTGTTTTTGTGAGTTTGCTTTTCCCTCTGATAACGAGACCATGATGGATGCAAACAAGCTTTGGGATGGAAGCTGCTCCCAGGATTAATTGCCAGTGATTTACGTGGCACTCGGCTCCTGGCTGCTGAGTGGTGGCCGTGGCCGTGTCCCCGTTCCAGCTCGCCCCGGGGCTGTGGTCACTGCCCAGCCCCTGCCGGTGCTCCCGGCCCCGCTCCCGCTCCTGCCCTATCCCAGCTCTGGTCCCACTTCTCCCGTGCTGCTGGGAGGCAGGGGGTGCCTTTCCCCCTGCACTGTCCCAGGAAAAGGCAGGGATAGCCTGAGGTGCTCCACAGCTTTTGGGAAGGGTGCTTGAACCTGGCTTTGGTGAAGAGGCTGCTCTCAGTGGTGCTGATCCCTCATAACCAGGGGGACCTTCCTAAATGTCCTAAATCCTCATTGCCCAGAGCAGCTGTGGCTGCCCCTGGATCCCTGGCAGTGCCCAAGGCCAGGCTGCATCCCAGTAGAGCAGCCTGGGACAGTGGGAGGTGTCCCTGCCCATGGCAGGGATGGGATGGGATGGGATGGGCTCTAAGGTCTCTCCCAGCTAAAACCAGTCTGGAATTCTGGAATCTGAGTAACCCACACTGCCCTACTGGTTCCCACTGCTGCAGTATCAGCGCATGTGGCTGTGCCTGGGGGGTCTTCTCAGCCTTCCTGGGGGAAGATTTTCTCCTTATCTGGCAGATGGACAACCTCCTCACGGTAAGGCTGATGACCTTTGAGGTTTAGATTAGATAGGAGGAAAATTTTCTTCACTGAAAGGGTTGTCAAGCCCTGGCACAGACTGCCCAGGGCAGTGCTGGAGTCATCCAGGAAGGGCAGGGTTGTCATCCCTCGAGGTGCTTAAAAACCACATGGATGTGGCGCTTGAGGACATGGCGTAGTGCTGAACGTGGCGCTGGGCTGATGGTTGGAGCTGATGATCTTGGAGGTCTTTTCCAACCTAATTCTGTGATTCTGGCTCTGGAACTACAACTCCTGGACAGGAGGGGGCTCGGGCTCTGCTCCCAGCGAACAGGGACAGGAGGAGAGGGAACGGCCTCGGGCTGGGCCAGGGGAGGCTCAGGCTGGACACCAGCAGGAATTTCCCCATGGAAAGGGCGCTCAGGCCTTGGCAGGGGCTGCCCAGGGAGATTTGGAGTGCCCATCCCTGGAGGTGTCCCAGGAATTCCTGGAGGTGGCACTCAGGGCTCTGGGCTGGGGACAAGGTGGGCATCAGGCACAGCTGGGACTCCATGGGCTGGGAGGGCTTTTCCAGCCTCAGTGATCCCGGGATTCTGAGGATCTTGGCCTCCACGATCGCCCTGGGTCTGGCAAGGAGCCCATGTGGGGTCCTGGATCGTGTTTCCTCAGTTTCTTCCCCTGAGAGCAGAAAAAGGGATCCCAACTGGCCCCAGGGCTGAGGCTATGTGTAAGTAACGTTCAGGAGCTGCTGAGTTCCTCCCTCCCTGGGTGACCGGCTGGAGCTGGAGCTGGTGAAGCATTTCCAGGAACAGTCTCGGCAGGCGCATAAATAGCACTTAAATGAGTGTTTTCCTCCTGCTTAATAGCACAGCTTTATTTTTAACTCCTTTCGCAGTCAGTGGCACAGAGCACAAGGAGAGCGATAGGAGGAGTAAGGAAAACATCCCAAAAGCTCCTGAAATGCGGGGGATGAGCCCAGCGGAGCCATCAGCAGTGGGGATTTTTGCAGCCTCCCCCGGGAGCCGAGGCAGAGCCAGTGCTGCTGTGTGGGGTCGTTTTTCCACGTGGAATCCCAGCCCGTTGTCCCCGGGGCGGGCGGGCACAGAGAGCTCCCTGTGCCACCTCTCACCGCGCTCCCGGGCTGTCCCGGGACACAGAGAGGGAACAAACGGCGTTTGGCTCTGGCAGAGGTGATCGGGGTGTCCGCAGGCTCCCATCCCGGGACTGGTGCTGCCCGTCTCGCTAATTAGCGGGGAAGGGCTGGTTAATGAAGTGGGGCGGTTGCAGATGCTGAGGGTTGTTTACAGCAGGCAAAGCCGCAGCTCTCACCCTAAAGGCAAATAAAACTCAGGGCTGTGGGATCCAGCTGTGGGATCCAGCTGTAAGATCCGGCTGTGGGATCCAGCTGTGAGATCCGGCTGCCCCGGCTGTGGGATCCGTCTGCGGGATCCGTCTGTGGGATCCGGCTGTGGGATCTGGCTGTGGGATCCGTCTGCGGGATCTGTCTACGGGATCCGGCTGTGGGATCCGGCTGTCCATCCCCGTCTCTGCAGCTCCCTTGCTCTAACGGGATCAAGGCCTGAGCCGTGGGAGCTCAAACCCAAAGTGCCAGAGCTGGAATCAGGGAGTCAGTGGGGCCGGGCGCTGGGTGTAGGAGCTGCGTGCCGGCTCTGGAGGTGATCACAGAGCAGAGCCGACAGGCTGAGGGGATTTTTCCGTGTGACGAGTTTCTGACAGCGCTGTTTCTGTGCTCCTGACTGCCACACAAACAAAGCCCGCAGTACGAATGAAGGGGGCACGTCCAGTACATCCCATGTTTATCACACAGCTGCTTTCCGCAGGGCGGGTTCACTGTGGATGGCAATTACTGGGGGCTGCTAACACGTACAGCATGAATATTGCAGTGGAAGCCCACGTACAGCCCCGGCCCTGGAAAGGACGCCCGCCTCCCGGAGCCTGCGCTCATCCTGCGGGCGCTGCTCCCGTTTGCGGGGGGAAGCAGCAGCTCCTGAGCGCTGCCGTGATCACCCCGAGGCTCGGCTCTCCCCGTGAGTCAGCCCCGAGCACATCGCGGCGTTATCGGGAAGGATCTCCTGATGGGATTGTAACTCACGTAAAGCTCAGCCAGGAAATACTGCATAAATTTTTAATAGCGTTTCCTATTCAATGCTCGTGTTTTGTAGTGCACGGAGGCAAATTATTTTAACTAATTTATGCCAGAGTGCCGAGCTGCTGCTTGAATTGTTTTATCTCCATCACCTGCAGCTCAGCATGACAACAAAACACTTGCTACATGATTTTATGAACTTTGTGCCACGTAAATACTGTGTGAAAATTGTCTGTAGTATGTAATTGTCTATTTTTCTATTTGAATTTCTATTTTGTCCCGCTGATTGCCAAAGAAGACAAGATTTTCATAGGACTTAATAATTTCATGTGGTTCTTTCAAGGCAGAAGTGAAATACCAGTTTTATGTCTCACTGTGTGTGGCTGAAGGTCAAAGAAGCTTCAGAAAGGTGATTTTATAATTTTTTTTTTTCCAAAATATGGTGGCCCGGTGATCAGGGTTTATGGGAATCATCTCTGACACTTATTGAAACCTCATTTCTGTATTCATGACTTGCTGATTTGGAATTCACTGGGAAGCTGGAGAGGTTTAATGCCCAGAGAGGGAAGGGTTTACTACCAATCTCTGGGATTTATAACCTGGGAAGAGCTTCCCCTCCCCAGCCCATCCAGGCAGTTCAGCTCCGGTGTCCATCCAGGAGCTTGCCCAGCCTCCTGGGAAGGCTGAAAAGCCAGGGAATGAATCAATGTCCTAAAGTGCAGAATCAGAATGGGGGGAAACACCAGGAGAATTCCAGAGCAGAGCTGAGGGAATGGGCGGCACTGTGCTCGGGGGAGGATGGGTTTGTGGGAACCTGGAGCGGGAGATGCTGCTGGGAAGGAACAGCAACGTCTGGGACATTTTTATGCACTTTCCCTGAGAATTTTGCCCTTCTGCTGGCTCGGGAAGGAAAAAGCGGGAGCAGGAATTGCCTGGGTGTGGAGTGGTCCAGTCTGAGTAGAGAGTTAATCAAGAGGAGGATTCTCTCCGCAGAAACCAAGAGTGCTGGAAGAGCAAATGCAGCAGAGCTTGAGGAAAAGCACAGGGAAACTCTGCTGGGAAATAATCCCTGTCTGTTCCCAAATACTCGGGCAATGTTTGTTCACCCCCACTCGAGCCAAAGCTCTCTCTGAGAGTGGAGGAGTTGGAGGAATAACGGATTCCAAGGGTAACTGGGGGGTGGGGGATTTTCCAGAGGGACAGGGGGCTTTCCCAAGGGCTGCAGCTTGGGAACATCAGATTTAGAAAAGTTCCCAGGAGCAGGTTGGGGTCCAGGTGAGGAATAACAGAGTCACTGAGGTCGGAAAAGACCTCCAGGATCGGAGTCCAGATCTGAGATGCAGCCCCGAGAGCCTGGGCTGCTCCTTCGGAGCACTCCCAGGGATGGAGACTCCCCACTGCCCTTGGAACGCTCCCCAGAGCAGGAAGGGGTGGCTGTGAGCTTCAGACAGACCTTTCGGGCTGGGTGAGCCCATCGTGAATTCATGGATTCCTGCTGGTTTAAAGGGACCAGCCGTTCACAGCACCGCTTTTGTGGGATTGCAGAGAGGAAAATCTGAAGGTACAAACCAGAGCTGGGCTTGTTGGGAAGTGTAAGGGAGGAACAGCCTAAAACCGCTGGAATGTGTTTGATTCCTGCAGAGAAAGGAGACAACAGTGAGATCCACCTCCTGTGGGATGCAGTCAGGGGAGTGAGTGGAGTTTTTCATGGAATCACAGACTGGAAGGCACCTGAAATCCCGTCTCATTCCAACCCCTGCCATGGGCAGGGCCACCTCCCGCTGGAGCAGTTCCTCAGGGCTCGCAGGGTTTCTGGCGTGAGTGGGGAGAGGAGGAGCAGAGGGGACGAGCCTGAGGGGCAGCAGGATCAGGGGAGAACCGGGAGAAGGCTGGAGCAGCAAATCCCGGGGCTGGTGAAGGCTGGGAAGGGCTTTGGAAGCAGAACACAAATGCAGAGTGAGTTCAGGGGCGCTTCAGGCGCCGAGGAGGAGGAAACAGCTGCGGGGGCCGCCTTTGGGGCTGGTTTTAGGTCAGAGGCAGCTGCAGGTGCCTGCCCCAGGCGGCGCAGAGGGAATCGCAGAGCTGCAGCCACGCCGTGCTTTGCAGGCTGGGCGGGCACAATTAGCCCGGCGTTAATCACCTCCCTCCCCCGGGCTCGGGGCTCACCGCCGGGGGAAGAAGCGCCCTCAGGAACATTTCTGTCGGAATTCGCACGGGCAGCCCTGGACAGGAGACACAAGAGCACGAAGTGATGGAAGAGGCTGCTTTAGTCTCAGCCTAAATGCTTTAGTCTCAGCCTAAATGCTGCGCTGGTCCAGCCTGCCTAAAACCAATCCCCGAGAAGGGTCCAAGCAGCGAGAGAAAGGCCGGGCTGCCGCTCCTGCTCCATCGAAGCGTTCCCAGTTTGGGACAGACAGGGAAAGTCCGTGCTCGGTTTCCAGCCCCGCCTGGAGAGGCTGAGGAAGGACAGAAAGGGCTGGAATTCCCTCCTGTGCCCAGAGCCGTGGCCACAGCCACGCTCACACTTTGGTTATTTTCCAGGGAGGACTTCTGCAGAAAATTCAGGTTTGGTATCACACGGAATGAGTGAGGGACATTTAGGACATTACAGTTCATAATCCAGATTTAAGAAATAAAGCTGGCTTTGTTAGCACTAATTTAATTCAGGTTCTGAGCACTTATCTGACAAGAAAAGCTTTCCCTGGGAAAGATTCGTGTTCCCGACTGCTTCAGCTGCAGAATAAGAAGCATCTTTGTAGATTTTGTGGTTCAAGCCGATTAGATGAGATTTAATATTCTTGATTTATTTGTTTACATATTTATTTGCCTTTTAAACCTAAGGGTAAAAAACACAAGCAGATTTTAACTTCTTTCATCTCCAGGAGCAATAATTTCATTTCAGACCTTGCTTATACAACACAAAGCAGTGAAATTGTGATTCCCTTTTCCATTTAAATGGCCTTCAATATTTATTGCACCGAGTTCAACCCCTCAGTCCTGCGGCTCCACACGCAGCAGATCAGTCAATTATAGAGCCAGAAGGAGCTTCAGCTTGAGCCCAGCCATAAACTTCCCTGAATTAATTCCTGTTTTAATGAGAGAATGGCTTTTAAGACAAAAAGTCCAGTTTTGATTTTGGATTGCCATCGACAGTGACTCTCGTGGGGTTTGAGGTGACAAATGTATTAAAAAATAAAAGGGAAGAAAGGAGTTTTCTTCCTTCCCTCCCACAGCAAGCCCTGTTCCCCTCCTCAGGCTGAGTTTCTTCCTAACGATGCCACAATGTTCATCTCCCGTTGAATGCTCTCTTCCTAAAACTTCTTGGTTTTTTTAATGTGAGAAAATCCCACCAGGCTCCAGTTTGCTGCATTCCCTACGTGACCCCGTGGCCCCGGGGACCCTTCCCCCTACACGGGTGTCCCTTGTGACTCCCGAGCCCCACAGAGCCCCAAGGTCCTGCAGCACTGACGGGCGCAGGAGCCTCCTGGGCTGGAATTCCCAGAGCAGCTGTGGCTGCCCCTGGATCCCTGGCAGGGCCCAAGGCCAGGCTGGACCCTGGGGCTGGGAGCAGCCTGGGACAGTGGGAGCTGTCCCTGCCATGGCAGGGGTGGCACTGGGTGGGCTTTGAGGTCCCTTCCCACCCAGCCCATTCTGGGATCCCGTGATTCCCTCCCAAATCTCCTCTTGTCTCTCTCCACGCCCCAGGATTTGCACCGCTGGGTTGGAACCCGGAGCTGGTGTTCCCCTGCCACGGACATGGGGTCACTCTCGGAGCCGGGCGCTCCCTGAACATCCCCCACCTCCAAGAGTGCCCTCAGCCCCCCGCTCTTGCGCTGGGGATGTTTAATTAGCTCTTGTAATTAACCTTACCTTTAGATCAGTGATTTGCATGTGCCCAGCTGGGGGCTGAGCTGCCCCTTCCTCCCCACGGCCTCCCCTGCCCTTGGCCACCTGCGGGCCTCCGACCCCGTGGGGTTGTGTGGCCCAGGCTGCTGAGTGAAACGCGGAATAACCCACGTTTAACTGAGACGTGCAATAACCCACGTTTAACTGAACCGTGCAATAACCCACGTTTAACTGAAGCGTTCAACAGCAGTTATTTAACTGAGATGTTCAGTAACACTTATTTAATTGAACTGTTCAATAACCTGGGCTGGAGGTCGGTTCTTTGGGTCCCTTTTAGCGATGCACCAATCCCCAAATTCCGCTCAGCGCCCCAGAGCCCTCTCCCAGCTCCACATCCCCATAGCCCCGCTGAGTGCGTCCTGCAGGAAGCAGAATTTGGCCTCTCACAGCTCAGTGTGACTGACAGGGTTAGAGTTTCCTGCAGGAAAGGCTGTGATGGGGGTGAGGAATCTCGAGATTCAGGCGTGTCCCTTTGATTTAAGGGAAGGAGTGGCCTGAGGGGCCGGAAGAAAAGAGGAGGAAATCGTGGAATCCCTGAGGCTGGAAAAGGCCTCCAAGGTTGGGTCTGGCCTTGGGCCAATCCCCAGCCCAGGGCAGGAGGCGGTGGGGCTGAAATGTCTCATTTCTCTCACAGCTGGGATCGCAGGGCCCGGTTTATTTAATTCCCCACGTCGGGATCCTGGACTCAGTCCTTGGGAAGTGCCAACCAGGCAATTGTCTTGGGTAGGAATAAATAAAATAATTAAACAGGGCCCATTCCTTTTTTAAATGAGATTAGATCAGATCTGCTGCCATTGCCGAGGAGCTGATTCGGTTCAATTAGCTTTATTCTCAGATGTGGAGCATCCCAACATCCTTTTTTGCCTTTGTTAAATTAATTTAATTAGAAAACACTATTTTAATGAAACGGGATACTGTAGCTTCCAGAAATGAATTTTCATCCGCGAAGTGCTTGGGAAAAATAGCAATGGAAATAATTTTGATAAGTAACTCTCAGCCTGAATATCTCTATTGTTGCTCATGCCCTGAGGTTATATTTTTAATTGCATGTAATAAATATAACTTTATTAATTAGGAATTATCTGGAAAGGAAAGAGACTTTTTTTTTCCTGCTTGATGGTGTAGAGAGGCTTAAAATAAAATCCCTGTTCCTTGGGGTAGGTACGTTTAATCCACCTTTGGTTTTTTGTTTTTAGGCTGGCAACAGAATCAAGAATATAAAATCCTGTCTTGTTTGTGGTGGGGGTTTTTGCTAATTGGTGAAGGATATTTTCAGTCTTTAACCGAAGGAAATTTGGGATGTTTCTTATGGGATTATTTCATGATGGGAATCTCACTGCCAGCTAGCCCAGGGTGTCCTTTATCTTTGTTTTTTCATTTAATCAGGCTTTTAGATCTCATGTCTTGCAAAGCCAGGATGTTGATTTGCTGTTCTGCAGGATGTTCGCATGTGCAAAACACCAGCCTGGGGGGAACGCTGGGATCTGAGATTGAGGACTTGGCTGTAGGAGACAGGAAAAGGGGAATTGGGAAGCGTGGCAGGTTGTTGTTCTTTTTTCACTCTGAAATTTAAAATGGCAAAAAAAACCCCACATGGATTTCGGAGATTTTCACTGGAGGGAATTTTCCTCAGCACAGGACCAGAGCAGCTCACACATCTATCGAGTCTAAGGTGTTTCCAATTTTCCCATATTTTACACTAAGACTGAGAAAATCTTCCCTCAGCCTGGGCTGAGTCCTCGCTGGGGCTTCCCACCAGCACCTCCCGCCCCGGGAGCAGCCCTGGGAGGTTTTTTAGGGGATCTTTGCGTGCTTTGGGTGCTGCAAGGCTGGGAAGACCAGAGCTGGGTGGGCTCAGTCTGCGCGGGCTCCTCGGGGTTTCCCAGATGGAATTTTGGTGGCTCCGGGTTCTTTGGCTGAAGCCCAGCCAGGCACCAGCGGAGGTGGAATCACCTGCTTTGATTCCACCTTTGACTGAGGATGAGAGGTGCTTCCACAGCCATAATCCCAAGGGTTTCCTTTCTTCCTAACAACACCAAAAGATTCATCTCCCATTTAGTGCTCTCTTCCTAAAACTTCCTATTTTTTTAGGTTTGAGTAAAATCTCATCAGGCTCCGGTTTCAAAGGTTTTTCTGCCCCATTTGTTCTTTGCTGTGGTGATCAAATACAGGAAGTTCTTTATTTGGGAAGATAAATGCATTTATGCTCTGAACGCCTTCAGTGTGAGAGGAGGAAATGCACAAAGTCCTGGAGAAAATTAATAATAACCCCTCATTAATTCATTTCCATAATAATAATAATAATTCCTGCTTCTCTGCGATCCCAAGACTTGCAGCTCCAAGACCTTACTCAAGCCTTGGGATATTCTGTGATGCTGAAAGCCAAGCCAAGGACGGGAAGTGGGGCAGGAGCAGGAATGGGGCGGCCAGGGAAGGCTCCAGGCTGCAATCACGGCTGCCCCGTGAGGCTGAGGCAGATCCCAGAGGCTCCTGTCCTGGAGCACTTGGGCATTCCCAGCAGATCTCCTCATTCCAGCGAATCCAAAACTGCCTTAAAACCCGAGCCGGGACTGTGCATCTCTCTCCCACCTTTGGAAACCTCTGTCCCAAACACTGCAGGGACATACGGGGCCTTTGAATTGATAACAAACCCAAATCTCCACCTGGCTCCGGGACAGAAGGAAGAACACCAAAAGGAAAAAAAAGAAAAAACAAAAAAAAAGGAGGGAAGAAGTAGAATGTAGGGAAATGTGCAAATGGACAGCTGGGAATTCAGCCCCAGGAGCAGGGGGAGCTCTGAGTACCAGCAGCCAGGGCTGGGCAGGGCGGTGGAGCAGGAGGAGAGGAGCGGGGATCAGCTCAGAATTGTGCAGTAACCCCGGCGGTGCCTCCGGGCTGCTGCCAGGCAGAGCCAGGCGCTGGGACAGGCAGAGGCTGGCGGGGAGCGCTCCCTCAGCGTGCGCGGGGCTGGATGAGTTATCCCCGCCTGGCTGCGATAATGAAACGCTTCCCATTCCCTCTGTGACGGCGAGGATGTTAAAGAGCAACCCGTGCCCGTTTCTGAAGCAGCAGGACCGCACAGTTTGTGCCTGAGATCATTAAAAACGGGCCGGGGAGCTCCGGGGGCCGCAGACCTTGGGGGTTTGTTTGTCTGCTGTGCTCAACAAATCATGGATCACTGGGAAGAGGCTGTGGGAACAGATAACTGATGGCACGGCGGTGCTCAGAAAGGCAGTGGGATGTCCTGCAGTGCCAGGCTCTGGAGTGAGGGATGGAAATGGCTTAGGGAGAGCTGGGACAGGATTGTCTGAGTGTCCTGGGCTGATCCCCAGTGTGGGCAGCAGGAAAGGGGAAATTCTGCCCCTGTGCCCCTGTGCCCAGGTGAGACCCTGCCTGCAGAGCTGCCCCAGCCTCAGGGACAGAGCAGGACCTGGAGCTGCTCCAAGGCTGGAGCCCCTCTGCTCTGGGGCCAGGCTGGGAGAGCTGGGAATGCTCACCTGGAGAGGGGAAGGCTCCAGGGAGAGCTCAGAGCCCCTTGCAGGGCCTAAAGGGGCTCCAGGAGAGCTGGAGAGGGACTGGGGACAAGGCCTGGAGGGACAGGACCCAGGGAATGGCTTCCCGCTGCCAGAGGGCAGGGATGGATGGGATCTTGGGAATTGGGAATTCGTGGCTGGGAGGGTGGGGAGGCCCTGGCACAGGTCACCTGTGCTTTAGGATTTTTCCTGTTTAGAAATCACTTCAAGCCCTGCACAGGCAGAGTATGAAGGCACCGAAAGGGGGAACAGCTCTGACCCTCAGTCCCAGGCCAGCAGGGAACCAGCTCTTCCCTCTCAGGCTGGGCAGGGACTCACATTTCCTACCACACTTCAGGAAATTCACATGTTTTTGTAAACCTCTTAAAAAGGCTTCCTGGGGTTGCTGGAGTTGAACTTTGCGTTGACCAGAAATATCCAGGTGCTTCAAAGGGCAGCCCCTGCCTTGCTGCAGAGCTCCGTGAGATCTTTTGTATCCTGCGCCAAGAAAAGGATTTTGGAAAGGTTCTCTGAGTCAAAGGTAATGATCTCTCAAGGTCTTGGCAGAGGAGTGAGGAATTTTTAAGCTGGTGAAAAGACTGAATAGAAATAAACCCATCAAATAAAGTATTAAAAAATGCTTAAGTGAAATGGGGCTGCTTAAATGTTTAAATGCAAAGGGCGTGGAACTAAATAATCTTTAATGTCCCTTCAAGGTCTTTAAGGTCCCTTCCAACCCCAGCCATTCCAGGATCTTTGCAGCAGCTCCTGTGTCCCCTTCCCAGCGCTCCCCCTCTGTTCCCAGCGCCTGGGGCTCTCCTGGCCCTGCTCTGCCGCATTCCAGGCCTGGCCAGGCAGCAGGAGCAGAGAATTCCGTGGGAGCAGAGCCAGGCAGGGGCTCTGGGGCCCATCTGTGGGAGCGCTGGGCGGAACCAGGATCACCTGGGTTGGACGAGGCCTCCAGGATCACCTGGGCTGGACGAGGCCTCCAGGATCACCTGGGCTGGACGAGGCCTCCAGGATCACCTGGGCTGGACGAGGCCTCCAGGATCATCTGGGTTGGACGAGGCCTCCAGGATCACCTGGGTTGGACGAGGCCTCCAGGATCACCTGGGCTGGACGAGGCCTCCAGGATCATGGGGTGCAGCCACCGAGCGCTGGGCAGGAGGTGCCGTCGCTGCTTTCTCTGCGAATGAAAAGTGCTGGTGCTGTGAGGTGCTGGATCTGGATCCACTGGTTTTTAATGAAATGGGAACTGGGGAAAAAAAAAAAATCACTTTCCAGCTCAGCAGTGAGACAGCACAGAGAGGAGACAAATTCCAGGAGCTGGAGCCTGGAAACGCTGGTTCCATCCCCTTCCTTGGCTTTGCCACGAGGGTCAGCGCCGTCCCTTCGTTTCTCCTGGGAGCCGTGGCTGGGGCTGGGAGCAGCCTGGGACAGTGGGAGGTGTCCCTGCCATGGCAGGGGTGGCACTGGGTGGGCTTTGAGCTCCCTCCAGCCCAAACCATTCCAGGATTCCCCGGCTGGGGCATCACCAAAGCCACGTGGCCTTGCTCCAGCCACTGGTGTCCTAAGTGAGCAGGGGGGACAGGCAGAGCTGAGCAAACCAGCATGGAAAAAACCCAACTGGTGGCTGTGGCATGTGGCACTCACCAGTCACCTGTCAACTGAGCCAGGAGAAACGACAGATTTATTTATATTTTTATTTATATATTTTTACATATATTTTTATATGTGTATTTATTTTTATATATTTACATACATGCTTATTTACACCTGTATATTGGATAATAAATATAAAATATAAATATATGAATACATGAATAAACATCTATAAATATAATAGGAAACACAATTATATTTTATATAAAAATATGCATCATTTTGTATTTTATATGAACAATTATAAAGCCCCAAGCCTCCCTCTGCAGTCGCCCATGCAGTGAACTCTGGCAGAAGGAGGAGAGAGCAATCTCCCAAAGGTGAAGCCCTTGAACACCACAGGTTTTTAATAATCCAATACCTGATCTTTTTAATTAGCTCACTGTTTTCTATAAATCTTCATTTAATGAGATCAAAGCAGCAGGAAGGAGGCTCTTCCTGACCCCACTGTCCCCCAGCTCCCCCCGCTGCAGCAGGAAGCTTTTCCTGGGAAACTCATCGACTTCTGGCACTGAAACCTCGGAAATGGAAGTGGAGGTGAAGCGAACGAGCTCTGGGAACCCCTGGAGGTGCAGCTGGGATTTGCACCCTGGGGACTGGGGCTGTGGGAGGTGACTTTGGGGACCCTGTGCCCCCTTTCCATGCCAGTGACGTGGGCACCACCCCAGCTGTGCTGTCACAGAAACATGAAATCCCACCATGGTTTGGGTTGGGAGGGACCTTAAATCCCACCCAGTGCCTCCCCTGCCATGGCAGGGACACCTCCCACTGTCCCAGGCTGCTCCCAGCCCCAGGGTCCAGCCTGGCCTTGGGCACTGCCAGGGATCCAGGGGCAGCCCCAGCTGCTCTGGGCACCCTGTGCCAGGGCCTGCCCACCTTCCCAGCCAGGAATTCCCAATTCCCAAGATCCCATCCATGCCTGCCCCCTGGCAGCGGGAAGCCATTCCCTGTGTCCTGCCCCTCCACGTTCTGGGAAAAGCTCAGCTCTAATAAAAGACACGATCGAGACTTTGCCATCAGCATCCAGATGTGCTCAGGGCCACCGGAGCCATCTGTCGCTTTTGCCGGAGTGTTTGCACATGAAAAAGAAGTTTTTTTCCCCAATTTATTTCCAGATCTAATAGTGCTAGGCTTAAAACCCTGGTGTATTCCAATTTCACCTCCCTCGACCGCTGCACTGCTCGCTGAAATGGCAGAAAAGCAACAGCTCGGCTTCGGTAGAACGGAGTGGAATCTCACCAGCCCCGTGAGCTGAGACTCCCCCGGGCGCTCTCGGGGTATCCCCTCCCAACAATCGGACCGTGAGCCCCCCCCGCACCCCCAGCCCCCAGTCAGGCTCTGTTTGAGCCACCGTGGCCCCGTCCTTCCCCACTCTGGGGGAGTCCCGCTCATGGCAAGGTGGGGAGCAGCACCCGGACGGCCCCGAGTGCCTGCACCAGCCGGGCGCGCAGAGCAGCGCATCCCCGGGGCTCCGGGCTGCCGGGCACCGCCGCACCGGTGCCTTTGACGAGGGACGGGGCAGCTCTGCCAGGGGGGTCTCCCCTCCCGCTTCCAAGCGCCAGGAAATGAAGCCCCAGGCACACCCTGAAGTGTTTTGTTGTCTCGGCGATTCAGAGCCCGAGCTGGACAAACAACTGACATCAGCCCGTTTAAAGCATTTAAAGGGCTGCGAGTAACAGCCACTAAACCCCTGCTGGATTGTACTTAAACGCAAAGGACCTTGACATTTTGTGAATTTAATTTAATACCTTCGTAGAGAGAAGCAATTACAGTTCCATCATTATGTGCAATAGCCATGGCTGGAGTCTCACTCTAACCAAGCGTGAAGGGATGTTATTTGGGAATCCTTGCCTATTGTCAGAGGCTTTTAACCTTCCCTCCCTCCCCCAGCCCTGCACCCCCGCTGCAAAATACGAGAGCTTTTCTCTCCCCTGGGCTCTGCAGAGCACAGACGGGAAACCCAGAGGAGAAGACTTCAAAGCACGGCGGCTGGTGGTGTGGAGAGAAAGGAACGTTTGGGAAAGGGCAGGAATGCTTCCTGGTCTATGTTCTACAGAGGTTTTATCCTGAATTAGAGTCTCAAGGAATAAGTTAGCAATGGAGAGCAGGTTTAGTGGGGATATTGGGAAGGAATTCCTGGCTGGGAGGGTGGGGAGGGGCTGGGCTGGAATTCCCAGAGCAGCTGTGGCTGCCCCTGGATCCCTGGCAGTGCCCAAGGCCAGGCTGGACCCTGGGGCTGGGAGCAGCCTGGGACAGTGGGAGGTGTCCCTGCCATGGCAGGGGTGGCACTGGAGGGGATTAAAGGTGTCCTTGAATCCACCCGGTTTTGTGGTTCTGTGACTGAAACGCTCGGTGAGCCCTCGCTGCTGACGGGGCACAAACCGCGGGGCAGCAGGGACCCATCCGGGCTGTGTGCAAGCAAAACAACTTTGTGCTCTCCCGCTACAAGCGTCGTGTCAAATCCCGGGCCTCGGGAAGGGAGAGGGCTGCAGGGCTGGTCCCTCCCTGCTCCGTGCCCTTGGCAAAGCCCTTGGGCCCAGCCGTGCCCACGGGAGCCGCTGCGGCTGTGCCAGGGTGACCACCAGGAGCTCGGGAATGTGCTGAGCAGGAATCCCAGAGTCCCAGATCCTGCAGGGTGGAAGAGACCCCGCGGATCCCCGAGTCCAGCCGTGACCCAGCAGTGCCAGGGCCACCAGAGGGGTGGCTCTGGAGCCCCGAGTGCCCTGTGCCCGTGCTGGGGGAAGGGGCTCCCGGGCCATGGGCAGTGACAGGGCACGGGGAGGCTCTCCGGGGGCCCTGCCTGCTCCTCCTGCCCAAATCTGCTCCTGACCAAGTGTAAAGCCACGGGAGGTGAGCAAGCACAGCCCCATGGAATCACCTTTCCTCTGAATTCCGGGTCAGAAACAGGAGGGAAGGTGGTTAATTTGAAGCAGAGGTGAACGGGACAAATTCCCTGTGAGTCCCCCCTCAGTGAACGGGATAAATTCCCTGTGAATGCCCCTCAGTGAACAGGATAAATTCCCTGTGAGCCCCCCCTCAGTGAATGGGAAAAATTCCCCGTGGGCCCCCTCAGCTGCCCTGTGCTGCAGCCTGGAGCCCGCAGCAGCACGGTGCCCTGCAGCACCGAGGGTTGGAGCTGGCACAGCGACGCTGCTCTCCCTGGCAGTCCCAGCACACGGAATCGCTTCACCTCCCTGCGTGGGAACAGGCACAGCCCCCCAGAGTTCCCTCTCCGGAGCTCGTTCATGAACGGGCCCTGGTGAAATCCCCGTGGTTCAATGGCTCTGGAGCAAACGCAGGAGGATGCCCGGAGCGGGGCTGTGAGCTGCTGCAGGGCTGTGCAGAGCTGCGGCCGCTGCTCACGGCCCGGAGCCAGGCTGGGGACACCCGGAGCCGGGCTGGGGACACCCGGTCCGGGGCACTGGGGCATCCCCAGGGCAGCGGCAGCAGAGGCCTTGGGCTGGGCCAGGGCCAGGGGCAGGGCCAGGGGCAGGGCCAGGGGCAGGGGCAGGGGCAGGGCAGGGGCAGGGGCAGGGCCAGGGGCAGGAGCAGGGGCAGGGGCAGGGCCAGGGGCAGGGCCAGGGCCAGGGCCAGGGCCAGGGCCAGGGCCAGGGCCAGGGCCAGGGCCAGGGCCAGGGGCAGGGGCAGGAGCAGCACCCTTGGGCAGCTGTCACCCCCCGGGTGGCAATGCCCTGCTCTGGGCTCGGGATCACTCTCCCTGCTGGGGGACGCGGCTGATTCCAGGGACAGGGAATCTCCCACACCTCTGTCACGGACCGGAGCTTGTCCTGCTGCTTCTCCCCCTGCTGCTCTGAGGATGTTTATTTCCGGCAGCGAGTGGGAGCTGTCCCTGCCCACGGCAGGGGTTGGAATGGGATGGGCTTTAAGGTCCCTTCCAGCACTGGGGCATGAGAGGTGTGAGGTATCGAAGCCCCATAAATATTTCAATGTCGTAATTACTGGCACAGGCACAAACAGCACAGAGGCAGAGGTGTGATCCTGAGGGATTTGCTTTAGCCAGGGCTCATCCCACCGAGGGCAGGGGAACAGCCTGGGAGCGGATCCCATGGAGAGGGGAGTGCAGGGCTTGTGTAAGCCAAGGGCATCCCTGGGCTCCAGGGGCCAAGGGCCTGGGGCATCCCTGGGCTCCAGGATGACATCGGGCTGTCTCTGGCATACAGAAGGAGCTGGAGGAAACTGCTGCCTTTAGGGGAAGTGCAGGGTCTCAGCACCAAGCCCAGGATTTGAGGACAATTTTGAATCCTCGCTCAGTGGTCAAACCATCAGCTGTGCTTCCTGTGCTTCCTCCCTCCCTGGCGTCCCTCCCTGCCACCCCTCCTCATCAACACCACCCTGAGCACAGCAAAACACCCCAAAGTTACAGCCAGGGGCTCCTGGCGTTCCCAGTTTGCACCTCCACACCTCCCTGGCAGGAGGGGGCAGCCGGGGGGGGTGGGCTCTGCTCCCAGGGAACAGGGACAGGAGGAGAGGGAACGGCCTCAGGCTGGGCCAGGGGAGGCTCAGGGTGGATATCCGGAAGGGGCTGCCCAGCCCTGGCACAGCTGCCCAGAGAAGGGGTGCAGCTCCCATCCCTGGAGGGATTTAAAAGCCTGTGGATGTGGCACTTGGGGACATGGCAGTGCTGGGGGAATGGTTGGAGTCAATGGACTTCCAGGGCTTTTCCAACCTAAATAATTCCCTGATTTCCAAACGTTACCTGTGTCATGTGTGTGTGCGCAGGGACAGGCAGACGTGTCCAGCCCTTGTATCCTGAGCTCCTCCAGCCCTGGCAAATGGAATTCCTTCCTCTCCTGCTCTCCAGCCCCCAACTCTGGCCATGCTGATTTGTTTTCCTCTGTGCCTGCGGTGGTAAAGTCGTGGAAGAGGAGAAGAACTCTCTCACCTCCAGCAGGACCAGCAAAAGGGGCTCTTCACACCCAAACAACACCAAGGAGCGTAAGCAGGGCAGGGCCTGGAACACGGTGTGGAAAACAAACCTCTCCAGGAGCCAGGGAGAGGAGAGGGGCTCGGGAGGCTGGAACAGGAGTGGGAAAGGTCAGCAGAGCTGTGGAAAGCAGGTCGGGGGGATCACCCGGTCAGTGCTGGCAGGAGGAACAATGAGGATAATGAGGAGCAGGGCTTGTTCTCCTGCTGGAGCTGCAGTGCAGCTCGTGGGGGTTTCGGCTTGTTACAGAAAAAGATTAAATACAGCAGTAATCAGAGAATACAGTGGAAGCAATTGTGAGCTGGAAAATAAGAGAAAAGAAAAAGAAGGAAAGAGATATGATGAGAATAATAACTGAAGAGAACACAACCGGCTAAGTAGGCAGCAAATTGGGAGATAATTGTATCATTTAAATAAGGATGGCAAGAAAAGTTCATGTAATTGGTGTAAGGGTTCATGTGAGGTGGTTGTGCTCTCTGCAGCCCCGAAAAGAAATCAAATGCTCCGCTGGGGTAGGAAGAGTTTCCAAAGGTCTCCTAAATTTGTGTGTAGGACCGTGACCTGCTGCAGCACTGAGGTTACTGAAACTCCCTCCCCCAGTTTTTTACTTGCAATCATGGAATCCCTGACTGGTTTGGGTTGGAACGAACCTTAAATCCCATTCCATCCCAGCCCTGCCATGGCAGGGACACCTCCCACTGTCCCAGGCTGCTCCCAGCCCCAGGGTCCAGCCTGGCCTTGGGCACTGCCAGGGATCCAGGGGCAGCCACAGCTGCTCTGGACACCCTGTGCCAGGGCCTGCCCACCCTCACAAGCTGTGTCCTTGACTCAATTCGGTGTTGAAAAGCTCTTTATCAAATTTTTCCACATGACTTGTAACAATTACATGAAAAATCTACGCTGTCATGATGTGTGATTGCAGCTCAGCAACGTGTCCCGCTCTGAAGGTCTGAACTGCTCAGGTGAGGCTCTGTGTGCTCACCCTACAGAGCCAGGGGGCGGAGGTTCGGGGCAGGGGCTCACTGGGGGATTTTTGGGGCTGTGTGTAGGATCACTTGTTAAGGGATGGCCACTGCAGGGTGGAGGAGCTCTCGCTCTCTCCTGCACGGCTGCCTCACATTCCCAAACTGCCCTTGCGGGATCAGCAGTGCCAGCGTGTCCCCCGGGGTTTAACCCAGCCCCAGCCCGGCTGTCCCCGGGGTTTAACCCAGCCCCAGCCCGGCTGTCCCCCGGGGTTTAACCCAGCCCCAGCCCGGCTGTCCCCCGGGGCTGTGCCCCACCCCCACCCCGGCTGCCCCCGGGGTT
>VXAZ01003466.1:140159-165240 GCA_013399875.1 Gymnorhina tibicen
CCCCGGGGTTTAACCCAGCCCCAGCCCGGCTGTCCCCCGGGGTTTAACCCAGCCCCAACCCGGCTGTCCCCGGGGTTTAACCCAGCCCCAGCCCGGCTGTCCCCCGGGGTTTAACCCAGCCCCAGCCCGGCTGTCCCCCGGGGTTTAACCCAGCCCCAACCCGGCTGTCCCCGGGGTTTAACCCAGCCCCAGCCTGGCTGTCCCCCGGGCTGTCCCCTCTCCCTCTGCCACCCCTGCCTCTCCCGCTCCACTCCCCGTCACCGTCACCCCGCGGTGGCTGTCGCAGCCCGAGTGCCCCCCGGTGCTGTTTCACGTTTGCACATTCCTCTTCCGCAGTTTGAATTTCTCCGTGCCCCGAGGTGTTTTCATTTCCATTTATCCCGGCTGTTATTTTGCTGTTCCGGAGGGTTTTTGTCAGGCTGCTGACAGCTCCTCGGTGCTGAAGGAGAGCACGACTTGCTAACAAGTTGGCTGGTGCGGTGCCCCACAAATCCATTTTTGCTGTGTGTTTTCTCCTCATGACACCTCAATTCCCAGCTAAGGGCTTTGAGATGTGGAGCTTGCCCGAAGGACACCTTTCCTGCGTGTCGTTAAACCTGTGAAATCATCACGGTCGTTAAAGCATGGAGCATAATGAGAAATGAAATGTCTCTGTCTGGGCCCTCAGACCTGACCTTTTGTTTGTTCTAAATACGTCAAATACAGAAGTGTGATAACATTTCTCCGCAAAAACCGCTTAGAGATGTGATGATGTTTTACGAGGATAATTAACAGCCCTGATTTGAGCAGCCTGGGATAGTGGGAGGTGTCCCTGCCCAGGGCAGGGGTGGAAAAAAATGGGCTTGGAGGTCCCTCCCAGCCCAAACCGTTCTGGGATTCTGTGACACCACTCGGTGTGAACTGAAGGGGAGTGAGCGGGGTGTTGGTCCTTCACTGACAGTGAGGAGGGCTGGATCCTGCGGCGGGGCTGGGCAGGAGAGCTGGGCACTTCTGTCCGGGGCCAGGTGTCCACGGCTGCATCCCGCGCCCAGGAACCGGACTCGGGAGTGGATGCTCATCCATCACAAGAGGGAACGGCCTCAGGCTGGGCCAGGGGGGGGTCAGGCTGGACACCAGCAGGAATTTCCCCATGGAAAGGGCGCTCAGGCCTTGGCAGGGGCTGCCCAGGGAGGTTTGGAGTGCCCATCCCTGGAGGTGTCCCAGGAATTCCTGGAGGTGGCACTCAGGGCTCTGGGCTGGGGACAGGGTGGGCATCGGGCACAGCTGGGACTCCCTGGGCTGGGAGGGCTTTTCCAGCCTCAGGGATCCTGGGATTCTGTTCTATCCCATGAATTATGTCCTGCAGTGTCACCAGGCAAACAGAGATGTCAGCGAGTCCCTACACAGCCTGGACTCATCTCAGTCTTTTGTACCTTACGACTTTTGAACACAATCTCACAAAAATCGAATCCCTCTCACAGCGAGGAAGGAGATTTTCTTGTGCCAGAGGCTGGATCTGGGCATGATTATTCCGAGAGAACTCGGGGCCTGTGCAGGGGGTGACTTTACATGGCCAGACTTGGCTTTTGTTGCCATCGAGTGATCCCACACAGCTGCAGAGGCACCTTGGGAGCTCCCATCCCGCTGGTGAGGCTCCTAAGGAAAGGAAGGGATGCACAGTGTCTGAGCATCTCTGAGAGCTGAGCCTGCGATGAACAGATTTGTCAAAAAGAAATGGAAAAGAGATAGAAAACAGGACTTTTGGAGGGAACTTGCCCAGTGTGAGCCCAGCAGGTATCTGCTGTTTGCCCAGGCAGCTGGCAGGGAGGGTCAGTCCAGGTGCCATCCTCCCTGCCTGAGGGGGGAGTTTGGGACTGAGCAGCACGGATTGGAAAGCCCGCATTAATCCCTGGCCTTACAAAGGGAAATGCTGCTCCCTTACCGGAAATCTCGGAGTGGGAAGCTGAATGCCGCCTGAAAGGACTCGCGGAGATAAGAGGGAGCAGCACTGAGCTGAGGCTGCTGGCACAGGAGCTCAGCTGCCACCCCACCCCGTGCTGAACGCGGAGGTCTGAGGCCTCTCCTCCCGCTAAAGCAGCTCCTGAAATTGCTGGCACTGCCGGAGCTTCTGCCTGCAGCTGATGCTGCAGGTTCCCACAGAAACTTTGGGAAACCTGGCGATAGGAAGGATGGGTGCTGATGTCTTTACAAACCACTGGATGGGAGAGGATCCTCAGGAGAAATGGGCATTGATGTCTTTGAGATGGGCATTAATGTCTGTGCTAACCTCAAGACCAGGTTTGCGGCAGAACCCTGGCAGTTTGACTCCTGAATTTTGGGGTCATGGACAAATGGGTCCGCACAAAGTCTATTGCAGAGCCGCCTTCCACTCCAAGGACAGCTTTTGCTGCTCCCCACAACTCGCAGTGAAGATGGACTGGAGTGGTTTTTTGGACCGCAGCCTCCCCCAGACTGTTTATTGTTGACTGTGCTGCTTCCAAACGGCGATGGGCTTGAATTTAGGGAAACAAGATGGCCCTGACAGATGCAAACGGTGGCTCCTGGCAGCTGGGAGCCGAGCAGCTGAAAGGGAAGGCATTCGCCGGGAGCCTTGGCAGCAGCTCAGGCTCTAAAAGCCCACCACTGCTGCTGGTGGATGCTTCGCCGCGTTCACGGATCATCAAGCTCCGTAATGGGAAGAGGCGTGAAATTTGGAGAGAAGTGGCAAAACCATGGTGATGGTCCCTCCCCGATGGCCTCCCCCGCTCTGCCGCAGCGTGGTGGCCAAGAGTGGGGTCTGTGGCATTGCCACCGCCGGGAGCCCACGGGGAGGGGGCTGCCGCAGGGGAGGGCAGAGCTGCGAGGGGTCTGTCTGGGAGCTCAGGGAAGTCCCACGGCACAGCAGGAAGCAGCCGACGGAGGAACAGATGTCCACGTCCCTTCCTTCTTCTGCAGAGATGATGACAGCTGGGCTGGAGCGGGGCTGGGGAGAGAGGATTCAGACAAACACGGGCGTACCAGGAGTTATTTGTGCGCTGGAAGGCGCGCGGGGCACCGTTTCCAACAGCAGCTCGTTCTCAGCGCTGCCGAGAGGCTGCCCAGTGCCCAGTGCCGCCCCGGGAGCAGCCGGTGCCCAGTGCACTGCCACCACTCACCCTTGTCCCGAGGAGCTCCTGACAGGTCCCCGGGCCATCGGCGAGGGCCGTGCCAGGGAGGGTGGCAGCGATGCGGCTGCCCCAGCGTCGGTGGCCAGGACACCAACCTTGCCCTGTGCCAGGCTGCTCCGAGGCACGCCCAACACACCGAACGCTTCCAGGGACGGAGCTCCAGCAGCTCTCCGGGCCAGGGTTTTACTGCTCTCAGTGAAAAATCCCCTTTTCCCGAGCCATCCCGCTGCCGAGGGGTTTGTCCCTGGTTTTCCTGGGTGTCCCGGGCTCTGGGGTGGTGCCGGGGCAGTGCCAGGCTGGGAGTCCTGGGCGCTGTGCCAGACCCAGCCAAGGGCCCCATCCTTGGGGAGAATTTGCTCCCCTTTAAAGCGTCCAGGCAGTGCCAGAGTTGTGTCACCGGTGTGTCCCCTCTCCCCGCGAGCTGAGGGGGGGGCACAGCACAAGGGTGGCTGAGGCAGCAGTTCAGGCTGTGGGGGAATCCCTGCTGGGAATGAAATCCAGATTTATCATGGAATCACAGAGCCACTGGGGTTGGGAAAGGCCTCTAAGCCCTTTCAGTCCAACCCTTCCCCCAGCACTGCCACCACTCACCCTTGTCCCCAAGTGCCACATCTGCCAGGCTTTGCCTTGGGTGAATCCTTTGGAGCATCCCATCTCACCAGGATAAAGGAAAACCAGGTGAGCAAAGGGAGGAGCTGCTACAACAAGCACTCCCTGTCAGGCTGCCACGGAAGGGGTTTTTAGCACAATTTAAATTCCTAAAGAGGAATAAAACGTGCACTGGCTCCTGCACATCAAAGGGACAAGGGCTCCGTTTGAGTCCTGACCTGTGTAAGCCATTTGTAAACTGGATCCTGTGGTTTGCTGTGGATTTCCAGAACATTTTATAAGGCAAATATCCTCCTGGGCAGCTGGGTGAGGAGCTGGGACAGACACCGAGGGCTCCCACCCATGTGGACGGGAGTGTCCCACACTCCCCGTATCCGGCTCGTGTCCTGGCACTGCTGGCCAGAGGGGACACTCCATCCCTGTCAAAAGGTTAAATCCATCACTTACCTTAACACTGGGATTTGAAATGGGATTTTTTTTTTTTTTAAATCAAAACCCCGCGTGTTTACTGCGTGCCCGAGCACTGCCAATCTCCCAAACGCACGGATATCAATGCGCAGCTTTCTGCCTCCTTTAAGGCACCGCCAGCTTTTTATTGCACACATAAAATGAAATTTTAGCATTAATAAATGATAAAGTGCAATGGTTCTGTGTTTCCCCTGTTTTTCACTGAGCGGCAGCTTTGCCTCCCTCCAACGAGCACCGACAGGAGTTCGCTGCCGGGTAAGGAGGTGCCAGCCCTGAGGAAAGGTGTGAAACGCAGCATCCTTGGCGGGTTGTTCTGTGCTAAATGAGGGTAAAGCTCCCGGGGGAAGGGGGATCGCTCTCTGTTATCCCCCGGGGACACGGGGAGGTTACAGCTCATTAACGCTTCAGGAATTACCCCCTCAGGGTCGGGAACAGCAAAATGTGGGCTCACACCCCCTGTGGAATTGGCCAGTTCAGTTTAGGGAATGGGGAATTTCCTCTCCTGTTTGTGCCCTTCAGGGACTGAGGCCATGGAGAAGCATCGGCAGATGTTTCCTGGGGACACTTCCCAGGGGATTGGCTTATTTAGAGTGTTTATCACGGAATTCTGGAATGGTTTGGGTTGGACAGACCTCAAATCCCATCCAGCCCCACCCAGTGCCTGGCCTTGGGCACTGCCAGGGATCCAGGGGCAGCCACAGCTGCTCTGGGCACCCTGTGCCAGGGCCTCCCCACCCTCCCGGGGAGGATTATTTCCTTTGGTGGATTGTTCTTCCACTGGGCTGGGGGGACACAGGGGACACTGGGCTGGCACCAGGGCCCAGCCCACGGCTGGGGACACATCTCCAGGGCCTAAAGGGGCTCCAGGAGAGCTGGAGAGGGACTGGGGACAAGGCCTGGAGGGACAGGACACAGGGAATGGCTTCCCACTGCCAGAGGGCAGGGATGGATGGGATCTTGGGAATTGGGAATTCCCAGCTGGGAGGGTGGGGAGGGGCTGGGCTGGAATTCCCAGAGCAGCTGTGGCTGCCCCTGGATCCCTGGCAGTGCCCAAGGCCAGGCTGGACCCTGGGGCTGGGAGCAGCCTGGGACAGTGGGAGGTGTCCCTGCCATGGCAGGGGTGGGAATGGGTGGGATTTCAGGTCCCTCCAACCCAAACCATTCTCAGTTCTGTGCCTCTGGCTCAGGGCCGTGGCCAAGGGGTTGGCAGGGCAGTGCTGGGGTTGTGGGGGGCTGGCAGCACATTCCCATGGGACAGGGAGGGGCAGGAGCATCAGTTAAAGCTGCCTGGGAATAAATCAAACCCCTGTGAGTGCTGAGTGGTGCCCGCAGTGCCTCTGGCACAGCCTGGGCTCAGCGCTCCGGGCTCCCCGGGCTGTGGGACACTGCCACAGCTCCATGACACCAGCAGTGTGCCTTGCAGCCCTCAGGGGGTTCTTTTGTTCCTATTTTCATCTCTCTTTTACCGGAACCCTTGCACAGAGCCCACCTCAGCCAGCTCACAGTCTCTGGTTCTTCTCCCTGGTCTGTTTTTATTTTGCTTTACCTTTTCCCCATGGGGCAGTGCACGATGAGCTGTGGGGGAAAAGCCCCTTCCATAAGGGGATGATCCAAGACAAAGCCTCATTTCCTTCTTCAGGGCTCGTTTTTCCTTTCATAAAATGCCTTTCCGAGCTGCCTCTCGCTGTGTTTGTTTTCTCCCAGTGCCATATGGCTCCGTGGCTGCTGGCAGGGCTGTAAATAATTCAGCAGGAGGAGGTGACACAAACCAGGGCCTGGAGAGTGGGAGAGTCCTCGGAGCAGCAATTCCCACGGGAGCGCCATGACAGAGCAGAACGGAGACGGGAACCTGGGAATTGTGTGGGACGTCACAGCTGGGATCCGGCCTGTGCTGGGCAGGAGCGGGGCGGGGAGTGCTGGTGCCACACAAAGGTTTCATTCATGACATACATTTAGAGTCATGGAATGGTTTTGGTGGGAGGGGAGCTTAAATCCCACCCAGTGCCACCCCTGCCAGGGCAGGGACACCTCCCACTGTCCCAGGCTGCTCCCAGCCCCAGTGTCCAGCCTGGCCTTGGGCACTGCCAGGGATCCAGGGGCAGCCACAGCTGCTCTGGGCACCCTGTGCCAGGGCCTCCCCACCCTCCCAGGGGAGAATCTGCTCCGTGTCTCTGACCTACATTTCCCCCCTTTCAGTCCCAGCAGGAGTGCTCTGCTCCGGGCTCTCAGCCGGGGATCTCCAGCCCTGACAAGGTGCACCACAGTGCCGGATCGGAATTTGGGACATTCTGAGAGAGCCAGAGGTTCAGCAGGTGGGAATCTGAACAGGCATGGGAGGTTAGAGCTGTTCCAGGGAAAGCTGCTTTTCAAGGTTTTAGGTCCCTTCCACTCCCAAACTGTTCTGGGATTCCATGAGGACCTGAACTGTCCCCAAACCTGAACTGTCCCGAAACCTGACTGTCCCCCTGACAGTCCCCAAACCTGACAGTCCCCAAACCCGAGTGTCCCCCTGGCTGCCCCCACACCTGACTGTGCCCCAAGGCCTCCCCAGCACCTGGCAGGGTGAGGGGCTGCAGAGGGAGGGACGAGAACTGCAGAACGAGGACGGGCTGATTTTCCAGTGGGCACCGAGCATTTGCTGGGCAGCTGCAGAGGTTTGTTTCAAAAATCCAGTGCCAGCTTTTCCATGGGAACGCAGCATGGCCAAAGGGAAATTCAGAGCAGGGAAATTCAGAGTTATCTCCGTACCCTGTTCGTATCCTGTGCAGCACTGCTGATACCACACAAATCCCTGCATTTATCGATCTCTGTGCCGGGCTCTGCCGGCGCTGTTGGTAATTCCAGATCCCTGCCCTGCCCTTTCCCTTATTTCCCAACACGAAGGGCAAAACCCTTTTAAGATGTTCAAGGGAAATTACCATTCTTGAGCTTTACACGTACTCTTTTGATTGCCACCGTGGTTTTTAAAGCAGGGCAGCGTGCAGAGCTGTGACTGCAGATCCGTTTTTCTATTTTTTCCCGACCTTTGCCCCTTGCTTTTGTTACAGAAGGAAATCCAACGTGTGCCCGGAGGTGCTGGGGATGTCGAGTGACTGCCGAGGGACTCTCCTGGCTGGAGGGATAAATCCAGGGCTGCAGTGATCGCCTGGGTTCCAGGGTTCCCCTTTCTCCCTCCTCTCCAGGCCCCCCCTCTGCCTGGGGAGCTGCCACAATTCCAGCAGCTCTCCCAGACACAGAAAATAGTGAACAGTAAAAAGTCCTCTTTAGGCAGCACCTCCCTGAGCTGCTCCTGCCCTGCTGCCCATCTGGAGGTTCCGTGGGAGGTTCCACGGCGCTGGCACGTGCAGGGATCTCCGGGGTTTGGGTATCTGGGACCCAGGCTCGGTGTTTCATTTGTACCCACAAGGGAGCAGGCAGAGGGTGCTGCAGCACAGACACAAGGGTTTGTACCCAGCGGCTGGGAGGGGATCTGGAGGCGCTTTTCCCACTGCTGCTGCTGCAGGAAGCACAGCAGAGGTGTTGTTTTGGGGGGCAGAGGAGCTGGGGGGTGCTGGAGCTCACCCACAACCCAGCACCCCCCAGCCCTGCGTCAGCACTGGCTGGAGCTGTGCAGGTGTTCCCAAAACAACAGCAGGAGGAGAAAGTGTCCGAGCACAGAAATCCCTGGAAAGGCAGGAAAATCCAAGGGTTTAGCGCAGTGCCAAGAACAAAATGAAAAGTGCAAAACTTGCAAAATAAATCATGGAATCCCAGAATGGTTTGGGTTGGAAGGGACCTTAAATCCCACCCATTCCCACCCCTGCCAGGGCAGGGACACCTCCCACTGTCCCAGGCTGCTCCCAGCCCCAGTGTCCAGCCTGGCCTTGGGCACTGCCAGGATCCAGGGGCAGCCACAGCTGCTCTGGCAATTCCAGCCCAGCCCCTCCCCACCCTCCCAGCCAATTCCCAATTCCCAGTATCCCATCCATCCCTGACCTCTGGCAGTGGGAAGCCATTCCCTGTGTCCTGGCACTATTTGGTTCGTGTCCCTTCTGTTCAATTGCTCTGCAGGAACCAGACCAGAGCAGGGCTCTGCTTCCTGCTGGGGTTTTGGGAGGAACTGGCTTGGGTTGGGTTTTTTAGAGACGTGTGGAACCCCTCCCCTTGTGTCTCTGTCGCTTTGCACCAGGAATTACCCCACGGAGAAGCTCAGGATGAGAACCTGGGATATGGAATTGTCCCTGCCTGTGGCAGGGGGTTGGATGGGATTTAAGGTCCCATCCTGGGAGCATCCTGGGATTCCAAAGCAGGGAACAGTTCCCAGCTGTGTTTTGCAGCTCAGCATTTCCCGTTTTTGCAGCTCCAGCACTTTCCTGGCTGGGAGAGGCTCCCTGGGAGCCGTTCCCACAGACAGGCCTTGGCTCTCAGCTCTCGCCCAGCTCCAAGGAATCTCATTCTGCTGAGGCAGGTTCTGCAAACCCTGTGATTTGCCTTGTCAAAACAATGTGTACAAGTGTGGGATTTTGACATTAGGACTTACAGGCTAAATTTTGATTGGGTAAATTTAAAAATACTGTCATTTATCAACCACTTCTTCTCAGTTGTGAAGGCAGTGAGAAATAATGATGGATACAGGGTTGGGAACTTCTCCTTCAATCTTCTCTGGCCTGTCATTAAAAAAATATTGCAGCTCAGTCCATGGCCTGTGCATTTGTCTTCCATGAAATTTTGCAAGGTCAAAGGATTGTCAACAGAACATCAATATCCACAATGGATTATCCCGTGTCTTGAGAACAAGTTCAGAAATAACAAGTTTGCTGCCAGCCTGGTAATACCAACTTACATCAGTCATTTATCAGCAGCTGGAATTGATAAAGAAGAAAATCTCTTTGCCAGGGCTGTTGTTTCCTGTTTTTTTTCAGGTTGGGTTGTTGTGTTTCAGGGCTGTCAGTAACTCCTGCCTCGGTACAGCTGCTGCCAGTAGGAGGCTTGGAAATGCTAAGTTTTAATTTATAAATATTGCCAGTTTTGCTTTAGGGTGCACCAGGGAGTGTTTTATGGGGCCATTAATTTTTGTCTCGAGTGTGATGGGTTCATGTCTTCATTCCCTGGGGGCACTTTACTCACAGGCCCAGGAACAGGCCTTGGAGGGCCTGATGCCAATTAAAACGTGGCCCTTTGTTCCCAAATTAATCTGGGTAATTCTCTTTCAAGAGCAATTGACTGAAGAGCCCCACACGTGGAGCAGAGTCTGTGCACAGGCTGCAGGCCCCTCCCGAGGGGCTCTGGGGACTGACGTCTGGGTTTGGCTGATTTTGGAAAATCCCAGCCTGGTTTGGGTGGGAAGGGACCTCAAAGCCCACCCAGTGCCACCCCTGCCAGGGCAGGGACACCTCCCAATGTCCCAGGCTGCTCCCAGCCCCAGTGTCCAGCCTGGCCTTGGGCACTGCCAGGGACGGGGAAACCGCAGCAGGGAAAGAATTTCTCCCCAATATCTGATCTAAACCTCTCCGCTTGTCAAAGTCAGGATTTGCCCCTGGTTTCAGCAATGTTCATCACCAAAACAAACAAAGAATCCCTTTTTCTCTCCCACCACCCCCAGTGAGCATTTTTGGTTTGTGATGAGCTAGGGTGAACATTGTCCTCTCGTGGCTGTACCAGGGCCAAGCGAGGCAGGCAAGGCACTGGAGCGTGCTTTGGAACAGAACTGGGAACCCCGGCTCTGCAGGTGTGAGTAGGAATGGCGTGGATAATATGTGTAAATCAGTGATTTTGGGGGGAAGTTCCTCAAGTGGTTTAAAATGCAACTTCAACCCCTTAATTTCAGTTTTAAAAGAACCTGTGGTTGCAGTAATTCTGGTGTGACTGAGCAAACTCAGCCTAGCAGGATCAGCCGGTCCTAATTAGGCCCTGCCTGATGTGAGCTGACCCTTCTCAGCTGCGGGAGGGCTGGGCCCTTTAAAGGAGGTGTTGGAGGGGGATCCTGGTTTTCCAGGGCAGGGTTCTGGCGGGTGGTGCTGGTGGCTCCTGCTGGGAGGTGAGTGATGGAGGGGGTGCAGCCGAATAATGTCCGAGTTTGGGCTCTTGTTTCTGTTTTTCCGCTCTTACGATGCTGGAATGTGGGAGGAGCACCGCTGGTGTAGTCTGGTTTAGTGTGAATTTTCAAAGAAGCTGCTGGAAGGGGTTAAAGCCTCCAGGATTTGGGGCTGTGACATCGCGGCCCCCGTGGGTCCCACGCTGCAGGGAATTTAGAGTTGGCTGCTGTGGTTTTTTAGGAGTCGTGTCCTTTCCGTGCTCAAGGCAGCAAAGCACAGGTGAGGGATCCCCGAATCTCCCGGGATGTTCTGGTTTATCCTCCCTGTCTGCAAACAAAGGTTCATGGAGGGGCTGAGCTGCTCCTGCAGCCCCTGCCCGGTCCCCGAGCTGGTCCTGGGGCCGGACTGGACTGGAGGGAGGGGAAAAGCCCCTTGGGCTCCTTTGGGAGCTCGGAACCCGCAGCAATTCCACCTTAGGGAGTTTCACCCTCCGTTTGTGCTCCCGGCAGCGAATCCCTGGTGCTCGGCTGTGGGGGAATGCTGAGGAGGGGCAGGGATGCTCCGGGTCTGCCTGGGCCTGCTCACGGCTTTGCTGTGGAGGTGGCCTCAGAGCCACGTTAATTTGTACTTAAATTGCTCAAAAGGGACGTGAATTGGCCAGTGCTTGGGTGGGGTGCGGTGTGTGCTCAGCTGAGCTCCTGCAGCGGGAATGAGCTGGGGAAAACTCTCCTCCCAGCCTGTGACTGGTCTCAGAGGAAGCACAGAGATCTGGGATCTCTGCGCTGCACAGAGGAATTTAAACCTGGCTTAAAGCTGCACTTTATGAGGATAATCTTTTTATTGTTGTTCTTTTGTTGTACCTTTTCCTTGATCTTCAAGCCTTCAGTTCCCTCTGTTATTCCTGCTTTTGGCTTGTTTGCCTCTTCCCAGGCAATCCCTGGGAAGTGAGCAGGCAGTGCAAAGAAACCTTTAAAAAATTTACACCTCCTCTTTCAGATGATCCAAGGCTGTTTTGTCTTTCAGCACAGCAGTAACAGGCTTTTTCAGTGCTTTTAAGAGGGACAAAATAAAAGCAGCAGTTTAAGCTGTCTTTAAGGTGTGTGGATGAACAGGGGTGAGTGCTGTAGGTGAGAGTCGCTGAGGTGTAAAACACAGAAACACCCTGAGGAGGGACGGGAGCGCTGCAGGTGCGGTGCCAGGGCGATAAAAGGTGCAGGGCCGGTGTCCCCGGGGTGTCAGTGAGGCTGAGAATGTGCAGCGACCCCCGGGGGCTTCAGTGGGAGCCTGGGAACGGACCTGGAAGGGAAGGGACTGGCTCCAGAGGTGTTTGTGGTACTGGGAAGCAGCAGCCTCTGCCCCTTCTCACAGGACTGGCTTGCCCAGCCCTTTGGTGCTCATTTTGAAGCCTTTTTGGGGGGTCTGTGAAGAAATGAGTAAGAAATGACTGTGCCTGGCTGAGCTGGCCGTGTCCCCGCTGTCCCTGCTCCCACACAGGGAAGCTGTGAGAGGCTCCTGCTCTGTGTCAGTTTTTGGGAGGAGGCTTCTCCAGGCTGCAGGGCCAGACTGGCCAAATTTTTCCAATATCCAATGTAAACTTCCCCTGGCTGTTGTGCTGCAGCTCTGCCAGGGGTTCCTGTCCCGCTGCGGGGCTGCAGTGGTTGGGTTCCAGCTGGGAACAGCCCTGTGTCCCGGGAAGGGGCGGATGGGAGGCTCAGGCTGAGCAGCGCTTGGGCGTTTCCATCCCTGCTGCCCCTCATCCCGAGCCCCGGGGAGCAGCAGCCCCTCGGCCGGAGCCAGCCCTGCCTGCTGGCCCGTCCCAGCACGCAGAGCTCCCGTGCTGCGGGAAGCAGAGAGGACGGGTCTGGCTCACCTGGTTCCACAGCCTGCCATTCCCTTCCCCCTCCCTCTCCCGGCCCGCGAGGGGCTGGGAGCAGCAGTTAACTTTTCATTTCTGCTTCCATCCCCGCTCCTCCCGTTCTGACAGGACTGCCTCGCCCCACGCAGCCTGATAGTGCTGCAGCCCATTTTCTCCCTGTCTGCTCCGATCTCCCGGTACTGACCCTAATGAGGAGAGACTGCTCCGGCTGCGTGCGAGGGGGGCCTGTGCTGCTCTGGCCAGGAATGAATTTCCCTGTTCCTGCCAACAGCTCTTTGTCTGCTCCTACCCAAAACCGTCTCGATCAGTGTGTTCTGCAGGGGCCATAAAGAACCATTAGATCCATGATGTGACAGCTCTGGCCGGTCACCGGGAGATCCGCTGGTGCTGGGAGAGGAGATATCCGAGTCATGGAATCATGGAGGGGTTTGGGCTGGGAGGGAAATTAAGGCAAATCTTGTTCCACCCCTGCCGTGGCAGGGACACCTCCCACTGTCCCAGGCTGCTCCCAGCCCCGGTGTCCAGCCTGGCCTTGGGCACTTCTGAGGATATTTTAGGGAATTAAATGTTTCCTTTTGGGTGTCTTCCGGTATCCGAATTGCCCTGGGTTTCAGGTGGAGAATACCAGGGAAGGTGTGACTGTGAGAGGGGCTGGTGCCAGGACCCCCCAGCAGAGCTCCCTGCAGACGCTGCTGGGTGCCTGGGCTGGGGCTGTTCCTTCCCAGCAGCTGCTCTGGGGCCGTGTTTGGGATCTGCATCTCCCGGGGATGTGTCGGGCCCTGCTGAGCAGCACCTGCACAGTAGCGGGGGCTGGGGGGACACAGCTGGGACAGCCGATCCCGACTGCCCCAAGGCATGTCCCAGCCCCCAGGACATGGTGCTCGGCCTGGAGAGCCGGGGGGGAGAGGGATGGGGGCACGTTTGGGGTGGTGGGGTTTGCATTCCCAAGCCCCTGTCACACGTGCTGGAGCCTGGGGATGGCTGAGCTGCCTGCCATGGGAAGCAGGGAATGAATTCCCTCTTTGCCCGTGTGTGGCTTTTGCCTCACCTGTTAACCTGACTTTCTCTCAACCCAGCACTTTTCTCACTTCTTCCCTCCCCGTGCCGGGGGAGCCGGGCTGGGCTGGATCCCCCCAGTGCTGCTCCTCGGAGCCCTGAGCAGTGTGTGGGTGTGGAAAGGGCCCTGGAGTGCCCCGGGAAGCTCACACGGAACCACAGCTGATCTCATCTCCATGTTAAAGTAAGAGCTGTGATGCGCAGGAGAGGCGTCTCAGCGGGAGCTTGGCTTTTAAGAACAAATGAATAGATGGGCAGGAATAAACCAAGCTGTAAGGAATAAACCAAGCTGTTTTCTCTGGCAATGAGGCTACACCGGGCGAAAAGTACAACTGCAAATTGCTTCTCTTAGCAAGTGGCTGGCTGGGGGAAAAGCAGAGGCCTCTGCAGCCTGGGGAGGAGGAGGCACAGGGGCAGAGAGGAGCCTGTCCTGGGCTGCTGAGCTGGGTGAAATACCAAATATCTCAGAGACGTCTCGTACCTGGCAAAGCTGGATTCCACCAGGCCCGGTTCACCACAGACTGCTCTTGCTTGGGAGCGGCCTTAAAGCCCACCCGGTTCCATGCCCCGGGCAGGGACATTTTCCACTGGAGCAGGCTGCTCCGAGGCCTGGCCTGGCACCAGTGAGGTTTTCCTTGAGGCATCCCAGCAGGACCCTTCCCATTCCTGCCCTGGGAGCTGTTCCCCTTCACAGAGAAGCTTCTGGCATCTTCTGCTTCTTTGATTCTGGGTTATTCAGGTGTTATTTAGTGAAATCAGCACTTCCAAACCCCTGTGGAGATGGGCACTGGGTGTCTTTGTTGGGCCGGAGTTAATTACTCCTCCCTGGGTGGTGCCAGAGGCTACGGGGCCCTGCACCTCCCTGCTCTGAGTGGGAAACAGCAAAATTATGCAGTGCAAACCCTTTATTGCAGTGATTGAGAAGGTGTTGGCTTTAGTGCTGAACTCCCGTGGAGATGGTGCTCGAGGCGTGAGAAACTGGACCCTGAGGTGCCGCTGGTCCAGCACAGCTCAGCCTGGGCAGGCTCCGGGCCCTGCCAGAGGGACCCGGCTGTGTTGGAGCTGGGATAAGAGCAGCAGGAATTTCCTTCTGTCTCAGTAGGCTGCCTGCCTCTCAAACCACATAAATTTTCCGAGGGAAATACTCGCACGCTCCTTGCATTAGCTCAGCCTCTGGAGGAGGAGATCTCCATAACCCGCCTGGCCTCAGCCTCCCCCGGGTGCCAATTCCTCTGCTCCGCCGGCAGCACCATCTGGCACAGCCCCACTCGGGCACCAGCGTGTCCCTGCAAGGGCTGGGATGTTTATCCAGGCATCGGGGCAGCTCTGGGGCAGGAGGGGGAGGTACAGCCACAGCCACGTGCTGCTGCATCCCTCCCTGTGCTGGGGACTGAGTAAAGGCTGCTGGGAGCGGCTGACAGCATCTCACACGGGAATGGGGAGCTCGGGCAGTGTGGGGGTGGGATCTGAGGCTTGCAGAGAGGACAGGAAACCCTGGATTTTCAGCTTTGGCTGGGGGGTGCTGGGCTGCCTGCCCTGATCCAGGTAATGGGAGTCTCTGCCGTGGCCCATGGAAAGGTGCTAAGGTGAGGGCTCAGGCTCTGTCAGGTGCTGCTGGAGGCAGTGGGGTTTGAGATCCAGGTGAGACTGGAGCAATCCAGCGGTGCTGGAACAGATCAGGTGCTCTGGTGAGCACCAGGCAGGAGTGGGAAAGGCCCTGGTGCTGCTCGGAGGGGCTCAGCTGACTTGGAGAGTCCGGAGCACGGAAATCAATGCTGCCCAGGCTGTAATTAAAGGTGCTTAAGGCCCATTAGCTGAGCTTGTAAAAATGCTTTTTAATCCAGTTTAATAAAAGGGAATCCTGGTTTAATTGCTTTATAAAAATTACGTGTGGGCTGCTTTCCATAGGTGGGATTGGTGTCGCTGCGGTATGAGCCAGGGCCATCCAGACTCCAGCCCATGCTGCGTGGGATGTCAGGAGGCCTGCTGGCCGTGGCACAGAGCCAGCCTCGCTCTGTCACCAGGTGCAAATGCTGCCTCAGGACCTGCTGCAATAGTCAAGGCCTGTCTGACAGCGGTGATCTCCTCTCCTGGGAACAGCTTTCGGGCTGCAGGGTTGTACTGGACTGGGGAAGCTCCAAATGCTGCTGAATGTGGGGCTGAGGGCTTCTCCCAGCTCTGCCAGGACAGCCTGGGTGAGGAGGAGTTCCTGGTGTCCCTGCCCATGGCAGGGGGTGGGAATGAGAGGGTCCTGAAGGTCCCTTCCGTGATTCCGGGAAGTTCGGGAATGATCGATTAGGGCTGGCTGTTTGCTAAACAATGCATAGAGCCTGCTCAACAGAAAGAGAGGATGCAAGACTATTGATACGCAGGAAGCAGCTTGACCAGAGATCCTGTTTTCGCACCCTCAAACCAGCTGGAATCAGCTTTAAGATTTGGACTATGGCCAGGGACCTAGAGCGCATGCGCAAAGAAGAAAGGTGAAAAGTTCAACCCCAAACAGATCATTTAATTCATCTGAGGAAGACCTTACTTCATCCCAGAGACCCCGGCCCCGACCACCGAGTGGCACCACGCATCGTATGGTGCCATCGTATGGAAATGGCTTTAGAACTCATTATAGTACGGAGATGAGTCATGAATATGTGTAAACACATTAGGTAATCTAATGCATATGTAATTTTAACTCAATATATACCAGGGTGAGTAGTGCTGGGGCATGCAGTCTTTGGAAGGCGACTTCCCGTGCGTCCAGCGCCGCAATAAACCAAGCCTACTTTACAGCTTTTATAAGCTGTGGAGTCCTGCCCCTTACCATGCAGCCCAAACCTCTCTGCACTCTGCATTTCCCTTCCCCCGAGCGCAGCTCTGCCCGGGAGCTCCCAGCCCTGCACAGAGGGGCACGGAGGAACGAGCAGCGTTTGTGCGTGGCCGGGTCAGTGCCCGGGGCTCTCCCAGCTGCCCTGTGGTGCCACGGAACAACCCAACCCTCTCATTTTCCTCACTGAGTCTCCCAGAGCCGCTGATTCCTGACTCCTGTTCCCGATTCCCGACTCTGCCGCTGCGGAGCCGGGAGTGCAGAGAGAACAGGAGGGTTCAGGGACCAGTGCGTGCTGCTGGCACAAACACCCTCAGCACCCAGCCCCGCTGCTCAGCAGGGACAGCTGGGGACTTGCAAAGAAACCCCAAACCAAACCCAAGGGAATCTTGCTGGAATCTCCTTTTCTGTGCACCGATTTTTGCAAGGGTGTGGAGTGATGGGACAAGGGGACATGGCCCTAAATGGAAGGCAGGGATGGATGGGATCTTGGGAATTGGGAATTCCTGGCTGGGAGGGTGGGCAGGCCCTGGCACAGGGTGCCCAGAGCAGC
This sequence comes from Gymnorhina tibicen, assembly GCA_013399875.1. Taxonomy (NCBI): domain Eukaryota; kingdom Metazoa; phylum Chordata; class Aves; order Passeriformes; family Artamidae; genus Gymnorhina; species Gymnorhina tibicen. Next base: position 156,700 of record VXAZ01003466.1, read on the forward strand.
TGTGGCTGCCCCTGGATCCCTGGCAGTGCCCAAGGCCAGGCTGGACACTGGGGCTGGGAGCAGCCTGGGGCAGTGGGAGGTGTCCCTGCTCATGGCAGGAATGGGATGGGGTGGGCTTTGAGGTTTCTTTGAACCCAAACAATTGTGGGATTTGATGATTCTAATTCCAAATGTAGGGGGTGAATTTTGGGTTGCCCAGGTGGCTCGGCACAGTGACAGTGGGACTGTCCCAGCCCGGGGGGGGGGAATCTGTGTGAAACCCACCTTGGGGTGTCCTTGCCCCATTTTCAGGAGAGCTCCTGGGCCAAGGCAGCAAAGAGGGAAAGCCCCAAATCTGTCTGTGGTGTGCAGCTGCTTTTGAGGCCTGGGGCTGTTTTAGGGGGGTTGCAACAAGGAAATGGCTCACAAGGGCAGCGGGAGATTGGAGCTGAGCCTGCAGGGACTCCCTGGAAGGAGCAGTTAGGCTCAGGAACCTGGCGTGGTCACGGAAATCAGAGCAGGAGCCACTGGCACGCTGCTTGCACCTGCACCTCTGCTGGGCGGTGCCAGAGCTGCTGTGATGCTTCCCCTGGTTTTTGTGGGGTTTTTTGAATATTTCCAGCTCCCCAGTGCTTGGGAAGGGGGGGAGGCCTCTCCCAGCCCCTCACTGCTGGGTGCTCTGGGGCTCGATGATCTCAGGCAGAACTTTGTGATCTGACTCACCCTGGGCTGGGTCAAACTGCGGCTCCCTTGTCCTGGGAGCCTTGGCACCACCTCTAGTTTTAAGTAGAGAAAAAAGTAAAGTTTGTGAAAGCAAAGGAGAAACGTGGAGATCATGAGGATGAAACGATCAAGTAGCTGTTGATAATAATTACTGCTTCTGCTCTCTCTCACTTCCTTGCCAAGGTGTGGTTGTGGCGTTGCTGTTCCTGTCTCCAGGTAATTTTCCCCTGCCAGGTTTCCTGCTCAGCAGCAGAGTGCAGAACCCCTCCAGCCTGTGTTCATTATCCTCCTAAGGCTCCCGCTGCCTTTGCTCTGAGCATCTGTCAGGGCTGCCACTGGAAAATCCCCTTTTCCCGGGCTCTGCCCTGGCTGTGCGGATCCATTCTGGATGGAAACTTGCCCACGTTTAGCTCCTCTGGAGGAGCTGTTTTCCCTCTCCTGTGGACATTAAGACAGAGTCATTCTATCATTGTTAAACCTGATCTCTTTTAATCCTTCTGCTTCTTGGGCTTATCTGCCTCGTTGTGTTTAACCTGCTCTGTGCTTAGAGGGGCAGAGCAGTGCATGTCAGAGGCAGCTGTGGTTCTGCAGGCAGAGTAATTTAAGTTTAGAAAAACCCAAACACAAAAAAATCCCCAGCCAGCAGCTCCGGGGGCTGTGGCTTGTGCTTGCAGTAGAGCTCAGTCCGCACCTTCCAGCATTCCCAGACTCGTGGCTGGAATCAAACGGGCCTGGATTTTACAGATTTCTGCCATTTATTGTTCCCACTGACTCTGAAAGCCTCACCCAGGCACGATAACGTGTGCAGCATCTCCTCCTGCACACACAACTGGCTCCAGTAGTTAACAGTGAGAGAAGAAAATCTGGTCTAGTGGGAATGACATGAGCTTTAGGGTCCCTTCCAACCCAAACCATTCCGTGATTCTAAAAACCTCTTACTAAGGCCAATGCAACACCTCTGGTGGTCTGTATGGAGAGCTGAAAAATCCCAAACAAAACCCCCTCAGTAGAAATGAGAAGGAAGAAATCAGATTTTTTGCACAGGTGTTACAGCTGATTTTCCTTCCTGTGTGAGTCCCGAGGTCTTTCGGGCCACTCTGAGCTATGTTTCCCTGTGCTGGGCCGTGCCCAGGAGCCTTTCCTGCTCCCCATGTGCCTGCTGGACACAGGATTGGTTTGTGGGTATTATCATGGAATTATTTATGCTGGAAAAATCTGTAAGAGTGAGTCCAGCTGTTCCCCAGCGCTGCCAAGGCCACCACTGACCCCAGTCCCCGAGTGCCACATCCACAGGGCTTTAAATCCCTCCAGGGATGGGGACTGCCCTGGCCAACCCTTTCCGTGAAGGAATTTTCCCAATATCCAATGTAAACTTCCCCTGGCACAGCCTGAGGCCGTTTCCTCTTGTTGGGTCGCTTGTTACCTGGAGAGGAGAGCCCAACACCCCCTCCCGTATTCACCCTGCAGAGACTGGAAATGAAAAGCCAGAAATCCCCCGGGGACACCTCTGGGTCGGGCTCCCGGCCGGGGGAGCAGAGTCCCCCTCAAACCCTTTTCACCTCCCCTTCCCTCTCCCGAGCGCCTTTCCCGGCTCCAGGCACCGTCGCTCCGGAGCTGGCAGAACACAGGATGGTTCCCTTTTCCTGCTGCTTCTCCCTTCGCAGCTGCTCCTGCCCCCGGGCCGGTTCTGTCTGTCCCAGCCCCAGGCTGAGCTGCTCTGGGTGGGCGCTGCTGCTCCCCCGCAATATTTACGGCAGCAAAGAGCCCCAGCAGCCTCCACTGCCCTTCCTCTTCTCCCCCCTGCCGGCTCCTGGCAGGCTGAAATTGGGGAGAAGCGGGAGATGAGCCAGGGATGCTCCGTGCCAGGCTCCGTGTCTGCTGCTCTGTTCTCTGCAGCCTCCCTGAGAGCCTTTCCAGGGAATTATTATGCGCTGGCAAATAACCCAGCCTGATGGATGCCGCTATTTCGAAGGGCAAATGTTCAAGCTAAATCTGTTTCAGGAAGAAAAGCTGTCAGGTGTGCCCGGGTAAGGCGGTTTGGGTTTCATTTAGGCGGTGCCCACCCTGCGAAGCACGTCCTGCCCTCCGGCAGCGGCTGCTCCCGCTCCTCCCCGGGCACAGCAACACCGTTCGTCAGGAAAAACGGGCTCTGTGCGGGTGCAGCTTCTGCTGCCGCCTCAGGACCGACAGCAAAGCTGGTGCAGCCGCCCTCACGGCTCCAGCTCCCTCCCTGTGCCGCGATCCAGCCATGGAGCGGCAGTTTCGGGAGAGCTCCCATTACAATAACAACGAAATGGGAGACTGAAGGATCCCCCGTCCCTGGCAGCGTTCCAGGCCAGGCTGGACGGGGCTTGGAGCAGCCTGGGGTAGCGGAAGGTGTCCCTGCCCATGGCAGGGGGTGGAGTGAGATGGGTTTTAAGGTCCCTTTCGTCCCAAACCATTCTGGGATTCAGTTCATGGCAATGCTAAAAATGCACGCTAAGTATCTCGTGTAATTAATTAATTGAGGGACTTTCTGGGGAGCTCAGCCTCCGTCAGTCTGCAGATCTAGGGACGTTCTCCGTGACCGGGGATGGGAAGAGGAGGAGTTCAGTTTGACACGTGGAATTCAGCCACGGAACCTCGTGCCGTGAGCCAGGAGCGCGGTGTGGTACCTGCAGTGGGCGAAGCTCAGCTGCTTCTCTTCCATCATCCTTGGGTTTTCGTGGGAATCTCCTGCTTGCAGCCACCACCCCGACGCCTTTGTGCTGCATCAGGCCTGCACGGTGCCTTCCCACCCCGAACATTCTGGGATTCCCGCTGGGCTTGATGATCTTAAAGCTCTTTCCCAACCCCGTGGGTTCTGTGGTTCTGGAGTGTGTCCCGAGGCTGGGAGAGGTGAAGAGTCCTGGGCCCCCTCCATCTCTGCCTGTCCCCTGAGGACCCCCTGGGCCGTGGGAGCTGGGCCTGAGCAGGCTGGAGCAGAGCCTGGGGGGGCTCTGGTTCAGGGGGCCCCCGGAATGTGCTGGGCAGGAGGATCCATGGCTGCTCCTGGCTTTGGGCAGAGGCACTCAAACTGCTGGTTAATGAATAAATAAATGTTATTTTATGCTTGCTGGCACATCTGAAATAGCATCTCAGTACCTTCGAGAATTTAGGGTTTAAATCTGAGTGGAGCCAGCGGCAGGTCCGCTCCGGAGGAATGGCTTCAGTGGGTCTCTGTGCGAGTGGGGAAAGGAGAACTGCAGCGTGCTCGAGTGACTGGGGAGCAGAGCTGGCTCTCATGGAATCTGCTGTGTCCCTCTGGATCAGGATCTCAGCAGCCTCCCCGAAACTCCTGCTGCTGCACTGAGCATCTCAGAGCAGGAGTAAAATTAAAATTCGAGGTTTGGCAGCAAATTTCTGGGCTTCAGAATGTTTTGTCCTTTGAAACCCACCACAAAAACCCCCAAACCCTTCAATGCGCTTTTGATGTGGTATCTCCCACTTAGAAAGAGCCACTTACAGATATTTATCCGGTGGCTTGTTAAAGCAGCTATAAATAATCCACCAGTGCTGCAGAGACGTCTGCTAATGTTCCTTTATTTACGGGAGGTGTGCTTTGTGTCGGAGCAGGGAGTTTTCCTTAACTCCATAATTCCCAAAGTACTCTTGTGTGGACTGTAATATCTGACAGATGATGTAGGCTAGAACACAGATCAAGATATAAATTAGCAAAAGTGTGTCCTGAGGCTTCTCTGGTAGTACACGCAATGCTTTTCCCCTTAATTATCTTGTCATGATAATTTCCTTTAATTATCTTGCCATAATAAATTCAGTAGGTGAATTAATCTGGAATAGTCACGGAGCAGCACGTGATGCTGACAGCTTTGGATTTGCTGTCAAGGATTTTGCTGACAAACCAGAATCCCTGTGCTCCCTCAAAGAGCCGTTTGATGTTAATAGTGCCCTGTTTTCCTCACATCCCGTATTTCTGCGTGACAAAGCTGAAGGCAGGGCAGAGGGAATTGTGCAGTGAGTGGCAGGGCTGTGATTTGGGCAGTGGGAAACCAAACCTGGTGGTTTAAGTGGACCGGAGAAGTTCTGCAAACCTTCGCTGAGAGAGTTCGCTACTCGATTTGGAGGCTGTGGGAGTTGTGGAGGCTTTTTTTTGTGGGTTAAAAAGCCACAACAAAGTACTTTTCTTCCGTGTAGGGATTTGAGATCTCCAGGGAGCAGCTCCAGCTGAACAGACCGAGGGCTCCCACAGCCCTGGTGGTGGTGGGGTCACAGCAGGGGCTTTGGGGTGGCCTTTTCTTCCCAGTGGTGTTTGGAGAGACTGGAACGGGGCATGGAAACGCCTTTTCCAGTGGTGCTGGGGCCACGAGGGATGGGGTGTGGACAGAGCTGGGCATAACCCTCCCTTCCCTCACCTGAGGCAGTGCCAGAGCAGTGGGCAGTGCCCCTGTCCCGTGGGATAAAGGGGGAGAGGCCCCGGGCCCCAGATCTCGTTAGCTGGGGTCTCAGCAGCCTCGTCAGCGGAGCTGCAGAGCGGAGCTGGGCCGTGCCATCCGCCAGGGAGCCCGGGCAGGCAGCAGGGCCGGGATCGAGAGCGGCAGTGCCATCCCAGCCCGGCTGCGGGGGCAGCCCCTGGTCAGTCCCCGCTGCCCGGGCTGCTGCTGGCACCGGGAGCACGCACGAGGGGCTCTCGGCTCCCTTTCCCTGCGGCTTTTGCCGCATCCTGCTCTGGAACTCCTCCAAGCTGCGGGGCTGCCTCGCTGATCCCTTCTCCGGAGCTTGGGGCGGGTTGCTTTGGGGTTTTGGGAAAGGAGAACGGCCTCTCTCACCCGGTACGGCTGAGGGCAGCACAGACCTGGAGTGTCAGAGAGGAAACCAGCGGCATGGAGAGCACCGAGGAAAATTTGGATTTCTTGGCTGTGAGGTGTGGGGGTGGTGCCTTAGGTTTTAACTTTTCTATTTTCAAATCCCGTATTGCCCGCTGTGTAACTCTGAAGTTCCTTGCAGCCCGCTGGCTGCTGCTCTCCTCGGCCACACAGACACAATAAAGCCGCTCCCAGCTCGTTATTCCAGGGCACTCAGACTGTCCCAGGCCCAAAAGGTGTACCTGGGGCCTCTAGAGAGGTGGAAAAGTTGAAGAAATTACATCATTAGCTGAAGTGTTAATTGGTGAATTTATGCTGATATGCAAATGAACCAAACCCGTAAAAGTGTGAAGAACTCGTGACTCGTTGTCATCTTGGGGTCCATTTTGGATGTAGCCTCTGGCTCCCACCTTTCAAATAAATCCCTGCCTTTATTCCCCTACTCCTGGCTAGCCTCTGTTTGTGGGCAGCCACTCAAGGCATCAGTGGAATATAGAGGAAGGGTTAGGAGCAAGACAGGGACACCACCGACCTCACTGCTTCTCATTTGAGGTTGCATGTCTCCGTTTCCCAGGATTATGCCACCTGCTATTTTAAAAACTCGGCTTGAAAGGGGAGCTGCAGTTCCGTGCACCGGCGATGGGCCGTGCACAGAATGTCACCGTGGTTCCCAAAGTGGCAGAAGCAGAGCAGGCAGCTGACCCTGAAAGAAGGGATCAGCCTCCACAAAACCCAAACCAATGCAAATTCCCCATCCAGGCAGTGCTGGAGATGCTGCACGCTCAGGGGAACCCAACTGTGCTCCTGTGGTTATTTCTGTTTTACAGATTCCATCCTGATTTACAGAATCGTCCTTTGTTCCTGGCTTCCCATTCATGTTTCAAATCCTTTGATTTCTGTGGTAAATCCAGTGGGAGTTCAGTGCCACCGGTGCCATTTGCTCCAGGTGTTGACGGGATGCCAGCAAAGGTGACAGGGAAAGTTTTCAGCACAGAATTCCTTGGGGAGATTTCTCGCTTCTCAGTTTTATTGTAACTCCTGCAGGTTGTAAAGGAGCACCAAAGACAAACGCTGCTTTTTTCTGGACTGGGAAATACTTGTGGCTCTCTCCTGTTTGGTTCTTGTACCATCTGCAGACAATGCCCCTGGATCCCTGGCAGTGCCCAAGGCCAGGCTGGACACTGGGGCTGGGAGCAGCCTGGGACAGTGGGAGGTGTCCCTGCCATGGCAGGGGTGGCACTGGGTGGGATTTCAGGTCCCTTCCAGCCCAAACCTTTCTGTAATTCTAATTTTCTCTGTGTCTGACCTCCCAACACCCTTGTGCTCCCGAGTTACCTGCCCTCCATCCCGATGTCGGAATCTCTTGTTCCCTGACTCCGGGGTTCTTACCAAGGGATGAAGGGCAGGTGTGAACCCAGACGGGGTGAGCAGCAGTGATGCTGCCCCAGCTGTGGGGTTTCCCAGTTATTCTGGACCAGGAATGGCAGCAGTGATCACAGCAGGGAATTAGGCTGGGGCTGAAGAGCTCCAGGAGCGTTGGGACAGCGCTGCCAGGGGTGCCCAGGGTGGGGTTGTTGGGGTGTCTGGGCAGGGCCAGGGGCTGGGCTGGGTGATCCCTGTGGGTCCCTCCCAGCTCAGGAGATTCCGTGATTCCATGAAATTATGATGCTGTTACTAAAGGCATGGTCTGTGTTTTGCTGGTCATTTTCTAATGGCTAAAGATCAGAATTTCCTAAAGATTTTAGTGTTGTAAGGAATGAAAAATCCGTGCTCAGAATCCAGCCATGGTAATAAAGCACTTGACACCTGGATGTTGTTCCATCATCTACTCCTGCTAATGGAAATTCTTTAATTCTTAGGATTAGCCTCACTCCCACGGGATTCAGGCATGTAAAACTCCTGTTCTTCACCCTCAGATCCTCACTGGATGTGGGAGAGCGTCTGTGGTGTGGTTTTCTTCTTATTTCATTTTAAATGAACGAAACCCCTCATTTACAGCGGTTCCTAAGCAACAAAGTACAGGGGGGAAAAGCCAAACAAGCACCAGGAAATGTGTGTTTCCTTGTCTGAGCTTTTCAGTGATGCTGAACCGTGGCTCTGGGGTCTCTGACGGGGGGAGGGCGCTCGGAGCGAGGTGCTGTTAAATCCCCTTTGCAATCTGCAGCTCCTCGGCGCTTGATTTAAAACTTTTTGCCTTCCCCGGCCCTTCCCGAGCGCTGGAGAGGAGCTGGAGTTTGGTAAGTCAGCCTGGAGCGCTGAGCAGCGGCCCCAGCAGAAACTGGGAGTTATTTCCAGGCGTGAGGGGAGCAGGGAGAGCTCCTGAGCTGGGTCAGAGCCCTGGGGAGGGACAGTGCCACTGTCCCCGGGGCCACAGCCACGGGCCCGGCCCCAGCGGGGTCTCCTCACTCCCCAGTTATCCACGTTCAGCACATGGATGTTACTCCCTTCATTTTTTTTGTTTTCAGTGCTGAATGTTCACATTTTCATTTTCAGGGCTTTAATGGTTCCACACAAAGCAGCTTTGCCCAAAAGTGTCACGCTCCATTAGATTTTTTTCCTCCTTTTTTTTTTTAATGTTGTTTTTCCCCTGCTTTTCCCTCTGCATTCTCTGCCTCTGCCAGGAGCTGGGATGGTGCCTGGGAGGATTCTCTGTGTTCAAGCAGTGGTGTCACGTCAGGGAGAGCTCTTTGTTTCCACCAGCCTGTCAGGCTGCTGTGAAATGTTTTATACTCTTACTCCATTTGTGTTTCTGCCTGGCAAATACTTCCTGAGCAGTGGAATTGTGGTGCTGAACGTGTGAATCTGATTTGTTTTTTTCCTAAGTTGTTGTTGGTTTGTTTTACCACGGGTGTTTTGTAGCTCATAAAGGGGTGAGGAGAAGCACCAGGTGCTTCCCACAGGTCTCTCTTGCATCCCCTGCTAATTTTGTGACAGATTTGGCTCTAAATTGTTCCTTACCCAGAAGTATCAGTAGAGAAAATGCTTTTTTTTTTTTTTT
>VXAZ01003466.1:165279-205456 GCA_013399875.1 Gymnorhina tibicen
TTTTTTTTTTTTTTTTTCCTTATGGAGGATTTAATTACTAATTACCCCGGTTCTTCTGTTCTGGCTGGTTTATGATGTGGGACTTCATTGCCCATTAAAGCACCGGCTGTGGGATTTCTTCCTGAGCTTCCTGAGCATGGGGTGCTCCAGCCAGGAGCTGCTCCTGTGCTTGTTTGGGTTTGACCGGCACAGAGGAAAACACTTGGACAGGCAGGAACTGAAATTCTCATTTTGTCTTCAGCCCTTGCAGGCACAACAGAGCAGGAACAGAATCCCAGAGTGGTTTGGGTGGGAAGGGACCTCAAATCCCACCCAGCGCCACCCCTGCCATGGCAGGGACAGCTCCCACTGTCCCAGGCTGCTCCCAGCCCCAGGGTCCAGCCTGGCCTTGGGCACTGCCAGGGATCCAGGGGCAGCCACAGCTGCTCTGGGAATTCCAGCCCAGCCCCTCCCCACCCTCCCAGACAGGAATTCCCAATTCCCAAGATCCCACCCATCCCTGCCCTCTGGCAGTGGGAAGCCATTCCCTGTGTCCTGTCCCTCCAGGCCTTGTCCCCAGTCCCTCTCCAGCTCTCCTGGAGCCCCTTCAGGCCCTGCAAGGGGCTCTGAGCTCTCCCTGGATCCGTCCCCTCTCCAGGTGAGCATTCCCAGCTCTCCCAGCCTGGCTCCAGAGCAGAACCCCGTAGGATGGGGAGTCCCCTGGGACTTTTTGGTGAACCTCAGGAGCTGGAAAGGTTCCCGTGAGTTTCACCAGGAGCTCCCCCAGAGCTGGGATGTCACTGAAACCTCAGCCCTGGTTAAAATGCTGCAACATCCCCAGTTCAGCACATTCTAATGGATGCACAATTAAGCTGGGGACAATAATTGACTCAGTAAAAGGGAGAGAAGGGGAAATCCATGGGCTCTGGGTCGATTCCAGGGATTCCCTCAGGGATGATGTGAGATGAGGGGTCGCTGTGAGGATAATATGGAAATGGGAATTGAGGCCAAGCAATTGCCTGTCAGGCAAAACTTCTCCTTATCCCTGAGACTGTGGAAAAACTCCTTGGATTTGATTCCATGCAGCTGTGGCTTGAGTGGAGTTAATGACATTCCAGGGCACAGCCATGGGAACGGGGTTATTTTGCAGCAGCTCATTTTGGAAGTTAATTTCCAGATTCTGAGTGGGATTGTTTGGAAGCAGCTCAGGCTGCTAATGAGAGGCTTTTGTACAGCCCAGTGAAGAAGCTGACACGGAATTTTGGTTGCTCACCAGGATAATAAACCCCAAATCCATGTTTGCAACCAGCAGCTCTCCCGGGTGCAGGAGGAGCCGTCCTCCCCTGGGCACCTCGGGCACTGCTGGTGATTTATTCCTGCAAACTCTGGGTTTGCTGCTGTTCACAGCAGGGATTTACAGCTGCAAGCTCCTGCAAAGTAAAGGAAGTTTGTAAACAAAGCTTCTGTTGCAATGTGGGCTGTTGGTTAAAAAATATAAATATCGTAGAATCTGGTGGCTCCTGAAATGGCCTGGGTTGGAAGGGACCGTGACGATCATCCAGTTCCAACCCATCATCTTTAATTTTGTGTAAGTGTCCCCTAAATCTGACAATTCCAACGGAATTCTTCTGCCTGAAGGTTTCTGTGCCCTGTCCCCGCTGTGGCTGCGTGTCCATCGTTTCACCTTTTGTTCAGCTCTCACAGAAACCTGGGAATAAACCCAGAGGTGCCCCGAGGTGCGAAGGACCAGCAGGGAAAGCTGCTGTGAGCTCATCTGCCCATCCCAAGGGAAAGCTCTTTCGGCCACCTGTGCCTTGGATGTGGCTGGAAAGGCCCTGCAGAGATCCTGGTCTCCCCACTGGACAGCAGGAAATACTTTAATTGTACTTTAATTGTAATTAATCGAACTTTAATTGTGCGTTCCAGTGCCTAAAGGGGACGCACAGGAAAGGGGAGAGGGACTTTTCCCAAGGCATGGAGTAATAGGGCAAGTGGGAATGGGATCAGGCTGAAAGAGGGCAGGGATGGATGGGATACTGGGAATTGGGAATTCCTGGCTGGGAGGGTGGGCAGGCCCTGGCACAGGGTGCCCAGAGCAGCTGTGGCTGCCCCTGGATCCCTGGCAGTGCCCAAGGCCAGGCTGGACCCTGGGGCTGGGAGCAGCCTGGGACAGTGGGAGGTGTCCCTGCCATGGCAGGGGGGGAATGGGATGATCCTTAGGGTCCGTCCCAACCCAGCCCTCCAGGATTCCCTGGCCAGGTCCGAGGGATGATGGGGGCAGCTGAGGCCAGGCTGGCTCTGCTGCCCAGCCCGGCCGGGCGTGCCCAGCCTGGAGCAGCTCCAGCCCTGCAGGGCCGGGACTGGGAATGGGGTGGGGGATCGAGCCCCTGGGGCCGGCTGGGCGTGCAGGGCCGGACGGACACACGGACACACGGACAGGGAGGGCCTGGCTGAAGCCCCTCGGGCCGCAGCTCCGGCTGCAGCGGGAGGCTGGGGGAGCCGGCTGTGACCGCAGGGTCCTGCCCTGGCCCTCCTGCCCAGCTCTGCAGCTCGGGCAGTGCCTCGATTCCCAGCGGGTGCCCTTCCCGTGAGCCCCTTCCCCTGGCAGCGATGATTTCCCCCGGCCAAATTTCGGTGATGGCTGCGCCTTCCCAATCCCTGCCTTTCCCGTGCCCCTCGGCGCCGGCACCACCACCGCGCCTTCGCTGCTGCAAACGATCGGATTGCTGGGAGCAATTCCTCATTTCTGCTGGAGACAAAAATATTTTTCTTCTAATTTATTTGCTCACAGGGTGCACATTGAGTAAAGTTTTTTGCTGCAGGTCCAATGTGTATTTTTTATTCCTAGGAATTCTGGCCACGAGTTAAAAAGTGGTAGAAGAAATATTTCTTAATTCTCTTAGAATTATGGAATATTTTGGGTTGGAAAGGCCATCCAATCCAACCCCCTTGCCATGGGCAGGGATGGTTTTTATGAGATTCACATTGAACTGTGTTAGTGAAATAAGTTTTCCTTATTTTCCATTCCTGCCATTCTGTTGTCTCCTGCAAATCTGATCAGCAGTGATTTTCTGTTTTCCTCCAAGGCCCTGATTAAATCTCTCAGCAGCCTGGAGCTGCCCATCAATTCCTGCAGGGCCGGGACTGCTCCATGGGCTCCCAGCCGGAGCCCAATCACCGAGACAGCGTTAATTGTTTAAAGAGCGGGCTATCGATCGGGTATTTTTCTACTTTCTTAGTTAAGAAACTGCGTGGTATTGACTGAAATCTCGAGTAGATGATGGCAGCGCCGTTTCCCCTGTCAGCAGAAGGTGCGAGCCCCCTCCGTCAGCTGAAGGAGCTCCCCCAGCTCGCGGAAGTGGCGGGCGTTGCTTTCGTCGGGAGCCGTGTTCAGCTCTATTTTTACCCTTTCCAGTACTTGAATCAATTTTTCTCAGACCTGCAACGAGCTGTATTTTCTGTGCAGTCCTTCCCATCCTTTTTAAAACGCTGAGAGATGGTCGCTTTCCGCCCCACCTTTCCGATTTCCCTGCCGTTCCGTTTTCCCCCGGTTATTTCCTAGCAGTTCCAAAGCCCTTCATTTCCATGGTGCTGCTGAGCACCTTCTCGGTGCCTGCAGGGAGGATAAGCAGTAACAGCAGTTAATGCTGCACCTGCCATGAGAACGCTTCTCTCCCGTCAAACACCGAGGAGAAATCCAGAGTAATCCTATTTTTGGCCTGGCTGATAATTGCGCTCTTTCTGGCTGCATATTAATGAACGGAGTTTTCAACATCCCTAACGAATTTTTATCAACAAGCACAAGGGGTTGTCTCTGCTGGCGGAGGTTTTTTAGGTGTGTCAGGGTTCCTCAGAATTCCTGGATTTATATGTATTTTTGTATTTTCCTTTCCTGCCTGTGCAGAGTGCAGGGCTGGTTTCTTGGCTGAGAGACTCTTTGGGGCACAAAAACTCTTTTTAAGCAGCTTCTTAATTATAATGCCAGGCTTCATCCCTGGCGGTGCCCAAGGCCAGGCTGGACACTGGGGCTGGGAGCAGCCTGGGACAGTGGGAGGTGTCCCTGCCATGGCAGGGGTGGCACTGGGTGGGATTTAAGGTCCCGTCCCAGCCCAAAGCATTTTGGGATTCTGTGTGACTCAGTAACATGGAGCGAAATTCCCTTTTCATGCCTGACCAGAAGCCCTCAAAGCAACCCCTCCTAACCCAAAGCAGCCCCTCACTCCCCCAGCTCCCGTTTCAGATCTTCCCTTGGCTGCTCTCTGCCCCTGCTCTCAGCAGAATTCCCCTGGGCTGGAGGTTTTCCCCGTCCCCACTGCCAGGCCTCTTCCAGCGCCAGGATCCCGACCCTCGGGTGCCTGAACGTATCCAAGGAGAGAGATTTGCTGCTGGATTCCAGCTGGGGAGCCTGCTTTCACTTCTGTGCCCGTTCCTCCAGCCCTGCTTTGCCTGTGTGTGGTGCTGGGGGTCCGGCCAGTGCCACATCCCTGAATTCCTGGAGACTTCCCGCACCTTGGCTGGCTCCTGTCCTGTCCCTCCTCTGAGGTGGTCCTGCTGCTCCTCTCCCTCTCACGACAGCTGCTCTGGTAGAGCCCGAGCTGTCCCTGCAAAGATCGGCCACCAGACCAGGGAATGGCATTCCCAGTCTAAACTGAGGTGTGTCAGTGTGAGAATGTCACCCTTAGGGATCCCGGAGTGTCTGGGTAGGGAACACAGGCTGAGACTGCTGAACATCTCACGGGGGCCCCAGCGGGAAACGTTTGTGCCCATTCCTGGCTTCATGAGAAACTGGGAAGCTTGTGGGGAAGAGGGGGAGACCCTGGGCAGCTCCGCTCATGGGATCAATCAAAGGATCAGGGGAAGGGGATGAGGCTCATTTTTGAACTACCTTTTCAAGTGTTTGGGGTTTTTTGCCGAGTTTCACTTTATCTTCCCGAGCCATCTGCATTTTCTGAAGCAGCAATAACGTTCTTGCTTTGCTGTCACATTTTCCTGACATCAGTCTCCTGGAGCACTCCCAGCCAGGGAGCAGGGACAGGGAAGTGACAGTCGTGAGGAAAGGCTGGTGGCTTCCATGCTGGATTGATGGGGATCCTCGGTGACAGCACAGGCTCCTCCTGAAGCACAGGAGCGCAGGGAGCCGCAGCCGAGCCCGTGGTGCCCAGCGGTGCCGGGTGTGGCTCAAAGCTGGGCTTGTGTCACCTGGGCCATTGTGTCCCAGTGCTGCTGAGCTGCTCCTGCAGTGCCCTCCAGCCCCAGCTCTGCTGGGTCACCCTCAGCAATTGCTCCCCAGCGACTTCAGAAGGTGCCAATTCTTCATCTGGAATTTCTAGTGGAAGGTGTCCCAGCCCGTGGTGGGGGGTTGGAATGGGGTGGTCCGTAAGGTCCCTTCCAACCCAAACCATTCCAGGGATTTCTGGTCCACTCTTCTGATCTGTACTGCTCCTGTGGAAAGTGAAGTACATTGTCCAGAGCGGCTGTGGCTGCCCCTGGATCCCTGGCAGTGCCCAAGGCCAGGCTGGACCCTGGGGCTGGGAGCAGCCTGGGACAGTGGGAGGTGTCCCTGCCCTGGCAGGGGTGGCACTGGGTGGGCTTTGAGGTCCCTTTTAACCCATGTGGTTCTCTGTGCCTTTAGTCCCCAGCCCTCCCTGCCGGGTTGGAGAGAGGAGGTTCGGGAGTCTCCCATTTCCACCCGTAACTTCGCCAGTCCCACCCCCAGCCCCTCTCCCTCCTCCCGCGTGGCCGTGGTGCCGCGGAGCTGCCGGAGCAGAGGCAGCAGCCCGGTATCGATTTCCCCGCTTGTTCGGGCTCCTGCTGGGAATGCACCAACAGGAGCGGGGCCGGAGCTCCCGGGGCCAACCCCAGGGATTGGCGGTGGCCGGAGCGGGGTTTGGAACTCCTTTGGGTGGGAACTCCGTGCCCCGAGCGCTGAGCGCGGTCTGATCGCCCGCGAGGAACGGGAGGTGCCCGCGGGAGGTGCCCCCTGCCCCGCGCTGCCGCAGGAATTCGGCAGAGCGAGACGTCGACATTCCCTTTCTTCCACTCCAGCGCTCCTCGATGGCATTCGATGAGTAGATGAGCATCACAAACCAATTAACAACGGGAGAATCATCTGGCTTTCTGCTGACTGAGATGGGGAATTAAAGTCGTTTTAGATCCAGGCTTGAAGTTCCAGGTTTCCCAGGCCAGGTAGTTTCCAAAATGATTTTATTTCTCTTTCTAGTCGCACATCCGGCAGTGCCAGGCTGGGAGCTGCCCGTGGCACCTCTGGAGAGACACGGGACACGGAACTGGGCTGGGAGGGAGAGCCCAGCCCCGGCCGTGCCCTGAGGAGGGGTGGAACCAGGACCCCCCCAGGGCTCCCTGTGCCCTCCCATCTGTGCCCGGCCAGCACTGCCAGGGCCATGGATGGGTGGGGCAGAACGGGTTATTTCGCCTCTCTGTAAAGGTTTTTCCCAAACCGTGTCCTTTCAGTGGCCATTTCCTGTATCTGAGCCGAGATTTCCTGCACAGATCGAGGAGAGGCTGCAGCAGAGCCGAGTAATGACACTCCTGGTGCAGCTCAGCCACAGGTGAGAAATAACTTTCCAATTCCGTGAATTCCAAGTG
This sequence comes from Gymnorhina tibicen, assembly GCA_013399875.1. Lineage (NCBI taxonomy): Eukaryota > Metazoa > Chordata > Aves > Passeriformes > Artamidae > Gymnorhina > Gymnorhina tibicen. The sequence goes on from VXAZ01003466.1 coordinate 171,865, forward strand.
CTTCTCAACCAGACAACAATCTTAATATATTATATGGGTTTTTTTGACCGGTTAAATGTTTTCCAAGCACCAAAATTTTTAGTTTGTGCCTTAAACTGCAGCTTAAAGTTTGGAATGCAATTCCAAACCCGAGAGCCGGGAAAGGAAGGGTGGGCTCTGCTCTTGGAGCTCGTTTCCAAGCTGAATGGTTCTGTGATTCTGTGGTGTGAGGTTAAAGAGTTGTGAGCTTTGTGACCACCTGTGCTCCTGGTAGCCTGGAGCTTCTGGCACAGGATCATAGACTGGCACAAAAAATATGCTTTTAAAATTAACCAGAAATTAAGTAAATGAGCCAGCCCCATATTCTTTTCAAAGCTGCCTCCAAAGGAAACCGAATGAAATGTTTGTAATTGAGGATGTGCTGGAGCCTCTCCCCGGGTAATTTTTGAATGTTGTCGTGTACAGGAGAGATCCGTGTTAGTGCTGATGATAATAGACCTGCAGAGCAGTAAATGGATTTCTGTGCTATTTTCCACCTGAAAGGATGACCCTTAGAATTCAACACCCTGAACACCGAGATTGTTATTGGAAAAGAGGGATAAGGAGGTGCTTCTGCTGCACGGCAGAAAATGGATGATTTAGGGGAAGTTTTGCAGGAGAGAGCTTCAGCCTGGCTGCCTGCGGAGCTGGGGGCAGGATTTGGCCACCAGAGAGGTCCCTTTGGCCGGGCTGTGTTAGGCAGAGGAGGGGTGGGAGCCCTGCCCTGAGGTCTGGGGTGGGCTCTGGGGTTCAGGGGCAGGGAAGCTGTGATGGGAACAGCACCAAGAGCAGAGCAGAGCAGCGGCACACGGGTGTGGAATGAGTGGAAGTTGCGGGGGTTTGTGTGTCCTCACCTCTTCTGGCGCCTGTGTTTTGTATGAACCAGCCCTCAGGGCTCCTCGGGTGCCAGAGCATGTCCAGGGAAGGGAATGGAGCTGGGAAGGGGCTGGAGAATTCCTGAGGGAGCTGGGAAAGGGCTCAGCCTGGAGCAAAGGAGGCTCAGGGGGCCCTTGTGGCTCTGCACAAGTCCCTGACAGGAGGGGGCAGCCGGGGGGGTCGGGCTCTGCTCCCAGGGAACAGGGACAGGAGGAGAGGGAACGGCCTCAGGCTGGGCCAGGGGAGGCTCAGGTTGGACACCAGCAGGAATTTCCCCATGGAAAGGGCGCTCAGGCCTTGGCAGGGGCTGCCCAGGGAGGGTTGGAGCGCCCATCCCTGGGGGGATTTCAAAGCCCTGTGGATGTGGCACTTGGGGACAGGGGTCAGTGTGGCCTGGGCAGTGCTGGGGAACAGCTGAATTCTTGAGGGCTTTTCCAACCTGAACTTTTCTGTGATTCCCTGACTCCCTAAAGCCCTGCTGACACTCCAGAGCTGCTGCCTCAGCCTCACAAGTCTGTGGTTGTAATCTGTGTCCTCAGCAGGCCAAGCCCTCCCTGGCACCCAGAGGTGACAGCTGGGGCTGCAGAAGGTGCCATGGCCATGCCAGGGGACACATCCCAGGACACACATCCCAGGGGACACATCCCAGGACACACATCCCAGCACACACATCCTGGGGGACACATCCCGGGGGACACATCCCAGCACACACATCCCAGGACACACATCCCACTCCCTCAGTGTTTGCAGTGACTCTCAGCCCCCAAAGCCGAGGAGCAGCCCCTTCCCCTGCAGGGATCAGAGAGCCCGGCAGCCGCAGGGCCCCGGGGCTGTTCCGCAGGGAAGGCAGCGGGAAGCTGCGAGTGCTCCAGCAGCACCCGCCCCTCAGGAGACGTGGTCAGACACCGCTGCATCCAAAGCAATCTCTTCTCCTGCTCTCTCCCACCACCCGCCTGTTCAGAGCTCCCTCATTAAGGAGCTGCAGGGAAAACGAGGAAAGGATGTTTTATTCCACGAGTTCCTGGCTGCAGCAGCTCATCATATACATTAAATAAATATTAAATGGCAATAATTACTTAGCTCTGAGTCAGTATATCAAAGATAAAATACTCATCTGCACAGAAGCACCTCGGTGTTCTTCCTCTGCCTAATTGATTCATTTACTAAATCCATTAGGAAGAACTTGAAAGGACACTTGGATTGCAGAAGGAAGGAGAATGCCACAGGGAGGGGGAAGGTGGGAGATTTCACCTCGGATGAAAATTTAAAGCTCAATCCAGGCAGCCAAACCAGACAGTTATTCATGTCAAAACTCACATAATAAAATAATGGAGTTGGGCAATGGGAACACCCAAGGACCAGGTTTGCCCTTCTGCTATCGCAGGCTGAAAATCAAAATACCCTGGCAGAGTTATTTGGTTTAGAGGCTAAAAATGCAGCTGTGGGGATGTTCTGTGGTGTCAGCCGTCACCGCCCGTGTGGGGTTTTACCTCTGGCCTCATCGGTTCTATCTCTGTTTTCCCCTGGAGCTCCCAGGAGGAGCAGGGGCAGCAGGGAACCCACGGCTGCAGTGGTTGGGTTTTCACCCCGGAGCTGCCCTGTGCCCTCCTGTGCCCTCCTGTGCCAGGTCTGGCCGTGAGCAGAGGCAGGGCTGGCAGTGCCCTGGGCAGGATCTCCTGCTGCCCCGGGTCCCGGGGCACGGGGCAGGGCTGGGGCCAGGATCAGCGTGCTCGGGAGGTGGGGATAAAGCTGGGCTCTGCTGCTCGGATCCCAACCCAGGGTGTTCCAGGGGGGCTTAAACTGCTCCTGGAGCTCCCCAGCATGGGCAGGGTGTAAACTGGGAGCAAAGGCACGGACGGCATCGCCTGCTCAGGGAGCGAGGGAGGATCCTCTGGGCTGAGGTCACCGCGGGGGCTCCCGGGAGGGGATGAACTCCTGGGGCTGGGTTCTCCATCCGAGCTGGGACCCCTCCTCAGTGCTGCTGCACCTGCCTGCTGCCTGGCGGAGTCAAGCTGGGCAAAACCGGCAGGGAATTCAGAAAAAACACGCAAGAGCAGGAGTGAATTTAAATCCTCGTAACACCCGCTTTAGAGCAATAATGGTGCACGTCAGGATCCGCCTGGCTGCTGGGAAACAGGCTGAAGGGTCAGCCCTACCCCAGAAATACCATCCTGGCACAAATCCGAGCTCTCCAGGGAGTCACTTGTTCCAGTAACAGCCACGGAGTGCCCGCGGGGGGTGTGTGTGTGTGGCTGCCGTGTCCCCCCTCCTCCTGCCACAGCCGCCTTTGGTCCCGTGGGAGCGGGGAAGGGCTGCCCGTGTGCCTGGACGGTGGCAGGGGACGCAGCTTGGCACTGCAGTATCCGGGATGTCCCTGGGGGAGCAGCGCCAGGCAGGGGATGCTGGAGGTGCCCGGGCCCTGTCCGGGGCTGGGACAAACCCTGCGGCAGGAGCGGGGCAGCTCTGAGCTCCCGGGCCCTCGGAGCGGGGATTTGCCTTCTGAAGCCTCGTGTTGGTTGTTGCAGAGGTGTTGGCGGCTGGACACGAGGCCCCTCCGAACATTTTACATCGAGGCCGGGCTGGACGGGGCTTGGAGCCACCTGATCCAGGGGGAGGTGTCCCTGCCATGGCAGGGCTGGAGTGAGATGAGCTCCAAGGCGCTCCCAGCCCAAACCACTCTGGGGTGGAGGATTTTATGTGGTAATTGCTGGGTTCAAACGGCAGCAGCTCCATTTACACTCAGGCTAAAGGGCTGTGGGTGGAACCTGCAGGAACCAGCGATGAGAGAGGACGTTTATTTTTGAAGTGGAGAGTGCAGGCACAATCATTTGACTCCCTGAAAAGCAGCGAGCGAGATTTCAGTGCAGATGTGTTTTGGAAAGAAGGGTTTGATCCACAGGGAAGGCAGCGCTGCGTCCGCTGCCTCCGACACCCGGCACGGGAGAAAGCCCCCGGTCCCTGAGCGAGCCGGGGTCACTGCAGCAGCGATGTCCCCTCCCCTGCCACGCCAGGGGTTCGGGAGGCCGAGCCCGGACCCTGCTTTTCAAAGACTGGCAGAGTGTGCTGGGTGTGGAGGCCTCGATGAGCTGGCGCTGAGGGATGGAGCTGCCCCTGATGCCCCCTGAGCGCCGGAGCAGGAACCTGGCAGGGGCTGGTGCTGCTCCGAGCCCTTCAGAGCTGCCTGAAACAACCTCATCTTTAATGCAGTAGGCTTCAGGCCTGCTTTTTATTATTCTTTATTGCATTAATGAAGTTTTAAAGTCTTGCTTGCAAGGTTTTATCCCAAATTATACGGAGAACCCTGCAGTTCTATTTTCCTATTTCGGGTTTTACAACTACTTTTGCTTCCCGAGATAGAAATACTTAAGGAATCGTGTTCTGTCCATGAGGATCATCAGATTTTGGGAAGTCTTTGGTTTAGAGTGCTGGATTAAAAGGGCACATCTGGCACCAGCCCTCGGAGCAGCTCTGTGGCCTCCTCTGGGCTGGCTCCAGCAGCTCCAGGTCCTGCTGATGCTGGGCTGTCCCGAGGCAGCTCTGCAGGTGGGGTCTCACCTGGGCAGGGCAGAGGGGCAGAACCCCCCCTGGAACAGATCCCAGCCTTTGATGAACCCGGCCCCTCCTGAGTTAAACCCCACCAGAGCGCACTGGAGACAGCCCGGAGCAGCAGCGGGGCCAGCGTGGCAGAGGCTGCTGGGGCCGCAGCGGGGCCAGCGTGGCAGAGGCTGCTGGGGCTGCTGTGGCAGCCCGGCACAGAGCCCTGGTGATGCCTGGAGCAGAGCCCTGGCAATGCCCAGCCCAGAGCCCTGGCAGTGCCCGGAGCAGAGCCCTGGCGATGCCCAGAGCCCTGGCGATGCCCAGCGATGCCCAGCCCAGAGCCCTGGCAGTGCCCGGCGCAGAGCCCTGGTGATGCCCAGCCCAGAGCCCTGGCAGTGCCCGGCGCAGAGCCCTGGTGATGCCCAGCCCAGAGCCCTGGCAATGCCCGGCCCAGAGCCCTGCTGATGCCCGGCACAGAGCCCTGGCGATGCCCGGCCCAGAGGGATGGGCTGGAGGGGCAGCTGGGGTCAGCGGGGCCCTCTCCAGCAGGAGAGCGGCTCCGCAAACCCCTCCGATTGCCGCTCCCCCCGCTGACCTGGGGGAGCCGAGTGCCGCAGCACTAATTACTGGGCACCAATTAGGGCTGGGAGCAATTACAGCAGTAACTCGAAGGCTGGGCGGTATTAACCGGCCCTATTAAAGCACATCTGGGCCGCTCACAGCTCCAGCATGGGCAGTTCATGGCTCTGTTTGGCTCCTGCTTTACAGCGTGCTGGGCCAGGATGGGCTGGGAGCTGCAAGGGGCACGGGGCTGGGGCTTGCAGCGCTCCCAGCTCCGGATCCTTTGGGATTGGGGCTGCTCTGCCCCCGAGGATGAGCTGCGGGGATGTGGCACCACATCGTCAGGGTGAGGAGGGGACAAGGGGACAGAGGGAGGGAGGGATGGAGCTGCCCTGCTGTCCCCTCTGCCCAGCTCTGGTCCTTCCCTTGGGGCTGTTCTGAGATCTGGGCTAATGCTGCTCCCACCCCCCTGGTTTAATTCCTCTTGAATTAAAAAGAAACTGTCGGGAGCCATTAGTACCCTGGGTGTGGAACGCACAAATTATCTATTTCTCGTTTTTGCTACTGACAAAAGCTGCATTTTAGAGCGGGCTCTTTCTCCATGCTGTTCCAATCCCCGCCCAGAGAGCTCTCCGGTGTCTGCAGGAGGATCCCTGCACTCTCACTGGAAATTGGGGCCATCACTGGTTACACAAACCAGAAGAGTCCGGGACTCTGTAGGCAGAATGTTTCTGGGAAGCACAGGGATTTGTAGACAAATTTCCTCATTTAAAATAATTCCCTTCCCCGTGAATGCAGCGTTTCAGGCTCCCGAGTGGTTCAGCTGAAAAGGCCGTTTTTAAAAATGATTGAAAAAAATCCCAGCCTCAATCCCTGGACTGCAAAACAGGAAGAAGAGGCCGAAGAGCTTCTGATACTGATTGTTTTTGCTGTTTAACGAGACACGTTCCCTTCCCTCCCCTCCAGCTCAGCACTCAGGGTGTCTGCACGATGCACCTCTGAGTATGAAGGGCTTGGCAGTAATTAAATTAAATTAAAATAACATGAAATGCTCACATGGCCCCATCACCGGGGCCACGGCCGTGGCACTGCCAGGGCAAGGCACTGGTGAGGTGATTGAAAGGCTGTTTAAAGGCTGGCATGGGGGTTTTCCATGGGTTTTCCATGTCTGCAGGAGGAAGGTGCTCCTGTTTGAGAGCAGACACCCCATGGAGCTGCCTCTTCCCGTCCCTCACCCCTCACAGGGCTGTCCCTTCCCCTCACTCACCCCTTATGGGACACTGCCAGAGGGCAGGGATGGATGGGATCTTGGGAATTAGGAGTTCCTGGCTGGGAGGGTGGGGAGGGGCTGGGCTGGAATTCCCAGAGCAGCTGGGGCTGCCCCTGGATCCCTGGCAGTGCCCAAGGCCAGGCTGGACCCTGGGGCTGGGAGCAGCCTGGGACAGTGGGAGGTGTCCCTGCCATGGCAGGGGTGGCACTGGGTGGGCTTTGAGATCCCTTCCCACCCGAATCATTCTGGGATCCTTCACGTGAGGGGACGGGAGGTGCTTTTTGCTTTGCCTGGCTCTGGACTCAGCACCTGCTGCTGGTACAAAGGGTGGCTGGAGATGGTGCCCGGGGAAGCCCCGCTGGCCTTGACCCAGTTTCTCCAAGCCTTATTCCAGGATGTTGGAAGGAGTAAAGCACACAGAAGGACTTTTCTCCTGGGACATCTCTCCTGGGTGCACACAGGGCTCTCCTCCCTCTGGCAGCAGAGCCTGGGGGGCTGTGGAGGAAACCGGTGGCGACAGCTCCGTCTGTGAGCGTAACAGGGACGGAACCACGAGAGTGCCACGGCCACGGGCGAGAGTGCCATGGCCACGAGAGAGAATGCCATAACCACGAGAGTGCCATAGCCACGAGAGTGCCATAACCACGTGTGGCCTCACCGAAGGTTCCCCTCCAGATGCCATTCCAGGGATGAAGCACTGGGCAGAGACAGGCACGGAGCTCAATCCTGGTTTTCCAGTGACTTATGCCTGACCTCCCAGCAGCCACTTAGCTCACCCAGCTCCCTTTCCCCACGGAGATAATTCCATAGCAGAGGGCTTCGCAGATTAAATGGCTCATTGACTCCAAAATCACTGCTCTTCCTGGAAATAATTTGCCTACTGCTTCTTCCAGATGCCAGCCGGGATGCCCCCTGCTCCCTTGGATGGTGGCACACTCCAAGCTGTTCCCCCATCTGCCTGCTCAGGGTAGGGCTGGGCGAGCCCTGCCAGCTCAGATAGGACAGAGAATGGCTTTAATCTGGAGGAGGGAACATTTAATTTGCATATTGGGAAGGAGTTCCTGGCTGGGAGGGTGGGCAGGCCCTGGCCCGGGGTGCCCAGAGCAGCTGTGGCTGCCCCATCCCTTGGCCAGTGCCAGGTGTTGTGCCAGGGAAGGTTTGGGCTGGATATCAGGGAAAATTTCTCCATGGAAGGGCTGTCCAGCCCTGGCACAGCTGCCCGGGGCAGGGGTGAAGCCCCCATGCCAGGAGGGATTTAAATCCGTGTGGATGTGGCACTTGGGGGCAGGGGTGCCCTTGGCAGGGCTGGGTTGGTACCGGAGTCCCTTCCACGCTAAGGATTGCAGGGTTCTGCAGCTTCAGCGCTGGCTTTGGGCTGCCTGCTGTGCCTGGGACCCTCCCAGCCCCTCTGCTGATTCCCTTCCACAGCTCCCAAGGCCAGGAGTCCTTCAGTGAGGCCGCTCCTGTGCCACAGCCAGGGATCTCACGGCAGGCAGGGCCCAGGGAAACGACACCAGCACAAAGGGAACGGAGCTGGGGCGGCTCCTGAGCGACAAACTCCGGGATTCCAAACCGCGGCTCTCCTCTACCCTGCGTGCGTGCGGATTGTAAAGCAAACCAGCACTCGACTCAGCTCCAGGTCCTCGAGTGTTTACACAGATTTTAACCTTTCCTTGTGCAAGGAAATAATATAAAAGCTGCAGATGTTATGGAAGTTTGTAAAACTGGAGGACACCGGTGACCTGTGTAATGCTCAGAGGCTTTTCAGAAGCTTTAACTCCAACATAAAACCCTCCAGTGTGTTGAGTAAGGCGCTATGAAAGCAGAAGTTAAATGGATTAAGAGCACTGAAAAGGAATAGCTGCATGTTGGAAATCACTGCTGTGTGGAAGTGTTTGCACTGAGACTCTGCAGGGCCTCTCCGGAGCTGGAATCAATCCTTTGGAAGGATTTTACTGTTGATTAAAATGTAAAGAAAACCTACCAAAACAGTGGAGCAGCTCCCACTGAGCTAATGCTGAGCAGGAATCTGCCAGGTGGGGGAACATCCACCTCACCTGGCCCCTCATGGCAGGGAGGACACGGAGGGGCTGGGCTGCAAATATAATTCCAGGAGGGAACAGAGCTGGGGAAGGGGCTGGAGAATTCCTGAGGGAGCTGGGAAAGGGGCTCAGCCTGGAGCAAAGGAGGCTCAGGGGGGCCCTTGTGGCTCTGCACAAGTCCCTGACAGGAGGGGGCAGCCGGTGAGGGGATCTTGGCACTCAAGTCACTAAACTAGAACAATTAACACTAATTAACATCCATGTTCAGTCACATGCTTAGACACAGCAGGAGCCCCTGGCAGCTCCGGGATGAGCCATCCCCTCCAGTGCCCCAGGCAGCTCGGCTCAGGTCGGGGCACTCTGGGCTCTGCCAGCACAGCCTCATCCCTGGCACTGAGCTGGGCGTCTGTGCTTGGGTTTCTCTCCCAATTAAGCTCCGTGATTAGCAGAGGTGCTTCTCCCTGTGCCACGTGTTGTGGCTGTAACTGGCTCAGTGACACATCTCTGTGGCTGCTGCTCCTGATGGCTGCTCCCAGCTCCTTTCCTCACCTCCTCCTCTCACTCCTCATTGGTGTGGTGGCTGTGGCTGTCATTGTGCTCCTTGTTTTTGGGATCCTGGAGATCCAGCAGGCCAAGGCCCCCCTGGTCCTTTTGGCTCCATCCTGGCTGATCTTTACACCTGCAGAGATCCAGCCTGGCCTTGGGCACTCACAGGGATCCAGGGGCAGCCACAGCTGCTCTGGGAATTCCAGCCCAGCCCCTCCCCCCCCTCCCAGCCACCAATCCCCAATTCCCAAGATCCCATCCATCCCTGCTCTCTGGCAGTGGGAAGCCATTCCCTGGGTCCTGTCCCTCCAGGCCTTGTCCCCAGCCCCTCTCCAGCTCTCCTGGAGCCCCTTTAGGTCCTGCAAGGGGCTCTGAGCTCTCCCTGGAGCCTTCCCTTCTCCAGGTGAGCACCCCCAGCTCTCCCAGGCTGTTTCCATGAACTCTAAGCTGCTGTGTCCGCTCCCATCCAGCCACAAGGCACAGAAAATGCCAGAAATGCTGCACATTTGACTTTGTGAATGGTTTCTCTATTTTTTGCCTGGTAGGAGGAGCACAAGTTCTGCCTCCCTCTGCCATCCAGGGAAAGCTTGTCGTGGCAGCACCGGCACTGAATGAGCTAAACTCCGGGCCTGGGATCCGGGCCCTTGGAAAAGCAGCTGGGAGCCACCCAGCCCTCTGGAGTCCGGATGAGCTGTTTGAGTTCCGCGCCTGCTGCCCCACAGCTCGGCGCCCGGCGCACCCGGGGGTGTTTGCGGCAGCACCCTGCGCTTCCAGGCCGGGAATGGGAATGTTCAAACCCCAGCCCTGCGGCAATAAAACCCTTGGCCAGCCGTGGCCCCGTGGGGCTCCAGCAGCGCTGGTTGGGGTGGGGCGCTGCCCTCAGCTCTGGTTATCCCGGTTATCCTGGTTATCCTGGTTATCCCAGTTATCCCGGTTATCCAGGTTATCCCAGTTATCCTGGTTATCCCGGTTATCCCGGTTATTCCAGTTATTCCAGTTATCCTGGTTATCTCAGTTATCCCAGTTATCCCGGTTATCCCCGTTATCCTGGTTATCCTGGTTATCCCAGTTATCCCGGTTATCCCGGTTATCTCAGTTATCCCAGTTATCCCGGTTATCCTGGTTATCCCGGTTATCCCAGTTATCCCAGTTATCTGGGTTATCCTGGTTATCCCGGTTATACTGGTTATCCCAGTTATCCCGGTTATCCCGGTTATCCCAGTTATCCCATTTATCCCGGTTATCCCGGTTATGCCACTTATCCCAGTTATCCCGGTTATTCCAGTTATCCCAGTTATCCCGGTTATCCCGGTTGTGCCGGCTCGGCCTTGTCCCAGAGCCACCGCTGCTATCGGAGCAGAGCAGAGCAGCAGGAGGGAGCCCTGCTGCATCCCAAGCCCAGAGCCAGGGCTCCGGCGCGCTGGCCGCGCTCCCCTGCATCCCAAGGGGCTAAGAGGGGGTTGTGGAACGGCCCTGGAAAACTCCCGTGCTCGGCTGGGAGAGGAGGCGAGGCCAGGCCGTGCTGGGGGTTTGGTGCTGCCTTGGAGGCACCGATGGAACGCGCGGGTTGGTGCCCGGCGCTGCCGGGGGGTCTGGGTCTGTGCACGTCCTGGGGCGTGCAGAGGTGGCACCTGCGTCCCTCCTGCCCTGCCTGGAGGGTGGCACTGCTGGCACTGGGCACTGCCCCGGCCGGTGCCCCAGCACGGCCAGGGTGAGGCACAGCCGGAGCTCAGGGCAGTTTCCAAGGGGGTTTTTGGACTTTATTCTGGGTTGTTGTTCTCTCCTCCAGGGGGTGAGCTCGGGTCCTGGCAGGGCAGCGCCAGGCTCTGGTCTGTAGTGGGGTTTGGTGCCCGTGTTTGGTGGATTGAAGGAAATCTCTGTTTCCCCCTTCACTGGAGACCTCCAGGGGTGCAGGAGTCTGGGATCAGGGAGCCACGGGATGTCCTGAGCTGGGGTGACCCACGGGGGCCGTCGAGGCAGATCAGTGGGCGAGAGCTGGTGCTGGTAACACCGAGGCTGTGGGTCTGAGCTCTGCGTGGGCCATGCTCCCAAGGGTTGGGCTGGATGCTCCTCGTGGGTCCCTTCCAAGGCAGAATATCCCGGGATTCTGTGTGCTCCTGAGCCCAGCCCTGGCCCGGCACAGGACAACCCCAGTGATCCCACCCTGTGCCTGAAAGCCTTGTCCAACTAAGCTTAAAACCAGGTGAGGCCTTTCCAACTTCTGAAATTCCCCTCTAAACATTCTGAGAACTGAAAACATTATTTCTCATCATTCCGAGGTTTCATTTCATATGCTTTTTGTTATTCATGCATTATTTTACGAGGCAGCCGTCAAACCAATGGCTTGTCATAATATGACATTATTGCTGAAACATTCTCTTATTTTAATGTCATTTATAAAAATCAGCAGCTATGACTGATCAGCACTGATTAAAATACATCATCTGCTTTTCAAATCCAGCTGTCTCTGCCTTATGGAGCAGGGATGGAAGGGGTGGGGGTTTGGTTTGGTTGTTCACAGTTCCCTCTGCTGTGGGCAGTCTCAGGAAGCCACAGGCAGGCAAGGAGCAGTTGGAGGAAACCCTGTGCACGTTCCACACTGTGCCCTGGGCCACTGTCCAGAAATTCAGTGCAGAGCCTGTCCCAGACACGGTTCATCACACACTTGCTGGTCACTGCTGGTGGCCACAGCCAGCACCGACGGCCAGGAAATCCCAAAGGAGCTCAGCTCCCTCCTGTGAAAGGCGCTGCCTTTGTTTGCCAGGGCTGGTGTCTGTAATCCCGAGATGCTCGGGGAAGGGAGATCCTAAATCCTGTCTGGCTGTGGGGTTTGGTGTCCTGGGGACACCCCGTGTGTTGTGCTCTGTCACAGCCAGAGGTCAACAGCGTGAGGGGGGCACCTCCCTGGGAGGGTGGGCAGGCCCTGGCACAGGGTGCCCAGAGCAGCTGTGACTGCCCCTGGATCCCTGGCAGTGCCCAAGGCCAGGCTGGACACTGGGGCTGGGAGCAGCCTGGGACAGTGGGAGGTGTCCCTGCCATGGCAGGGGTGGCACTGGAGGGGATTTAGGGTCCCTTCCCACCCAAATCAGTCTGGAACTCTTATTCCATTCCCTGCTCAGTCAGTGACTCCATCGCTGGTTCTGAGGGGAGTGGCAGCACTGGGGGAGATGGACACACATTCCCTGAGGGAGATGAGGGACACACATTCCCTGGAGGAGATGGGGGACACACATTCCCTGGGGGGGATGAGGGACACACATTCCCTCGGGGAGATGAGGGACACACATTTCCTGGAAGAGATGGGGGACACACATTCCCTGAGGGAGATGAGGGACACACATTCCCTGGGAGAGATGGACACACATTCCCTGGGGGAGATGGACACACATTCCTGGGGGAGATGAGGGACACACATTCCCTGGGAGAGATGGACACACATTCCCTGGGGGAGATGGACACACATTCCTGGGGGAGATGAGGGACACACATTCCCTGGGAGAGATGGACACACATTCCTGGGGGAGATGAGGGACACACATTCCCTGGGAGAGATGGACACACATTCCCTGGGGGAGATGAGGGACACACATTCCTGAGGGAGATGGACACACATCCGTGGCTCTCTGAGGCTGCACCATGCTGGGACCCTGAGCGGTTCCAAGCACCTTAATTAAAGCTGGGTCATTGATCCTGAGCCTGAGCTCCCTGGGAGTGATCCCCTCTCGGCTGGGGACCCGCTTTGATTTGTGCAAATCCCTCACCCCTGCTTCGATGCCTTCCCTCCTTGGCACAAAGGCTCCTCCTTGCTGCTGCCCCTCCCTGCTCCCAGCCCTCTCAGCCTGCATTTTCCAGCCCTTTTTGCTGAAAGTTTCATGGCTTTTGGGACACAGGTGGAGTGGAGGGGCACCAGAGCAGGGTCAGACCATGACAGCAGTGCCACTTCTTGTGCCCTCTTCGGGAGAGGCCTCCTGCGGCTCATCCTCTTCCGCCGTGGCTTTGGAACACAAAGCATTTTTTGGCTTTAAAAAGCAAAAGTAGGCACCGCTTGTCTTGCGAGGCCCTAAGAAAGCTGCGTGCCCTGATTTAAAAATGCCCTCGTGTCACAGCTGATGCCCCCTTGGAGTTTTTCATATTAGGATATTGCTGTTATTTATTGAATCCCTGATAAAGCTGCACTTAATGCTCCCCTAATAGAATGTGCATCTTTAATTCTGCTGAATGTGTAGTTTGTCACTGATGCAAAGTGTACTCATTAATTAAATAAGACTTAGAGACTCATAAAGCAATTGCTCCAAAATGAAATGTTATTTACATCTAAGGATATTAAGAATTACGGAAACCTAATTTTTCCCTGATACAATCTGTCTTGGAATTCCACTGATATTTTAACAGTCTCCTGATTTAATGATTGAGAATGAATTTTCGATATTAAACACATTTACAAAGGAATAAGGGGTATTTTTCAGTAAACATATTTGCAAAGGAATCAGGGATATTCCTCAAAATAAATAAGGCTGATATGCAAAAAGGCTAATTTTCTAAATAAATAAGCTCTGATTCTTCGAGGGGGATGAGAACAATGGAATTAAACCGGATGTGAATTTCAGTCTATTTTTTAAAGTCAGTATTTTAATGGTCATAACTGTAGTAATGAGCCTTAGGATATCCTGGCGTTGCGATGGATTTTGGCAAGGAAAAGGGTGCCTGTCCTGCTTTCCTGGGTCGTGTCTTGTGGCGTGCCTCAAGCTCCGCTGCTCGTTATCTCTCAGCCGTTAATCAGCCAGCAGCAGCCAAATCCCATCCCTTATCAAGCGCTTTATCAAGGGCTCATCAAGGGCCCGGAGGGAGCTGCCGCCGCCGCTGGATTAATTCAGCTCGAGCAGACAAACCCTCAGCCCCTCTGTTCCCGCTGATTCCCCTTTTTCATGTAAATGGGGATGAAGGATGCGCCCGACACTTGTTTCTCCTCCACCAAGGTCTTTGTCCCCGTGCTTGCTCCTTGCGTAATTAAAGTTTTAATGGAGCAGGGCTGAAGGGCTGGGAAGGGTCGGGATTTCCGAGCCCCCGGGAGGTGTCGTTTAGAGAAACATTAACCCGAGATCCGGGCTCTGCCGGAGGAGTTTTCCTCGCTGCTTTGCCGCCGCGTTCGCTGTTGACTCGTTCCGACAACGCCTCCTCCCGCTGGTCCCTCGCCCAATTAGCACTCCCAGCTCCCGGGTTCATTAGCAGCCCGGCTCCCGGCGCCCGGCTCATCAGTGCCAGCCCCGAAGTTGTTCTCATTAAGCTTTTAGCACAAAGGCACAGCCCCACCCCGGCCCTCCAGAACAGCTTTTCGTTAATTGCCGGCTCGGAGCCAGCCCCGCTCGGTTCCCTCCTGCCCGGCGCTGCCGGGACCCTGCCCCTCGGCCCTGCTGCTGTCACCGCTCCCCCGTGGGGCCCCGGCGTGTCCTTTGCGCTTTTCCTTCTCTTTCCTTCCTCTCTCCTTCTCGGGCTCCCCTCCCGCTCTGGAAGCGGTTCTCCCTGGGCTCGGGAGCTGCCGTGTGCTGCCCCATGCCCCCCAGCAGCCGTGTGCTCGCCGAGCCCGCTCTGCACAAACACCTGCACCCGCCGGGAACGTGGCCCGGCTCCGCCCGCAAGAACAAAATGCAACAGGACGGAATATTTGAAGTTGGAAGGGCCTTACAGTGGTGGCTGTGCCACGGGCGCCGTGCCCCACCACCTCCGTGGGTAAGGTATGGACTCATTTCTGCCTTTTTTCCGGAGTGTTCACTCCTTCCCTGCTGCACCTTGTTGTGAGACACAGTCCTCCTCTCCACGGGAGTGAGCTCTGAGGTTGGGGAGTTCTTGGTTTTCACTCTTCTGGTGTCTTTTTTTAGAGAGAATTTTCCATGGGGGAGGTGAGAATGTGGAGTTGTTCAAAATGGTTGTGGCTTGATTGAAGGTTTCCAGAGATACTTGTAAAGTGTTTTGTTTTCTGTGCATGGTGACGGTGTGTAACAGGAACTGCGTAGTCTGGACACCAGCAGGAATTTCCCCATGGAAAGGGTGCTCAGGCCTTGGCAGGGGCTGCCCAGGGAGGGTTGGAGTGCCCATCCCTGGAGGTGCCCCAGGAATTCCTGGAGGTGGCACTCAGGGCTGGGGACAAGGTGGGCATCGGGCACAGCTGGGACTCCCTGGGCTGGGAGGGCTTTTCCAAAGTAAATAATTCAGGGATTCTGTGATCCTGTATGAAGCACTCAAGCTTTAAACCACTTTAAGCGCATCAACTTCTTTAAAAAGGACTTGTCTGAATCTCTGGGTCCCTTTCTCGGCCCCACACAAGGAGGAAGCTGAGCCAAAGGCACAGGTTCTGGGTGTGCCCCTCAGGGGCAGGACCGAGCTCTGCTGCCCACGCGGCAGGGACCGGCAGGGCCGGAGCAGCCTGGGGTTGGCACATGGCAGGGGCTGAGCTGCCCCTGCTCCCTGCGGCCCCTCCACCCTTACAGGCGTGCCCGTGCTGTGGCACACTGTGCTGCGTGCCGAGCGATCCGTCCCCGGGGCTGGGGCTGTGCGGGAACGGCGGCGGAGCTCTGCAGAGCCACTGATTGCTGTCGGGCTAACGAGCCAAGCGCTGATCAGTCCTTCGGGAACTGCCACGGGAAGCACTTCCCTCGCCCTGCTCACGGGCGGTGCCCGTGTCTGTGCCTCCCAGCTCGCCAGGAGGGTTTGGGTCAGTGGCACTGCCCGGAGTGGCCGGGCAGGAGGAGGGGCTGGTGCCACTCGGGGCTGCGGGGAGCCTCCCTGCGCTCAGGTGTGGATCACACCCTGCGGGCCCCGGCTCAGCCTGGCACCCCCGGGGCCTCCCCTCGCTCAGCGTCTGCCCAGGAGTGCAGGAGATGCCCGCTGGGGCCTTTGCAGGGCACCGGGCTCTGTGCCCTGGGCGAGCTGCCGTGCCCTGGGGACGGGCACTCGGGCGGAGCAGCAAAGGCGCTGCAGTCCAGAACAACAGAAGGTTCCTCCTCTGGTGGAAGCACGGGCTGGGGAAGCTGGGCTGGGAGTGCAGCAGTGACTGCAGGACGCAGCAGGTCCAGGTAGGAAAAGGAAGTGAGGGTAAGGAGTGTGGAAAGGATACTGTGAAAATACAGGATGGTCCAGTTTAGGAGTCGGGGTCTGTTCGTGTCCCCGCTGAGGGGGGGTTAGCTGGGCACAAGTGGAGGAGAATTCAGCTATCCCAGCTGGTCTTCAGCACCTCTGAGGTTTGGTGGTGCAGAGCAGAGAATCCCAGAATCATTAGGTTTGGAGGAGATCTCTTCAGATCATCATTCCAACCTCCCACCAGTCTCACCATTCCCACTAAACCATGGCACAAAGTGTGACCCAGGGAGCGGCTGGAGCTGGGCCAGGGCAGGGTCAGGCTGGAGATCAGGGAAAGGCTCTTCCCCCAGAGGGTGCTGGGCACTGCCCAGGCTCCCCAGGGAATGGGCACGGCCCCGAGGCTGCCAGAGCTCCAGGAGCGTTGGGACAGCGCTGCCAGGGATGCCCAGGGTGGGGTTGTTGGGGTGTCTGGGCAGGGCCAGGGGCTGGGCTGGGTGATCCCTGTGGGTCCCTCCCAGCTCAGGATATTCCCTGATTTTCACCTCATTCACGATATTCCCAAGGCTCCTGCTGTGGTTAAGTGGCCACGGACATGGGATGTCTGATCTCCACCTGTGAGTTTGTTCCAGTTTTCCATGTGACCGTGCAGATTGCACAGACACAGCCCTGGCTGGTGCCATTTCCTGGGGGTTTTCCATCATCCCACTCTGCTCCATCTTCTCCTGCCCCTGAAAGCATCTGACCCCCTCCCCCGAGCCCCAGCCTCTCCTGACAAACTGCTCCATCAAACCCAGCTGTAACTGCAGCATCCCTCCTCTGTGATTTTCCCTTTTTTAGCTGGGATCATTAAAACCCAAACAAATTGATAGTGCATTTTCATTGAGAAATACCTTCACATTTGTCTTAGCATCCCAAACACCGATTAAGCTTTATAGAGTTTTATACCTCAGAGCTTAATTTTGCTAAGCATTGATAGCAGAAAATCGCAATATAATGTCATTTCTTGGTGAAAACAACCACATTTTCCCACCCACAGTTAATTGCATTTTGTTGTTGGGGTTTTTAATAGAAGTGGAAAAAAAGGTGCAGGTTTGACTGAAATGGCCTCGTGCTGTTGGTGTCACCACTTTCTGCTGCCGAATCCCAGGATCCCTGAGGCTGGAAAAGCCCTCCCAGCCCAGGGAGTCCCAGCTGTGCCTGATGCCCACCTTGTCCCCAGCCCAGAGCCCTGAGTGCCACTTCCAGAAATTCCTGGGACACCTCCAGGGATGGGCACTCCAAACCTCCCTGGGCAGCCCCTGCCAAGGCCTGAGCGCCCTTTCCATGGGGAAATTCCTGCTGGTGTCCAGCCTGAGCCTCCCCTGGCCCAGCCTGAGGCCGTTCCCTCTCCTCCTGTCCCTGTTCCCTGGGAGCAGAGCCCGACCCCCCCGGCTGCCCCCTCCTGTCAGGGACTTGTGCAGAGCCAGGAGCTCCCAAATGATCCATCCCAGCTGCTCCTGCCCCAGCGAGGAGCTGTACAAACCAGGGGCACCCTGGTCCTTCCCTGCAGCAGCTTGGAGCCAAGGGAATTTCTGTGCCACCTCTACTCATCTTCCCAGCAGCTGCTCCTGCCTCTCGCAGGGAATTTTGGAAGCAAACAGAGTCCAGCCACAGTTACTGAGCAGCCGTAACAGAGAGAGCCAGCACAGGTGCTTTGTAGCTGGGAATGTTCCAAGAATTTCACCAGAGCCTTGTGGAAGCTCCTGCCCACAGTCACCCCTCACCCATGGCTGAAAAATAACACAGGATAATGTTAATTATTATTTAAAATAATACAGGATAATGTTAGTTATTATCAAAACCAATCCAGGATAATTTAATGGTGCCTTGCTGTTCGGGGCAGGGAGCCAGCCCTGGCCCTGGCAGGGTGTGACTGGTCACAGGTCGGACCCCGTGGTCCTGGGAAGCTCCATCGGAGCAGCAGCAGAGCTCTGGAACCCTGCAGGTGGGGTTTGCTGCAGGAGGCGGGTGCTGGACATTCTGTGTGTTCACCTGGGGGTTTCTCCAAGGCAGAGAGAGGTGAATTTGCTGTTTCCCTCTGCGCTTCTCTGCAGGGGTTAAACCAGCCCGGCTCCTCCGGCTGTGCCAGCTCTCCCGGAGTTTGCCTGGCTTTGGCTCCTGCCGCAGCTGCTCCTTCTGCCTGTCTGGCCCAGATTAGAGACCTTGGGTACCTGTTGTTTCCTCCCTGGGAAGGCACTTCACTGTAATCAAGGCTTCTCCTAATCGTCTTTCTGATGAACTAAACAGATTAAACTCTTTAAATCTCCCTGGGTAAAGAACTTTTTCTAATAGCCAAATTATTTCTGCAGCTCTTTTCTGCCCTCTCTCTAATTTGTTGAAGGCTTTTTAAAACTTTTTCTTCTCAGCTGTGTCGTATTTCCAGCAGACATCTGGCGAGCTGAAGTGGGGAGAAGGGCTGGGCATCAGGAGACTTCTCCCAGCTGCTGATGGAATATTTCGTCTGCCTCTTCCTCGTGGCTGGGTGGTCTGGAGGAGGCTCCCAGCAGGATCTCTGCCTTGTTGGCCTTCCCCTGATCCGCACCCCTGAACCCTCAGCCCCTTCATCCCCGTCGTGCTTTGAGCTCCAAACCCCTTCCTAACGCGCGAGGCTCCCCCTCGCCTCCCCTGCCCTTCCCTGCCCTCGGAGCAGTTTGTCCCCATCCCCTGCAGCCCCGAGCTGCTGCAGTGACCCCCCCGGGCTCCCTGCTGGCAGCTGTCCCGCGGCTTTCCCGCTGCCCGCTGCTTTCCAGCCCCTGCAGTTCGCTGCACACACCCTTCCCTGGGGCACGGATCCTGGGGCCTCGCTCCATCCCTGCTCCCGCTGCCGCAGGGAGCCGGGGATCGGGCGCGGGACACGCCGAGTTCCAGCGCTGGGGCTCGGTGGCATTGCCACGGTGGCACCTCCCTTTTCGCCTTGGGTTTTCCTCCTTCCCCTCTCTGTTCGTGGTGATAATGATCCACGATTCCCTTCCACAAAAGACAAATAGAATTACTGCGGGAAATAGGTTTGTTTTCCAACTGCGAGGCATCCTCTGACATTAAATTTGGAAAGTGCTGAAATGTTTATTTTCTTTATTAACAAAACTGCAGACAAGGGTGGCATTTTTTTAAGCTGTAAGAAATTAGATGGCACCTAAATGGGGGGAAGAAAGGCCCATTTTTCATGATAAAGGAGGAGGGTTTTGGAAATTGAGGAGCTGAACCATGACTGATGAGTTTGGGTGAGGTTCCCGTCTCCACCAAGGGCTCGTTGTGCAGCTCAGATAATTCGATTTGTGTCTTGTCCCGCCCGTGCCCAGCTCTTCCTTCAGGCTGCAGCGGTTGAGTGAGGCCCCTGTTGGAGGCTGGACCTCCTGAGGTCCCCTCTGTGCCGCGCTGACCAAACCCGGGGCAGGAGGTTGGACAGGGGTCTCGTGGAATTCCTCAGGCAGGGGGGATGCCTGGGGGGCGGGGGCTCCTGCAGTGACAGGCAGCTCTTATTTAAGTGCATCCTAACAAACAGATTGTCCAGGGAAGCTGGGGCTGCCCCTGGATCCCTGGCAGTGCCCAAGGCCAGGCTGGACACTGGGGCTGGGAGCAGCCTGGGACAGTGGGAGGTGTCCCTGCCCTGGCAGGGGTGGCACTGGGTGGGCTTTGAGGTCCCTTTAACCCAAACCATTCCAGGATTCTGTGGTTCTGTGGAACAGGCAGCGGTACCAGCCCCAGGAGTCTGCTGCAGGTCTCATTTGCCTTCCCTGGTTAAAACAAAAAGGATTTATTATCAAAGGAACCTGACTTCCCAGCGGGATTTCAGGTTTTACTTCTGAGAGTTGCATCTCCAGGGCTCTGTGGTTCGTTGCTTTGTGATCAGAGACAGCTGGCTGTATCAGAATGTTTAATTTCTCATTATTATTGAGAGTAGAAATTATTTCTCAGACCTCCACGGCCATTCTTTACTGAGGGAAAAAAAGAGGAGGCAAGACTTGAGATTTCTGGAGGCTGGAGAAGCTGTTTGTGAGACGCTGGAATGGGAAGAGGCTCCGTCAGCGGCGAGTTGAGAGCAGGAATCCCGGCAGGAGGCTCAGGGTCCCTGTTCAGCTGCAGGGGGGGAGCAGAAAAAAGCTGCTGCACGAACACCCCGAGTTCACGACCCCAGGCCTCTGTGGGATTTGCATTAACCCGAGGTGAGGGGTGGTGCCCGTGCCCAGCCGGGTTTTCAGCCTCCAAAACGGGATACGAACGCAGCGTTTGGGGCAAGAGAAGAAACGCAGGGTTATATTCCTGTTTTGTTCTCATTAGTTCCCTTTTGTATAAATAGTGCCCGTGCGGGGTGTAATACATCCTCCCCTGTCAGGGCTTATCAGGGAACTGCTCTGGCTGGGCAATTGCTCCGTGAAAAATTAAGGGGTTTGCCTCATTCTATCAACATGTTTTGGTTTCACTGGTGAATAAAAATAGATTTTTAAATAACAGCCACATAAAGTAATAAAACCCAGAACAGAGCCTGTTTTCCTTCCAGAGGTGGATTCAGCTGGAATTGATCACAGGGTAATTAATTACTAAGGACCATTATTACAAATACAGCTACAAAATCTAATGAGTGTTGTGGTGATTCCTAATTTCTGTCAGCCCGCTGCGAGGTGTCAGCCGGCTTTGCCGTAGGATTGTGGGGAGGGGAGGGGGTGAAGAATTCCCTTTGCACTGTGGGAATGCAGCAGCTGCTCTGGGTGTTGTGCAAACCCCCAGGGACGGAGGCACAGACCTGACTGGGCCTAGAACATTCTGCGGCTCTGAGTGCGGCTTCTTCCTGGCTCGTGTCCCTTCTGGGGCGGGAGGGCCAGCTGGCTTTGATGTTGCCCATTAAATCAGGAGCTCTGGGCTTTCGAGGCCGTGTCTCCTGCAGGAAGGTTCCAGAGGGATGACGAGCGGGCCGGGGGGATCCATTCCAAACCATCCACGTGAGCGGATCTCTCCCAGGGGAATCTGCAGCTCCCACCCCGGTGCATGGGAGTGCTGTGGGGTCAGGCACCAGGATCCCAAAACCAGAGATCCCAGAATGGTTTGGGTTTGGAAGAGACCTCAAATCCCATCCCATCCCACCCCTGCCAGGGCAGGGACACCTCCCACTGTCCCAGGCTGCTCCCAGCCCCAGTGTCCAGCCTGGCCTTGGGCACTGCCAGGGATCCAGGGGCAGCCACAGCTGGTCTGGGAATTCCAGCCCAGCCCCTCCCCACCTTCCCAGCCAGCAATTCCCAATTCCCAAGATCCCATCCATCCCTGCCTTCTGGCAGTGGGAAGCCATTCCCTGTGTCCTGTCCCTCCAGGCCCTTTCCCAGGGGGAATGGCAGGCTTAAGGCCTGAGTCCCTGGGAAATTCAATCCTGTTTGACCCTTGTGCTCCCAGAAGACCCTTGGGACTCCTTAGGAAGTGTCCTACAGGAGAGCTCAGCCCTTTGTGAAGACTCTGAGCCCCAAGGAGGGCTCCGGACGAGGATGTTGCTGCGGCTCTGCTCTGGTCTGGGTGTTTCTCCGGTTCCAGGCTCGTTCCTGGCAGCAGGGAAGCGCTTTCTCCCGGCAGGGAGCTGATGGAGCAGGGAGGATGAGCAATCAGGGCACACAGTCCCGTGTCAGGCAGATCCGAGCCGTCAGCATCACCCGGCAGAGCCCGGGGAGAAAGTGCTATTTCTGGCAGGGCCTTGATTCCCAGAGAATGGAGATGATTTATGATTAGGAAAGGCTGCTGAGGATGGGCTCGGAGCGGGAGAAGTTCATCACTTGGGCTGAGCATCCTGTGATGGCTCTGACTTGTGCTCTAAGGATTTTGTGTCAGCGGCATTGACAGAGTGAGATGGGTTTCGCTGGGTTTTACCCTCGTTCCCCTGCGCTCCCGAGGGAAAGGGCTCAGGACAGCCCTGGGGGGGACAGCAGGGGAGCCTTTGGGGCGCCCTCAGCTCGTGCTCGGACAGGAAACTCCATGGATTCCCGTGGGGCAAAGGGAAAAGGGATCTTGGCCAGTGCCCCTGGACACAGGGACCGCTCTCAGGACCTTAGGTGATGTTCTGCTTCAGGCTGGTAGAGTTTGCTCCTTCCTGAGCAGCCTGTACGGGATTCCCTGGGGGGGAGGGTGATCAGAGGGATGGAGCACTCCTCCTGTGGGGGAAGGCTGGGAGAGCTGGGCATATTCCCCTGGAGAAGGGAAGGCTCCAGGGAGAGCTCGGAGCCCCTTCCAGGGCCCAAAGGGGCTCCAGGAGAGCTGCAGAGGGGCTGGGGACAAGGCCTGGAGGGACAGGACACAGGGAATGGCTTCCACTGCCAGAGGGCAGGGATGGATGGGATCTTGGGAATTGGGAATTCCTGGCTGGGAGGGTGGGGAGGGGCTGGGCTGGAATTCCCAGAGCAGCTGTGGCTGCCCCTGGATCCCTGGCAGTGCCCAAGGCCAGGCTGGACACTGGGGCTGGGAGCAGCCTGGGACAGTGGGAGGTGTCCCTGCCATGGCAGGGGTGGCACTGGGTGGGATTTAAGGTCCCTTCCAACCCAAGCCATTCCAGGATTCTCTGATTGTGCCTTTCTGGCACTGGAGGTCAGTGGATGGATTGAAGCAGGTGGGATTTTCTCCTTTTCCACCCACAAGTGCTTCCAGCTCCCGGCACTGCTGAGCAGCTGAGCACGAGGTCTGTGCTGTGTCCGGGTGTGACGGTGTCACCTCAGTGCAGTCCCCATCACTCAGGGAGTTCCCCGGGGCTGGATCCAGCTCTGTCAGTGTCTGTCAGGTGATCTCTGATAAGAAAAATTGCCTGGAAATCTGTGGGAAAAGCGCTGGGAAAGGGCACCAGCTCTTTTGGAGCTGGTGTTTACCGAGGGAAGCTGCTGGAGGGGCTGGAGGCAGAGGGTAATTCGGGGGATAATGGCCAGAAAACACCACCAAAGGCTGCAGTTTGTTATTCCGAGGAAGGGAAGGAAGAAGGGAAATGGGCTGCCGATGACAGAGCTCGGAAAAGCCGACTCCAGCCCAGCCAGGAGAGCAGCAGCAGCAGCAGGATCCTCCCGGGAGGAGAGGGAGCTGCAGCAGCACCGCCTGGTCCTGCAGGAGGCTGCTCCGAACCACGGGCTCCTGCTGCAGAGGGGAGATGGGCACCGCTGGGGGCCTGGGGGAACAGAAAGGATCCTCCAGACAGCCAGAAACAGGGACAGGCTACTGAGGAGGAACACTCGGGAATAAAGTCCTGCCTGTGGAAGTGAGGTCGGAGAACAGGAGGCATGAAATGGGCAAAGAACGTAACAGACAGGGAGGCACAAATGCATCCGAAATGAGAGGAGGACAAAGGCAGAGGAGGGAAGCAAATGAAGGCCGAGGCCTCGTTGTTTCAGTCTTCAGGAAAAGGTTAATTGCGAGCAGACACTCACTGCAATTATCTTAACACGGGGTTAACAGGGAAAAAGGAGATCACAGCGTGCTCAGGTGAACCAGGTACCTGCTAAACCCCACCCCAGGACATGCTCTGAATTGTGATAGAGCCCCCAGATCAGCGCTGGTTATCAGGGAGGGGCCGTGAGGGACGTGGGGAAGTGCTGGAGGGTGCAAACCTCCCATGGAAAATTCCAGAGCTGAAGGCAGAGTGGAGGAGCTGAGGAGGTGCCAGGGAACAGGGAGGAATAATCAGTTTGTGGCAGGGAGAGGAGACTGAGGAGGTAACAAAGAGCCCACGGGGTTTGTCAGGGACAAATCACGGCACGGCACTGGTTTGCTCTG
Source organism: Gymnorhina tibicen (assembly GCA_013399875.1). Lineage (NCBI taxonomy): Eukaryota > Metazoa > Chordata > Aves > Passeriformes > Artamidae > Gymnorhina > Gymnorhina tibicen. Next base: position 195,556 of record VXAZ01003466.1, read on the forward strand.
ACAGGGTGAGGGGCCCAGAGGTGAGGAGGGACTGGGGCACTTGGGGTGAACCTGAGGTGACAGTCACCTTCCAGACCCCTCCTCAGGGCAGCCGTGGCTCTGTGCCACGCTCAGGAGTGGTTTTTTACTCCCTGTTTTTTCAGCTGGTTGTTAAGAAATGCTCTGAGTGTCAGCAGCCAACAGTGGAGCCCCTTTGGAGGCACTGACAGATCTCAGAGAAACAGCAAGGGAAAGGCAAAGCTGAGCAGAGAGGAGAGATCCCAACCCACCCCTGCCATGGCAGGGACACCTCCCACTGTCCCAGGCTGCTCCCAGCCCCAGGGTCCAGCCTGGCCCTGGGCACTGCCAGGGATCCAGGGGCAGCCACAGCTGCTCTGGGCACCCTGTGCCAGGGCCTGCCCACCCTCCCAGGGAGGGCTTTCTCCCCAGTGTCTAATTTAAATCAACCCTCCTTAGCTGAAAACCATTCCAGCCCAGCCCAGCCGGCGATGCTTTGATTTGCACAGTGAGTGTTTCTGGAGATGGAGGATCCAGGACTTGTCCAGGACTCTGTGACAAAGCTGTAATCCCACAAATGGCAGGATTTTCTTCTGATCTCAGCCTCCAAATATTTGTAGAGCCATAGATAATCCCTGCACCTGCTGGTGCCTCTGTGTGCACGTCCTGTACCACTGAAGATCCTCTGTTCACGGCACATCTGAAAGAAATCATTTCCATTTAGCAACAGAGTGCTACAGACATTCTCGGTTTAAATTTTACATTTCAAATCCATCCAGTCAGTTTGGGAAACCCTGGATTCAGTTAATGGGAACATCCCAGCTTGGGTCTGTTTTGGTTTATGGGATTCCTTGTGCAAGCATCCTTTCCTGCAAAGGCTTTGTGGCACCAGAGCCGAGCCGCCCTTTTGTGCTGCTGCATTTATTTGGAGCAGTTCCTCCCAGAGCTCTCTAAGCTCTGCATCGAAGCCTGCCGGAAGCAGGGGAATATTCCCGTGTTTCCTTTGGGTCCTCTCCCACAGAACCCCAACAGCAACACCTTGAGCTGTGTCCTGAATGCCTGTAACCAACAACGACATTGGGGAAAAAATATTCTTATAAAGTCATTTTCCCCCTTTTGCAGCAGGTCTTTAATAGAAAAGCGAGACATCTGAATGAATTTTATATGTTCCCTGAACTGCTCCAGCCTTTGAAATAACTCAGCTTGAGGTTTTAGTCAATATGAATGGAGACATTTAAAAAATCTGTGTGCTCTTCTGTCAATACGAGATGGCAAAAGGCTAAAGAGATGAAAATAGAGAGTGCAGGCAGAGCTGCAGCCAGTGCAGAGCAGCCCCCACGGGGAACAGCCACTGCTAATGGGAATGGAGGCACTGGGTAGGAATTTGTGGCAGGGCTGATGCTAAAAAAACCCCTTCTTGCATTCCTTTGAAAAAAAATAGTGGCTAAGCCTCGTCAAAACCCAGCCTGATTTGATTTCTGAAATGTGAAAAAGTTACATAATTGGAGCAGTTTGCAAATATCATTAATAGGAACGAGTGAGAATCACAGGATCAGGGAGTCAGCAAGGTTGGAAAAGCCCTGTAAGATCAAGTGTGACCATCAGCCCAGCAGCTCCACCATGGTCACCACTGAGCCATGTTCACTGCAGCCATGGTGACCACCGAGCCATGGTGACCATTGAACCATGGTCACCACAGAGCCGTGGTCACCATTGAGCCATGGTCACTACAGCCACTGAGCCATGGTGACTACTGAACCATGGTCACTACAGTCATGGTCACCACTGGGCCATGGTCACTACAGCCATGGTCACCCCTGGTCCATGGCCACCCCTGAATCCGTTGGATCTGCTTGTTAGGAGCTGCCCAGGCTGGAGTGGCGGAGGGCTCGTACCCAGAGCGGGGCGGGAATTCCTGGTGGGGAATCTTTGAGCACCGTCCTGGGTGCTGTCGTTGGGCCTGCAGGAGAAGCTAAATCAGCCCTGGTGCTTCTGCACCAACAGAGCAGAACCCTGGGGGGAGCTTTGGAAACCCTGGGGGCTCCTGAAGGATGGGAGGAGTGGGGGGATGCTGAAAACACCTCAGCAGCGCAGGAACGTGAGAGTGGGGGAGGAGAAGACCGTAAATAGCGGGGGGTTCTCACGTGGGTGACCTGGTGCCGCCGCTTGGCGTGTCATTAATGTGGGTGGCAAAAATGGGTTTGGTGGGTGCCGTTCTTCCCGGTCCTGGAAAGGACTGCCATGCTGTGGGTCGGATCCACCGTGCCGTGGGTCAGATCCATNGTCACGTCTTCCCCGCCATGGGTCTGATCCATCATGCCGTGGGTCGGATCCACCGTGCTGTGGGTCGGATCCACCGTGCCGTGGGTCAGATCCACCATGCCAGGGTTAGATCCATCATGCCGTGGGTTGGATCCACCATGCCGTGGGTTGGCTCCATCGCACTGTGGGTCAGATCCATCACGCTGTGGGTCAGATCCATCACGCTGTGGGTCGGATCCACCATGCCGTGGGTCGGATCCATCGCGCCGTGGGTCAGATCCATCCCGCCGTGGGTCAGATCCATCCCGCCGTGGGTCAGATCCATCCCGCCGTGGGTCAGGCCCATCTCAGCTGATGAGTACTATTCAGCCGAACCCGTTTGCCGGGGCTGCAGTACAGCCCTGCTCCCCGGAGCATCCTGCGTGGATGCCGTGGTTTGCTCGTGCCCTGTGCCAGCTGCGGGGACTTTCATCCCTGGGAGGCTCTGGGGCCCTCGGAGCTGGGAGGGATGAAATCCCTCGCGGGGTTAAATCGTGTGATGCAGTAAATTGGTCAGTGTTTGAGCAAATTACAACAGGCTGAGCAGCCTGGGAATGTTCTCCTTTCCCAGATCCCCGAGCCAGCTGGTTGGGCAGGAACAGAAGTTCCCTGGGTCTCCTGAGGAGCTGGGGCTCTGGTTTGTAAATCAAAATCAAGCACCTCCTTGTGCTTCATACGCAGCACATGTTCCCACTGATCCTTTGGTTGGGCTTTTCAGCGGATTCTTCAGGCAGGTTCGGGAAATGGAGCTTTGTTCTCCTGCTTCTCCCCTCATCAGGCCAGGTGGGGATCTGGGGAAGGCTGGAACTCTCCATGTCCCAGCTCCAGGCTGTACCTGGCGTGTGGATGTGGTGTCACAGCTCACTGCCGCTCTCCCTGCTCTCCGCTGGAGTTCCCTGTGGGAAAAACAACTGGGTGCAACAAAACTGGGAAGGGAAGATGATCCGTGGATCAGAGGTCATTATGGAATGATCAGTGATCATTCTTCAGAGGATTTCATAGAATCCCAGACTGGTTTGGGTTGTAAGAGACCTCAAATCCCATCCCATTCCCACCCCTGCCATGGCAGGGACACCTCCCACTGTCCCAGGCTGCTCCCAGCCCCAGTGTCCAGCCTGGCCTTGGGCACTGCCAGGGATCCAGGGGCAGCCACAGCTGCTCTGGGCAGTGTTGTTCATCTTTACTCTTGCGTGTCCCACTGGGGTTACCTGCCTGCATTCCTGCCACCTTTTGCATTCTCCCTTCCCCCTCAGGAGCCCATTCCCATGGAAACTTCCTCATCAGTGCAGCTCATCTCAAAGAAATAATTGGCATGAGGAGGATCTATGGAAAATATATTCCTGTGTAATTAGGAAAAAAGCACCTGTTCTTCCTTCAGTGGGCACCAGGCAGTGGATGAGCTCTAATAGTGCTGTTTGCAAATATCAAATAATAATGGGAAGTGTGACAATAATGAAGTAAGTAATCAGAGGAGCTGTTGAGTACAGGTGCCTCCATTTACAGCTCTTTCATCAAAGAGAAAATTAAGCGCTCTCAGAATATTATGGCAAATTGCTGCTGTTCCATGACTGCTAATCAGGTGGAGTGTATAAATGCAACAGGAAAAATCTTCGGGAGCAATTATGGCGGTGGGTGATTAGCACACGGAGCACATCCTGGGACAGGGAGCGGGCTCCTTTCTCTGCCCGCAGATGGGAATGCTCGTCACAAAAACAGGCGGCAGCAGCCCAGAGGCACCAGCACCTCTGAGGTTTGGGTGGTGCAGGGCAGAGAATTCCAGAATCCTCAGGGCTGGAGGAGATCTCTAAGGTCATCATTCCAACCTCCCACCAGTCCCACCATTCCCACTAAACCATGGCACGAAGTGTGACACAGGGGAGGGCTGGAGCTGGGCCAGGGAGGCTCAGGCTGGAGATCAGGGAAAGGCTCTTCCCCCAGAGGGTGCTGGGCACTGCCCAGGCTCCCCAGGGAATGGGCACGGCCCCGAGGCTGCCAGAGCTCCAGGAGCGTTGGGACAGCGCTGCCAGGGATGCCCGGGGTGGGGTTGTTGGGGTGTCTGGGCAGGGACAGGAGCTGGGCTGGGTGATCCCTGTGGGTCCAGCCCAGGACATTCCCTGATTCCCTGATCCTACCCATTTCTCTGACCATTTTCAGGCTGGTGACTCCCCCCTGCCCTGGCACCTGTCCCAGTGTTTATCCACACGTCCCCGTTGTGTCCCATGGACCCCTCAGAACTCGAGGTTCCTCTTCTCCTCAGGGGCTCAGGACCACGACTGAGGTAAATGTTCTCTCCAGGTGGGATGTGGGGTACGGGGAAATGCCTGACCTTACTGGCACCCTTCAGTCAAGCTCCACGTTTTGTTCCTCCCAGGGCATGGGAGATATCCTGGATTTAGGTGGCACACGGCATCCTTCCCATTCACGGAATCATTAGGGCTGGAAAAGACCCCCAAACCCATCCAGTCCCAACCCTTCCTGAGCTCTGCCAAGGCCACCCCTCACCCATGTCCCCAAGTGCCACAACCACGAGTTTTTGGAACCCTTCCAGGCACCAGCGGCTCTAACCATCCTCCCATGGTCTGCCTTAAAGCCTGAGCTTCCCGTTCTCCGGGGCCTTCCCTCGGGACCTGGCAAGGCCCTCGTGCCTGGGAGCAGGCCTGGAGCCATGTCAGTGTGAGGAAGAGGAGTGGGTTTGGCTGTCTCAGGAGAGGGGGTGACGCGGTGCCACTGTGAACCCACGGTGTCTCCATCCGTGTTCTCTGCTCCTCTCCAAGTCTCTGTTACTGGGCTTTACAAGTGTCACATTTCCCTGCAGTTTTGTTCTGGGCACTTTGGGATCGTGAAGCTGTTCCGTGCTGACGCTTGACGGGTGGATGTGCTGGTGTCTGCCTGTATGCCCTGATCCGTGCCTAAGGAAGCGACTGCTGCCTCTTTGTTTGCTGTGTGCTGCTCTCCTGGTATCTCCTGGTCATCCCCAGCCCTGCTTCGCACCCAGAGCCCACGGGGGAGAGCGGAGCCCAGGCAGGGAGCTGGGGATGTGATTCCTGTAGGAGCCCAGGCTGGTTTGGGTTGGAAGGACTTAAGGCTCATCCCATTCCACCCCTGCCATGGGCAGGGACACCTCCCACTGTCCCGGGTCATTCCAATTCCCATCCAGCCTGGCCTTGGTCACGGCTTTTGGGTTGTGTTTTACAGGGCGTGAAGGGGGCATCCAGCTGCTTCCCTGAAAAGGGGGGGAGCCTGGAAAAATGATCAGGTACACCCTGGATGTCTGCTGAAAAAGCCAGCTCACAGGTCAGCCTTCCCCAGAGCTGTGGTGCCCTGAGAGGGCAGAGCCCTGTCCCCGGATGGCTGCCAGAGGTGTGGGATCATCCCGCAGCGAGGGCGAGGTGCTGGGGCAGCAGCTGTGGGTGGGCTCGCGTTCAGCACAGCGACCTCGAGCTGAGGTTCGGTTCTGCCGAACACCGACCCTGGATCGGGGCATCCCAGAACCCCTGAGGCTGGAAAAGCACAACTCCAGCACCATGGAGTCAGACCTGTGACAGCCCCACCTCGTCCCCAGCCCAGAGGTCTGAATGCCACATCCAGGCCTTCCTTGGGCACCTCCAGGGATGGGGACTCCAGACCTCCCTGGGAGCCCCCTCCAGTGCTTGAAAACCCTTTCTGTGAGGAAATTCTTCCTGAGCTGAAGGTTCCTGAGAGCTATGGAACAGGGATGGATTCACCTGGCCAGCCCCTCATGGCAGTGTGCACCCATTAATGGGGCTGCTGCTCCTACCTTGGAGACAGAAAACCTAAACCTGCAGAAATAACCCCCAAACCTCCACCTGGAGCTGGGAGGCAGCGCTGGCACCGCTGATGGATGCTCGAATTCTTGGCTGCAAACCAACACCTGCAGCTCCGCGGCTGCTGCCAGGCAGCTCCGGCCCCGCCAGGGCTGCTCTTCTCAGGCCGATCCTCCCGGGATCGTGCCGTGCTCGGAGCCCGGCTCAGCACAGGGCTGATGAGAGCCCTTTCTCCTGGCACGCTCTCTCCCGGTCCTGCTGCCGATGTCCCCGGTGGGGCCACTTCATGCTGGAAGGTTTGCAGAGCTGTATCTTCATTTGGTACCAGCTGCCGGCAGCGCTGCCCCGACACCCCCCTGTCCCCGCTCTCCTCCGGCTGAGCTCACCGGCACTTCAGAGCTCTTCTCGGCAGCTGGAGAGGGAAGGAATCTGCCTGTGTAATGTTTGTTAGAGCACCGGGGGGGTTTGCATCGTCAGGGGTTTGAGCCTCTCCAGGAAGGTGCTGCGGTGGTTTCTGCACCGTGGAATCACAGGATCGCTGAGGCTGGAAAAGGGCTCTGAGATCGACTCCAGCCCTTCCCCGGCACTGCCCAGGCCACACTGACCCCTGTCCCCAGGTGCCACATCCACAGGGCTGTTAAATCCTTCTGGGGACGGGGACTCCACTCCTTCCCTGGGCAGCTGTGTCCGGGCTGGAGAGCCCTTTCCAGGCAGGAATTCTCCTGCTGATGTCCAGCCTGAGCCTCCCCTGGCCCAGCCTGAGGCCGTTCCCTCTCCTCCTGTCCCTGTTCCCTGGGAGCAGAGCCCGCCCCCCCCGGCTGCCCCCTCCTGTCAGGGACTTGTGCAGAGCCACAGGGGCCCCCCTGAGCCTCCTTTGCTCCAGGCTGAGCCCTTTCCCAGCTCCCTCAGCCGCTCCTGGGGCTCTGGCCCCTTCCCAGCCCCGTTCCCTGCCCTGGACACGCTCCAGCCCCTCCATGTCATTCCTGAACTGAGGGGTCCAGAACTGCCCCCAGGACTGGAGGTGTGGCCTCAGCAGTGTCCAGCACAGGGGGGGAGTTTTTAGAATGTTTAGAGCTGTTGCATTTTTGGGATGGCTCGGGCGAGCCCTGGCCTGGCTGTTCCTGCAGCAGAGGGCCCGGGAGCTGCCCGGGGCTCCTCTGGCCAGAGCCTGGTGCTCTGGGGCCCCGGCTCTCCGGCAGGAGCTGGCACATCCCGGGCGGATGGGGCCAGTGCCCTGCTCGAGGGGGCAGAGCGGGGGCACGGCTGCGGGCGGCAGAGGCGGAGCTGCCCACGCACCCCTTGCCTCGCCAGCCACGCTCCCTGGCAGCTCCGCCCCGGGACGGTGAGGGGGCACCTGCAGGCACCCGGGGACAGCAACAGGGAGCTCCTCCTGGGAAGAGCTGATCTTAATCTGCTCACATCCCTGCAGAATGATAACCCCTGATGCCACAAACCCGCCGGCTCTGCAGCCTGGGCTGTTTGGTTCCTGCTCAGGCAGAGGCAGGAAAGCAAACCCTGTGCCTGTGATTGTTCCCTGTACCTCCCCACGGCCTCCCCGCTGCCATTCCTGCTGCCGCTGGTGCCCGCTCCAGCCCTGCCCAGCTCCCTGCTCTGCTGGGGCACTGGGCTGCTCTCCGCACGTGCCGAGGGCAGTTCCAGGGCCGCCTGGCTCACTCTGTGTGAGGAACCTGGGTCTGGAGCCAGGAAATCATTCCAGCTCCTCGCTGACTTGTGGGACATCCCTTCCCCACTGAGAAACTACTCCAGAATTTTTCCACTGTCCCAGGCTGCTCCCAGCCCCAGTGTCCAGCCTGGCCTTGGGCACTGCCAGGGATCCAGGGGCAGCCACAGCTGCTCTGGGAATCTGTGCCAGGGCCTGCCCACCCTCCCTGTGTAGAACTCCTTTATACCGATGTAAATCTCTCCTCTTTCAGTTCAAACCATCACCCTTTGTTCTGTTGCCACAGGCCCTGCTAAAATGTTTGTTCCCATCCCCTGGATGAGCGGGACAGGAAGATTTGAGGTCCACAAAACCCATCTGACAGTGGAACACGGAACAAACTGCATTTATTTACTTTACCCAACGAGAAAAACCTCTGATTTCATCTCTGCCTGAGCCCTGTCAGGGGAGAAGGCTCCTGAAAACAAAGGTCTCTGATTTATCAGGCAAAGGGACAAGGTCCAGGGCCCAGGAGCAGCAGCCAAACACACTTGAAATAGAGAAGAAACAATTTTAACGCTGAGCAAATCAAACCAGAACATCCAAGGGCAGGATGCAATTCCCTGTCAGCCTGCAGGGAGGGGAGAGTGCCGGGCCCTGGACTGACTCAGCTCCTACCTCTCACTGTCCTGAAGCCAAAGGAGGGCAGGGATGGATGGGATGGATGGAAGGAATTCCTGGCTGGGAGGGTGGGCAGGCCCTGGCACAGGGTGCCCAGAGCAGCTGTGGCTGCCCCTGGATCCCTGGCAGTGCCCAAGGCCAGGCTGGACACTGGGTGGGATTTCAGGTCCCTCCCATCCTGAACCATGGTGGGATTCCATGGGGTCCCCCCAGGGTAGTGTCAGCTGTGGGAACCCTTCCCAAAACCCTGGGGCAGTGCTGGAGCCTCAGCCCTCCTCCAATAAATATGGATTTAAAATTACATTCTTTACCAGAATTGTTTGTACATTACAGCACTTCAGCTCCGCTTTTGTTTTTGCTCTTGGTGAAATCTGAATGCAAACCCTTCATCATCCCGGGTTTATTTATCTGTTTGCTGCTTGTTTATTTGCTCCCTTTCCCTTCCCCGCAGCTCCTGGGTGTCTGTGGGAAAGCAGAGATAAGTTAATCTGAACAAAACATGAGAATACTTGAAAAAGTCCTTCCCATCAAATTACAGGGAACAACATTTACTTTTCATCTCTGCTCCACATTTCCGTGTCGGCTCTAATCACTCTGGATGTCAGGCAGCTCCTGCCAGGAAGGATTTGCTGTCCTGGATCACTGGGCTGTGTTTCCCCCAGAGATGACCAGAACCCAACAGGCTCCTGGAACTGGGGAGCCAGTGCTGATCAAAGGCACGAGGAACAATTCCTGGGGAAAAAAAACCAGGAGAAGGCAGTGCTTCCCCCCAGGGCTCTGGCTGGCTGTAAAAACCTCACTGGAATATTTGAACCTGCTTTTATTTGTAATTTTAAGGATTTCTTTTTTGTCTCCTTAAAACTGTTAATGGTGTTTGTGCTAACGCTGGGCTGTGTTTAACAACACTGATTTAATTCAGTGGCCTTTGGAAACATCCATTAATTTACGGACTTGGGGCAGAAGAGCCCCGGGAATGCCCCCTGCCTCCGGGGGCACCGGCAGCGCCTGCTCCCAGCCCGGGGGGCTCGGGCAGGTACGGGCAGGAGGGACAGGTGTCCCAGAGGTGGTGACAGCGGCGGCACTGGTGGCAATGGCCGTGCTGGTGGCAGCGGAGGAGGTGGCAGTGGCCGGCCATGGTGGTGGCACTGGCAGTGGAGGTGATGCCACTGGTGGCACTGGCAGTGGAGGTGGTGGCACTGGTGGCAGTGGAGGTGGTGGCAGTGATGGTAGTGGTGGTGGCAGTGATGGAGGTGGCAGTGGTGACAGTGGTGACACCGGCAGTGGTGACACTGGCAGTGGTGACACCGGCAGTGGTGGCAGTGGTGGCAGTGACAATGGTGGCAATGATGAGAGCAGCAGTGCAGGGGGTGGCAGTGGCAGCAGTGACAGTGGTGACAGTGGCTGTGGTGGTGCTGACAGTGGTCACAGTGTCTGTGCTGACAGAGTCTATGGTGACAGTGGCAGTGGCCGGGGGGGG